>JAMLFY010000017.1:6109488-6283839 GCA_030441495.1 Dalbergia oliveri
GTCCACTTGAAGCAAGCAGAGCTGTGGTTAAGGAAGGAGGCAACATATGAAGATTTAGAACTTTCCAAGAATTCACGCCAATTTTAGTTATGTTATAGTTGCAAAGAATAGACCATAGAAGTAGAATTTATATTGTCATTTATAAAAACTTATCACTACAGGTATATGTCGTAGTATGACTCATGTATTAAGTAGCTATATTTTAGCTTATGTGATGGTAATTTTACATTTAGTCCATTATTCAGTTACTTAAATTAAGTGCACAAAGTAACTTTGATTATCATATATGTAAGTGCTATGTATTTCACCTCTTGCTATAGGCTTAAACTTTCAAAAGGTAGGCTATAAAAAAAAATTATCTGCTATTTTTCTAAGTTAATTTCAAAAGAAAATGAATGTAAGGCATAAGTGACAACTAATAAAATCCAAATGCGAACTTAAGCATAGTTGGGTTCTTGGGTGTTACATTAAACATACAATAGTCCAAAGCTAAACATAATTATAGCAAAACTAAACCGTCATGGTACATATCCATCAAAAGACTAGGCTATGAACATGCATAAGATATATGACAACCCTAGAGCTTTGATGACTAAAGGAAATTTATCTACATGCTTCCACTTCCATCCACTGATCCAGTTTGTAGCACAACTCCCATGTCCACGTCTTAAGGAAGACCATGAAAAACACCATCATCCTCGTTGGAGACGACATGAAAGAAAGGAAAGGGATGAAAAACTTCCTCAAGATTCTCAGGTAGGACTTCCAAACTCTAACACAAGTGTCATCGACATCCATCCTAGCCACTTCAATTTTCATTATGAAAGAAATGTACATGCATAAGGTTTAGTTTTAAATTTCTCAAAACTATTTATCCGAAAGTAAGTGTCTTTTAGCATGGGTCTTAATATCATGAATGTAACAGGATCTCATGTATGCATCACAATGCCTCAAGTGCATAAGTAACACATGTAAATAGCATAAGCATGCTCACAACATGAGTTTGTAACATTCAAATCTAAAATACAAGATAAGGTTAAGTATATAAGATAAGCTAAAGAACTAAAGCCACCTAGCACATAAAATACATAATTAAGCACACCAATAGAGCAATAACATAATATATATCATTCAATTTCCAAGCAAATCACATGAACATAGCTCATATAATGTATCATTCACATCAATATTATCAAGTCATTAATATTTATACGTTAGCCTAAAAAGGGGGTCAAAATTGAAATTTCTAACAACATATAGGTCAAAATTAATTTCTTTAACATTTTTCAAAACTAATGATTCTCAAAATTATTTTACACTTTTAAGAGACACATATAGCTTGGAAATCATTTTAAATCGTCATAAAAACCATTATGGGCCATTGGCCAATTTTGTTAGATTTTATGAGTTAAAGTGCAAAATTTCACATTTCTACACTTAGAATGCGCACACTTCTAAAAATTATTCTTAACATTATAAATGGTATTTTGAACAAATAGACACATTCAAAATCATTATTGAATCTAATTAAATTCATTTCGCCAAAATTCCCATTTTTGAGAAGTTCAAGGTATAACTTTCCATATTTTACAAAACTACCCAAACCTTCACTTGTAATTATACCTTTAGACACCTAGGATGCTAAAAATAATTTTTGCAACAATTATTAACATTTAAAACATCCAAAATATTACCAAAAAATGGCAACAAGTAGTGACAGTGCAAAAATTGAAAATATGAAAAGTTTTAAAAATTATATTTTTATCTTTTTCTAGTTACTAGTTTCTTCCGAAAACTATTCTAAGACATTTAAGACACAAGAAATCATTCTAACACTTGGAGAAATTAAGTTTTACCATTAAAACAATGGCTAACTCAAAATTACATTCATGGGTTCCATTTGCTCAAAAATCACAGTTTTGTTCCTTATTGATTTCTAACTCTTTCAAAATTCCTTTGAACACCTTAGACAGAAGGTACAAATTTTAAAACAAAACAAAACCAACTTCAACCCATTATATATGCTTGGCCAAAATACATATATATGTCTATGTCTATGTCCATGTTCAAAAATTCCATTTAAGACAAAAAGAGACAAGTCTTGAGCATTAGAGACATAATGTAATAACAATAAGCATAAATATGCAATGCAAGCTCATTTTAAGTGTTTAAGAATATAAGGTGATGGCTTGAAATATAAACATCAAATACAAGTTCATTTTTAAGCCTTTAAAAATATAAGGTGATGACTTGAAATATAAACATGAAATGCAATATTTGAAATATAAACATGAAATACAATACTTGAAATATAAATATGAAATGCAAATTCATTTTAAGCCTTTAAGAATATAAGGTGATGACATGAAATGCAAGACTTGAAATATAAACATGAAATGCAAGTTCATTTTTAAGCCTTTAAGAATATAAGGTGATGATTTTGAAATATAAAGACTTTTCTTACAAAATAAACAATGGATGAACTTTAGCCCTCAAATAGCATGAATGAGCTTTAGAGTCTCTCATTTTGTGGTTCTAAGAACCTTGTTTCCCTTAGACATACCATCAAGCTCAAAAACAACCAAAGAAGACAAATGAGCATTCTTTCTCTCATTTTTTTCTTAAAAACCAAAGATCAAGCTTTAAGCTCTAGAGGTCATAAACATGATGATTTCACAACCATCATCAACATTCATCATCAAGCCATAGCTTTGATCACAACAAAACAAAAAGAAAAGAGTAGAAAAGAAAGGAAAGGAAAACATAAGAACAAAATCCTTATCAAAGTGGGCTTTCTTGTTAAAGATGAAAATGCTTATTTTTTGCAAGTAAAGAGAAGAAAAATCTTCTCTTGGAGGGAGTATAAGTTTCAGCTAAGAGAAGAAAAATAGGGAAGGTATTTTTTTATGGTGGCTTTGTGTATAGAGGTGAAAGCTTATGTGTTTGGGGTTTGATCTATGGTGGTAGTGTATTTGTTTAAGGTTTGGACCTTAAGTAGAGAGTAACAATAGAGGTTCTTTGATGAAGAAGAGGAAGATGAAGAAGAAGAAGAAGAAGAAAGTTTGAAATGGAGAAAATGAGAGGATTTTTTCCAACTTGATGCTCAGAGTTGTGCCCAAAGCGGTGATGGAAAAAATGAGAGTATAAGAGTATGAGAGTGTTTGAAAAAAAAATCAAAATATGAGAGTGAATGGGGGAGGGCATGGTTTTGGGGGTTAGGTGGGGATATTTTTGTGTTTTATGTGTGTTGGGATTAGGGTTAAGTGTATGTTTAATTATAGGAATGGTTAGGACTGATAATTAGGTGTTTAGGAACTTAAGCTTAGGTTAGAGGGGTGTCTTACATGTTTAATTAGACTAAAATCAATTAATTCAAATTTCAAATACAAGCATAGTCTCTAATCTTAAGGAAAAGCAAAAGAAATAAAACAACTTTGTCTCTATTTTATTTTGTGTCATAAACACTTTTTGTCTCTTTCTCACTAATCTTTGATTAAGAATGAGATTAAGTTTCTCTAATTAATCTTGGGCCTCAGTTAACTCAAAATAATTATTTTGACTCATAATTAATTAATAAAAATAGTTAATCTTTAATTAGAGGCTAATATTGCCCTTATGCCTTTAATTATTTTAATTAAGTTTAATTAGCACTAACTAGGGGTAACATGGTAATTTGATAAAAAAACTTCCAGAACTCACCCAAACATCACAGATATCCCCTCAAATTAACATATCTAACTCCTGGGTGATGTTTAGGTCCCGTAATAATTTTAATCCCACGTTAAATTACCTCAAGGGTATTTTGATAATTTTGCACATGAGAAAAATCAAGAAATTGAGATTTTTCACACCGTTTGCTATCAAAAACATATATAGTCCCCTTAAAACATTAAACTAAACATTTAAGGATAGTCGGGACCAGCCATCCTCACTTTTCTTGTAAAAATAACCTCAGGGACATATTGGTCATTTTGCTAGAAGGAAAAGTGAAGGACGGGTCCCTCCTGGATGCATTTTATTGAGTTTTTGGGTCTTTAAATGATTCCCAAGCCCTTAGAACTGAAAGACACAACCCCTTAGCTCAAATTAGCTTAGGTTAGGTTTCATTTTAAATATCTACTTATTCTCTTCTCCTTTTTCATCACCTGTTTTCCTCCACTCTCTTCACCCATTCTCTCTCTCTTATCATCTCTTCTACTCTCTTCCAAGGTTGAGCAAGCTTATGTGGTCAAGACCTAGACCGCCAATTCCTTAGAGTTATACAAGAACGTGATAGCTCAGTTTGGGTCATCATTGTGCCAAATGTGATTCTTCAAGGTTAGCATTTTAGCCAGGTCAAGGGAGAAGAAGGACCTTCCAGAAAGATGACAAAAAGGGCTTCTCCTTTATCCTTTTGTTTTCTTTTTTCTTTTTTGCTAGTTTTGTCCTTAATAGGTTGGTTTGGACTCAAACTTAGATTTCAATGTGCCCCCGGCCCGTCATGTATTTTGATTTATGAATCAAAAGCTCCTTTATCTCTATACTTATGCTTTTATTTTCTATTGAATTTCATCTTTAATGTTTCTTTTCTCCAATATTATGCTTCCCTTTTGCCCCCAGCTAGTCCAGTAGCCTAAATAGTCGACCCCAATTGACATCCGAGCTAGGTGGGTAAGTCAAGTTGTATTTTGCCTTGGCTAGTATTGGGAAGCACTTAGGAGAGGTTTATGTTGGGCTAGCAATTCTTAGAGGTATTGTTTAATTTTGGAAAATTTTGGTGATCATAATTATTATAGGCACACATGCAGGCCTTGATCAAGCTCCAATTTATGCTTAGGATGCTCAAAGTATGGGTGGTGCTTAGAAATGAGGCTCACATGGGGCTAAGAAGAAGAGTTCATATGGAGCTTGGATGTGGCTCGTCAAAGGTATGGTTGAAGCCAAATGGAGATCAGAAGCGAGGCTCGCATGGGTTAAGCAAAAAGAGTTTGGATGGAGTTTCAGTGTAGCTCACATTGAACGTATGCTTGAAGCCGATGGAGATTAGAAGTGAAGTTTGCATGGGCAAAGAGAAAGGAGTTTGAATAGAGCTTGGGTATGGTTCACATCAAAATGTGTTTTAAGTTGGATGGAGCTTTGGAGTGAGGCTCATGTAACACCTGAAGTTATTCCAAAAATTTTGTTTGGACTTTATTAATTAGAATTTCAAAATTTTGATAGAATTAGTCATAATAAGAACAACTTAGGAAAAAATGAATAGTAACTTTGAGCCCATCATGATAGTCAAAACCCTACAAATTGGAATAGGAGATGCCCAGGACTGAGAAGATAGGATAACAATTAGAAAAGGTTAGAAATAAGCTCTAGAAGGATATTTTCCTAAATATAGTATTTTCTTATTGGTAAAATTTTGATATGTAGTTTCTTACATTGTATGAAACTTGTACTACAAGTTTCCTACTACACTTGACAAGTGTGTGGTTAAGGAATGGCCACACGATTGTCTTAGTCAATATTTATAAATAGCCACATAAAATGCTAATTTTTGTTACAAAGTAAAACTATTTCTTTAGAAAATTATAACACATCTTATATAAAAGAAACAAAATCACAACTTTTCATTTTCTTTCCTAAGGTTTGGCAAGTTCCCTTTGCTACCCTCTTCACTTTTTTCTTCATCAAAATATTATAACCTAGCTGAAACCCTAAGTTACAATGTTAAGAATCTATAACCAAAGCACAAACTCCAACCTACCTCTTGAATCCTCAAATCAACTCCTAATAGAAATCCTCATCTTACTTCACCATCAAGAGTAGTTGTTGTATTTCTAGGAGGAGGGTTTGGTTGGTTTGAGTTGAAATTGGGTGTAGAAACTTATGAAGAAGCCAAAACAAGTTAAGAGTCTCCAAGTGAAAAGTATGGTTTCTTTTCAACTTTTCTTTTTCAAACTGGTCTGAAAATTATTTGAATTTTTGCGCTTGAGACTTTTGGTTTTATTGGATTATTGTGCATAATGTTGATGTCTTTGCATGGGTGGATTAATTTGATGTTGTTAGAAAATCCTTTTTGTCAAAAAAGTTGTAAGTTATGTTGGAAACCCGATTTTAAGGTAGACAAGTTATATATTACATGATTTTTCTCACTTAGTAGGAGACATGTTTTTGAGCTAATTTTTTTTATATGGTGAAACTAACATATAAAGGTATCTTCAGATTTTTCTTGATTCATTTGAAGACTTTTACTATTTTTAAAAATTTCATAAAGAGAGGCGGTCAAGGTTTCTTCCAAAATAGCCAATTCTAAAGCATTGATTTTGTTACAATAACAAATGATCATTTGACTTGAAATTTTTATAGAATTTATTCAGTTAATTTGATATGATAAAAGAAAAATTGAGAACTCTGAAGTTCTTGGAATTAGATGGTTACTGACCTTCTAAGATTTTATAATTTTGTTAGTATAATTTTTATAGGACCTTATTGATACATTAAACTATCTTTGAAAATTATTTTGCCTTGAATCTATTATGTTTAGTAATTTATCCATAATATTCTTTGAGGCTGGAATTCTGGACAGAATGAGAGTATGATGTAATTGTGATCAAATGTCAATGACTTGATATCATTTATACTTTGTGAGTTTGTTGATGATGTTATGCACATGTAATCATGATAATTATGACAATTGTCTCTATATGAAAGAAAGTTTAAGATTGTGTTTTTTGGTTTAGAAAGTACACCTAGTTATATCAAAGAAAGTAAATCTAACTACCATTGAATTGAGTCAGGGAAAGTAAACCCAACTAGAAATATATCTATGTGAGAATTGGAGAAAGTAAATCCAATGATCATGTATACAAATGAACTCAGTCCTAAAAAGCGGTCTATTACCTAGAAGTGGTATAAACCACCAAAGGTTGAGGGCCAAGACGGTAAAGTAGCAATTGTCCTAAGTTACTATTTATACTATGTGCTAAGAGAAGAAATTTCTTATTCTATTGAGATTAGTATGGTTATGTTTCAGATTACATTATATACTTTGAATGATAATGATTGGACAAAATGAATCTTCTTCGAGCAAAGATTTTTTAAAGTCTAAGATAGTTAATTGTTACTTGTTCTATTGGCATGCCATTTCTTTATAATAAACTGAAGCAGTTAAGATAGATAATGATTATATTAGTATGTGTATAGGAGTACCTACTGAAAATTTTAGAATTCTCATCTCTGTGTGTATATTCCATGTTTACCTCAAATTAGAAGATGGCATCACTCGTGTTTTCCTTGAGACTTTACACCTAGTGGCATTACGACGTATTACACTCGTTCTTTGTAGTTGTATATTCTCAAATACATGTCTATATTTTCTTCCATTGCTTGTTCGTTAGCTGTTGTTTTAATCATCTTTATGTTTCAGAGTTTTTGTTTGCCGAAGTGCCATTATACATGGCATATTTGGTGATGATTATCTAGCCTTCGCGCACTTGTGCCACCTGAATGTAGATGAAGTTCCTCCCCTGACCCAAGCTCATATGGTAGCACCACCTTCCTCTTCTAACGATGACCTAACTACTACTTCTTATTCCCTTCCAAGAGGTGACACCATCATTCCGATAGCAAATGGCTTTAATTAGAGTTTCCGTGACACTAGGAGCCACTAGCTGACCACACTATGTTAGGATTACCACCATAGATACGTGCTAACTAGTATACTTGATTTGGATAAAACCCTTTTTTGTAAATATTCTTTTGATGAGTTTCATTTTACAGAAGGTTTATGTTTTGTATTTTTTTGTATTTTGGCCCAGCGGACATGTTAAAAAAAAAAAATTTTGACTGGATGAATAGTAACCTTGTGGGCTCCAACTGCCTGCCTACGAAGAAACCCTAGATTTGGACCAGAGATGCCGAAATTAGGAAAACATGGGAATAAGGTTAGAAATAGTGGACATGAAAGTTCCATACTTAGAATTAATTTTCAGCAATATCGGTTTAATCGATTACGGCATTTACCCATTCGGTGAAATTTCGGTGTGTGGTTTCTAACACTGAAGGCAATTTAATCACCACAAATAGATAATGTTTATCCACTTAGGACATGTGGAAGGCCAAGATTTAATCTTGGAATCCAAGATTAAATCCTAGCCATCCATTTTACTTTCTTAGATTAAGAATTATCTAAGTATATAGTATGATATTCATGCATTAAATACAAGATATATACAAGTTCATATCTCTCCACCAAGCCAAACCAATTTCGGCCAGCAAGAGAAAAGAAGAGCAGCCACCATGTTCATCTTCAAGAGCTCCATCTTGAGTTCTAATCCCAAAAACACAAACCTAGAGTTGTTAAAGCTCCAAAATTCCTTTACTAAACTTGTTCTACACTTTAATCCTTACAATTTTAACCGATTGAAATCTCCATTCCTCATTAAACCTACTCTCACTGAGTTACGAAGGGGTTGAAGTTGATTTGGGGAGCTTTGGAGTGGAAGAAAACCATCTTGGAGCACATTGGGACCAAGAATTCATTAGGTCACTAAAAGTAAGGTTTTCTTTGCCTTTCTATTCAAATTTATTATGATGATTTCTGATTAGTTAGGTCCAAATTTTTTATTGTATTGGTTGACAATACATTGATATTGATGTTTTCATTTTGCTGGAGTGTTTGGATGAGGTTAGAAGTCATTTTTGTGAAAAGAGATTTTGAACCTTGTTGCTGGATTTTCAATTTTTACAGGCAGCCACTGATTACGAATTTTTGAGAGAATTGTGGGTATTTGCATGAGCTAGAAAAAATATATGTTGAAGCTAACATGCTAGGTTAGTTCCACAAATTTTCTTAGGCCCTGATTTGGACTCCTAATGCTTTTTTTAAAAAAAAAAATCAGAAACTTAAGTGAATTGTGTGCTGCCTCGATTATTGGAATTGAAGCTATAAATTTTACTAATTTTATTACCATACCAAATTATTGAATAATCACTTGAAATTTTTATAGAATGTTGATAACATCTTGAAGTGTAACTGTGATTTTTGTTTTGAGTTGATTCAATCACATGCTAGGGTTAAAAATTATAAATTTCGGGCTCTAAGCTGAGTTTAAGTGGCTTCTAGATACTGAATTTGTCTAATTTGTTTAACATAGTTAGAGAACTCTTTTTGCTCTGAAATTTTTAGTGAACCTTGTGGACACATTGAAGTGTCTTGGGTAATTTTTATAGCTTCTGAATTAATTTTTTGATGTGCAACTAAATTGTGCTATGAATGTGTGAAATCTGCCATTATGCTGGAAGTGCAACAATGCTTTGAATTGATGAAACAATGGCATTTTGGTTCTAATATGACATGAATACTTGATGTTACATATTTGTCTATGTGACTTGTGACATATAAATGCATGCTAGAGGAAGTGAAGAGTGGTTTATGATGCATGATTGAAATTTCATTGTGAATGAAATGCCTACTTGTGCTTTATGTATGTATTTAGAACAGGAAAAAGAGAATGTATAAACTTAAATTGTGCATGTTCTAACATATGGATAAAACATAAACAAGACTTAGGTTGAATGAGAGGAAGGAAACAGATAAGAGGAACTTCCCCAAATATTTTGAGTCGGTAGACGTATTGGCTAGGAATAGATTTGTGTGCGATTCGAAAATGGAAAAAAATGAAGTTTGATGATCACGTATAATGAGCTTAGTCTTGATAAGCGTCTATTTCCCTTGTGTGGTGTGATCCACTATAACCATTTTGGTATAAATTATCTATTATGGAGTTGTCCATGGCAAATACTCGTTGGGTATAAACTAAATCTTTCCTATGTCAATGAAAGAAAAATGCATTGATTTGATTTTTATGGCCATAAGCGAAACTAGGTTACTTTGAGATAATTTCACTACATTTGACATATGCATAATCATATCGTATGTAACCTCTTGATTAGAGTTACTTATTATGTGTTTGGGCTTCATGATTTATGTGCATTAAGTGAGTGAATGCTAAAAGGAATCCACTTCGAAAAACATGGTTTTGAACTTTAAAATGAACCGTTGATATATGTTGCATGCTCACATTTTCTTAATAAACCAAAGTGGTTGGGACGATAACAATGACATGGAATTTTAGTGTATGTTTGGGGATGCCCTACTAGAATGTTATAATTCTTATCCCTATGTTTTTGTGTTCCCATGTCGTCTCCAGGGTTATACTCAGAGAACTAGGGTTGCTACACCACAAGGAATTGGTTTAGGAGTTTAGCAGTTAGTGTTTTTATTATATTGTACTTAGTTGGAATTATATGTATGTAAATGAAATAAAGAACGTATTGTATTAAATCCCTTAGAAGAGCTTCCTCTTGTACTTAGCTAAGTATTTAATAAATGTTTGTTCCTATGTTATGTAACACCCTAATAATTAACTCAATACGCCTGGACGTATTCGTTGATTATTAGATATTACTCTTTGTTTCAGTTTCTTAGATCATACTTGAAAATACTTAATGAAAATATGAGCCAAAATATATATTTTTTTTAAAACATAGACAAAACGTGAGCCACGCATAACATAAGCGATCAACAACGAAAAGCATAACATGTAAAAGAATAAAATAGATAGAAACATCATATAGGCTCCATAAAAGATCATCCATTAGCACACCATAATTTAAACATATAATAGTCTACCCACCCATGGAAAGTGAGTTAAGTTTAGTACATCATAGAAACCAAATACATAGGAAAGGAAAATATAAGGGAAAACATGCCTACCTAGTGCATCTAAGATAGATAACCTCTAAAGCAAAAGAAGGTTATCCTAAGCTAGTAGTGGTGTGTGCACTAAAAACCCTCTAAGAGATCTACGGCGTGGCCCTAAAAGGGCAGAACATAACCGATCTATGAGCGAAACTCGTTGGGAGTGGGCACATGAGATGGCAGAACATGGGCTCCACGAGGCACATGGATGGCCTCCGTGCCAACCTCAGCTTGGTGACCGTCTCCTACCCTCCCTCATCCGTGGGAGAGTCACGAGCTCTCGGAGTATATGTGGGTAGGCGAGTCTTCTAATGGGTCAATCTTCGAATGCCTCAAGCGAGGAACATAATCCGAGAAATCATGAACGGTAGACGCGGTGGTGTACGTGGAAAAGATCCTCTCGTTGTGCATATGCATATGCTCAAAGACTATGTCATCACCATACGGGAAGTTAGAGAGAATGGTAGCTATGAACAGGGTGTGCAAATAGGCGTCCACGAACATAAAGACTCTGATGGCAGCATCCCTCAAAATGGTAAGACTAATGCTTGGGGTCAAAATGAACCTCCCAAGTGGGGGTGTCAAAGAAGAGGACAAACATCGCCATCAGAATCTAAAGACATGATGGAAAGAGAGAAAGAAAGAGTGAGAATCTTACTAAGAATCTCAGTGGGTAACCCCTATCTAAGTGACATCATCATCATCTTCAGGGACCTGGGTTTATTATGAAATAGTGATCATACAAAGATTCATTTACTAAGTTCCAAAACATCAATTACCAGAGGCCCATTCATTTTATCATGAGTCTTGTAATGAATGCATTGTACTTTATTATGATATGCATATCAATATCTTATGCAACACTTAACATTATAGCATACATTCAACTTCATAGCAAATATGACGTTCGTGGAACATGGTTCATGAATGACATTACTCCTTTAGGTGACTTAAAGTGTAGTTCACTTTCACATCTTGGGGCCACCCTATTACTCTTCCCTTTTGAGAGTACTTCTAGGTTATGAGCTCATACCTTACTAGTCGTCACTAGCGTATACTTATCCCTTTTGATAAGTTAAAGTCCCAACTTAATAAGTACGGGTTAGGGGGCAAGAATCACCTTTTCATCACCTATAGTTTGATGAGTCTAAATGATCATTTTCTCATATTTTAAGTCACCTTAAGTCTTAGCATGTTATATCAAGATGTAATACATAACTCATAAATGTCATAGCTCTTCATATATTTCAAGCATAGGCATCTCCAATGTTTCCAAATGAAATTATAACATGCAAATGATGGATCCTACACATAGCATCGGTTATTATATGAATTCATCATCTCAAATCATCAACACATAAATATTCCCTTAAATAGTCAAACCCCTAAATCAGGGAACTCTAATTGTCAAATTATTTTCTTATGCGTCTAACGGATTTATTATCATCATTACCACTAATTATTTAACTCAAGAACATCATCAATCAAAGTTGGATAGCATAGGCAGTAAAAAGATTTCAATGATTTACAGTGTTATAGAAGTTGTGTTTTACACCCTTTCTCATTATCTGCTTTCCCTATGATGCTAAAATTAATTCCTAAACCATTTATAGGTCATTCTTACTCAAGTAAACATGAAACAACTTGAGTTTACAAACTTTAAAGGTGCTGAACAGTAATGCATTTTCTTAGGAGTTCTAGAAATCTCATTTTCAATTCTTTTTAGCTACTAGGCTTGCCTAAAGTGCCAAGAACAATTATCACATCAAATGGCAAAGTATTTAACATATTTAAATCATCCAAAATAGAATTTAAAGGTGCTGAAAAATTAAAGACAAGTCTGAAAAATAATGAGTCCGTGAGCACAAAATAAGGCATTTCTAGTAACTAAGCTTTATATTTTAAAATAATTTCTAAGTTAAGAGATATAATAAATATGCTAGGCAAGGAAATATAAATATAACTGCAAGTCCAATTCTTTATTTTAGTACTCTAGGCTTCTTAGAGTATTTACTCTAAATCACATTTCAACTTTAAAGTTGAAATAAGTAGGTTTTGAGATTAATTATTTAAGTGATAACTTGGAAAGTAAATATACTAGGCAAGGAAATATAAATATGAATGCAAGTCCAATTCTTCATTTTAGTGCTCTAGGCCTTTTAGAGTATTTACTCTAAATCACATTTCAACTTCAAGGTTAAAATAGGTAGGCTTTGAGATTAATTATTTAAGTGTTAATGCATGCTTCTTCACACTTTGTAAAAGTAAAACTCAAAGCTCTAAAGGTCTCATTGTGATGAACCCATAGTCATAATCTAGAATCTCTCATCATCAAGCTATCATGGGAAACCAATAAGGCCTTGAAGGCCGAGATGCAAAAGGAAAGGAAAGAGAAAACCGAAATGACATAGCATAGGTAATTCATCAAAACCTCCTTTCAAACCAAGAACAAAACTTAACAAAGTAAGGAAATAACTTTCAATACAACTCCCTACCAAGGATAATTTCTTTTTCAAAGAAAGAAGCTTGTCTTGAGATGAGATGAAAAGAACAAATTCTTCTTGAAACTTGAGAATGGATTCGGTCAAAGGGAGGAAAAGGAAGAAAGGTTTTGTTCTTGGGTTCTTGAACTTGGGAATGGAATGGTTATATGTTTAAAGGAAGGCTTATGGTGTTTGAGTGGTGATTTGTGTTTAGGAAATGGTGGAGGATAACGATTCTTTGGAAGAAGAAGAAGTAGAAAAGGAAATCTTTGAACTTAAGGAAGAAAGCTTGGAGTTGCAATGTGTGAGCAAAGGTTCTTGCAAGCTCCCTTGGATGTCTATTTATAGAGAAAATGAAACACATGGAGGTGCCTTTGGGGGAAAGGCCGACGGCATTTTGGGAAGGAAAAGAGAGAAAAATATCTCTTTGCTAGGTATGGGTTTGGGTATGGCTAGGTATGGTTTAAAACATGGTCTAAGGTATGGCTTAAAGCATGGTTCTTTGTGTGAAAAATAAATCAACATGTGATAGATTATGGGGAGGAGTGGCTTCGGCCAAATCATGCAGCCAAGGGGAAAAATGTGTCATCTATTTGTGGTTTAGAGGTGTGTTTGGGTGTATCATTGATTAGGCTTTTGATTAGGAGTTTGTAAGTAAGTGTTTAGGTAAGGTAATGGATAATTAAGGGTGTCAAAGCATGATTAAGGAGTTGGTCTTGCTTCATTAGTGAAATAAAAACTCATTTTATATAAAAACCATTCACAAACACAATTCCTTAATTTAAGAAATTGGAGAGAAAAACACTATTCAAGATTCCATAACATGGAATCTTGATTTTGAAGACAAATATTAAAGTGAATCTAAACAATCTTAGATTCTAATTAATCTTAATAAATTATTTTGACTTTAGATTAGTAATTAGAATTTACTAATCTTTAATTAGAGCCTAATATTGCTTAGGTTTTGCTAATTGTATCATTAGGCCCAAAATACACATAGTTGGGGGCAAAACGGTAATTTTTTCACAAAACCTCCCGAGGCTACCCGAGCTTAACCAGTTGTTAAACATTGTTTAAAAACATTATTTAAAACCTTTTGATGGAGTCGGGTTCAATCGGTACTTCGTTCGTGTAAAATAGCCAGGGGCGTTTTGGTCATTTTACGCATTGGAACTAAAAAATGAGATTATTTTACTCTATTAACACTCATAACACATATAATCCCCTATTACCATCAAAACATCCCTTGAGGATGACCGGACGCGATCTCATTTTCCGGTAAAATGACCTCAGGGGCATTCTAGTCATTTGCACATGGAAAAAAAATCTGGGCATTACACGTTATATATATTTTAACAAAATCAGTATTAGTTACTTCATGATTCGACCGATCTTACTATAGATAATTAAGAAAGGTTCGCTAATCTATAAGTAACAACTCCTAAGCATAATGTCATGACTTAAGATGACGTTGCACTTGGGAGGATATTAAGGTCGGCAGACTCTTTTGATCTATGCACTATGAGCAATGGATGACTGCATGTTATATGCATGTCCTGAGATGGCATGACTGCCTAGTTGTATATAAATAAATGTACTGATAGTCTTAGTACTTTGGGAAAATATGAAGATACTCTTTTATACATTATTTTCTCTGATCCTAAAACTTTTAACTATATGTCACCTAGCACTAATATTTCATACTACATGAATATGATCAAGACATAATTTAGTTAATAGAGTATTTAGAATAAATTGAATCAATTAATATATGGCTTATGAATATGATACGTAGTACCACACACTTAATTGTCATGTTATGACCTAAGTGAAACACTGTAATTAAGGGGTGTTATAGCTCACATGAGCTAAGAAAAAGGAGCCTGGATGGAGCTCGGGTGCGGGTCACATCAAACGTGTGCTTAAAGAGAGATGCAACTCAAAAGTGAGGCTTCCATGGGCTAAGCAAAAGAAATTCAGATGGACCTCAAGTGTGGCTCACATTGAACATATGCTTTGATGCGAGGTGTTGCGACTCACAAACAAATTAAATTTTATTTTATGCCAAATCGAGCAAAAATGTAGATAGGATACAACTTAGGTCGTTTCATGTGGAAGTGTTTCTAGTTAATTGAGAAAATTGGGGGTTGTTTGAAATTGTTGCGAAAATAAAAATTAATAGAGAAAATTATATGAGAAGAATTACTTTCACAAGGAGTTCTCCATATTAATAATGGTTCAATCATTGGTTCAAAGGATTAATTCGTAATAGTGGTTACTTTCATTAATTATGTTATTACACAACAATGATGCAATTCTACTTAGCGGTCACACAATCGAACTCCCACTAAGAGTTTGACTAACACATACACTAGTAATCCATAATCATAGTTCTATGAGCCTATGTCGGTTTAATTACCAATTGTAGCAACATAATCTCCCAATAGAGTTAATTCTAATCCCTTACCAAATTGATGTAATTTAATCAATTAACCAAATACCCCAATGGAATCCTAATTATGTGTACAACTCACAACGTGGATGAACACACAATTAGGCAGATCTCAAAAACATAATTGCAATAATTCACACAATATATTAAAGAGAGATAACAAGAGGAAATGAAAAACCAACCACAAATCGCATTCAAAATTGGAACCTCAAGAACAAATCAAAATCCTTGGTTATCCTTGCCCAAAGTAAAGAAAATTACCCCTCTATAGGTGGAGGATCACAATCAATGTTAAGGAAAGTATGACCAAATCCTAAACGGGAGCCAAAACAAGGATTAGAAGCTACAAAACCTAGAGAGGAATGAGAGATAAAGAGAGAGAGAGAGAAGAAGTAGAGAGAGAGAGTGGAGGTAGCCTTAGAATAAGTGTAGAAAATCCCCATTTAACCTAGGCAAAGTATATATATATATATAGTATACGTCATCACTGTGTCAAAAAGCGGCCCAAAATAATAAAAAAAAACATTTTACAAACTAATACTCACAAGACACTACTCTGTACACTTCCAAGCTCATTTTGAGCTCCAAAACGTTCAAGTTAGCTCTTGGGCCTAGAAATAGAAATTGTAGCTCTATGAATAAGCTTTCCAAAACTGCAAAAGTCACCTCAATTGAACAACTAGAGGTCAAACTGGATAGAAGTCAGAACATCAGCAACATTTAATCTTGCAACTTGATTTTCATCAAGAGGCTTTTAGAACTAGTTTTTAATCTGAACATGAAAGTTATGAAGGACTTCTTGAGCTTTCAAAATATCTTTATTTGCCTCAATTTGATCTCTATAGAGAGATATGAATTTTCCATTATGATACTTTTTGCAAATACGCTCAAATAAGCTCCAAAACTCTTCTATTTAGCTCCAAAATTCTTCCAAATTGATCGCTGACAAGCTCCATGCACCTCTATGGTCTTCATGCACTAACACGAGAAGTCCCTACAAGCAAATAACACTCACAAAAAAGGGTTAAAAGCACAAGGCACTCCAAAACATAATTATTCATTAAAATTATGCAATTAACCATGATTTTATTCAATGATGCACATTGAGGGCTAAACACAAATCAATCAAATGTCAATAATTCTAGCGTAAAAAATGATACAATATGCCTAGAGTTATAGAGGAAAATCATGTATGAATGTAACATATCAAACTACCCCACACTTTAACAATTGTATGTCCTCATGCAAGGAACTTAGCTACAATAGCAAAGAGACCAGACTCCTAATTCTAGTAACTCCACAAATTCATAATGCATGAAAAATGACAATACACAAATTCAATGGACCTAGCGGCACAAATAGTAAGCAATTACACCAATAATTAAAGAGGAACTCAACAAACGAAGGGTGAATAAGAATATAGCACACAATATAGAATTCACATACATGATGCATGAATAAAGTACAAAAATCCTCCCAAGGTCAGTTTTTCCACTCATTCACTCAAGTATTTTGGGATATGATGCACACTCAAATCACCTCAAATGAAAATATATTATCATAGCCTTGCTATGGGTCTGTTCTCCATTTGTGACACACATATACATACTGAATCAAGAGGACTTGTCTTGGGTTATAATGGATCTTAGGTGAAGATGGATAAATATGTAGCCAAATAGAGCAAAACCTGTAGTCAAAGGAGAGCAAATGTATATACCAAGAGCATAAATGCCTAAGGGTATACTTTGTCTAACTTAACATATTCACAAGCCTTCAATTTTCAATACGGCACATCTTCATCCAAACTTTTTTCAATTTTTTCTTTTCTTTTTGCTTTTTTAATCAAATTTTCCTTTTTTTTCTTGCTTTCTTGGGTTTGCACTTGTTGAATATTTTTTTTGGCCATTTACAAATACACATATACATTGTCCCTGCCCCACACTTGAATTGGGGCATGTTCTCAAGATCTCCCCTATACTTATACTTAAACACACATAAAATATGGACAAATGCTTTTCTAAGCCTAAAAGGTTGGGAATTTTTATGGTTTTTCACTTTTGGATGAGGATGGCTAAAACAAAAAAGGAGCAATAAGGCTTAAAGGGGCTAGACAATGTAATATGTAAAGGTTGGCTATACGGTTAATTGGTTAAAAATAAGAAAAATGCCTGAATCACCTTCTAGCATACACCTGGGAACATATTTTCAAACAAGACCCTAGGAATAAATAAGGATGACACATGATGGTTCAAACCAATCAAAGGGGCTAAAAAATTAATAGGTAAATCATATATACTTAATCCAAATAGCATAGTGAATCACCAAACATGAAATACAAAATAAAGTCAATGTCAAACAAGTCAATATAGTGCATGTTGCATTAGCCTATGCATGTAACCTCTAAGATATCAAAGGAATAGTGTAAGACACAAATGAAATAAACGAAATGTAAGATTCAAAACTAAAAATAAAAATAAATAAAATGCATACATATAAAAGATAAGAAAGAAAGAAAACTTTTTCATGGTGAGTTGTCTCCTATCCAGCATTGCTTTAATGTCCCTACGTTGGATAGTTAGGAGCGTAATGGTGGCTTATGCTTGAATTGATCCAGGAATTCCCACCAAGGCTTGCATCTTTTGACTCCACATGGATCCCTTAGTATATGGATCATGCCATAGGCCTTGAAACTATTAGGCTTCCTAGGCCCAAGTATTGAAGGCGATGATGCATTCTGGAAGCCTTGAAGCTCCTCCCAAGCCTCACATGCACAAAACAAAACACTTCTATTGGGAAGAAATGTGTGATCCAAAAACAAGTCTTCCACCGTGACATACTGCCACCAAGTTCCTAAGAAGTCTCAGCTAGCTCACCATACAATGAACATAGAGCTTGGAGATAAGCCTTAGTCTCCAAAATAGCATACTCATTCCGCTCGAGAAGGTGCTCAGGGAGGGGAGGTTCCAATTTTAATAAAAGTGGTTGGCTCTTAAGAGGTGATGGTTGGGCACATAATACAGAACATTATAGTTAACATATCAACCATAGAATATTCCTTTGTAGTATCAATAGTCTCATAATCATGGAAGTCCTCAGAAATAGAAGTTGAACTCTCCAAAACGGTGTCTTAGTGGACTTTGCACACAGATCTTTAATATGTGTGGGTGTTGAATTTCCCAAATTGAAATCTGTGAAGGGCTTGTGTTGAAGGTAAAATCACTATCATCATTGACATCAACATTGTTTGTATCTTTACCACAATTAGGATCATCAAAACTAGCAAATGGAGTGTAACGAACATCAAATGTCCCCTCAACCAATTCTTGAGAACTCAATTGCTAGTCCTGTGAGTTCTACAACTAAATTATGTCATTCATCATCTCCTGCAAGACATCATTAGTTTTCTTTTGATGCTCCATCATTATTCTCATCATTTTTTTCCATGGAGATTCAAGTTGGCAGGAAAGGTAAACAAGTGCTAGAGGTTGCTAATATTGCAAGTCATAGACCTCTTATTGTTAGAGTGGTTGCAAGTTCTACTAATAGAGAGGTGGTGGTGGTTGGAATTGTTGCTAGAAATACAAGGGTTGAGATGCCTCAATACCCCCATATATATGCCTGATCCATACAATCATGCCAATTAGATAGAGATATGTTAAAGTAAGTATTATATCCATGTTGTGATTGTTGAGTATGGCTTTTCATGGCATATTACTCTAATATATATTCCATGTCATCCAGTTGGCACTCCATCCTTCTGGATGGGTATCATCAACAACCTGGGTACTTGGAACATTGTAAGAACCATATGGTTGGGAACTAAAAAGTGCATTAGGAACATTATAAAATAAAATGGAAGAAAAAAGTAATAAAATAAAATAAATAAGAAAAAAACTAAGTTTTTTCTTTTTTATGTTAAAATAAAAAATAAAATAAAAAGTAAAAAGGAAACAAAAAAAATAAAATTATTTTTCAAAAATTAACTAGCACCACTCCGCAATGGCCCCAAAATTTTATGCGAGTTGCCATGACTCACAAAAAAATTAAAATTTATTTATGCTAAATCGCATGGAAAATGTAGTTAGCATATAACTCAAGTCGTCTCAAGTCGAAGTGTTTATAGTTGATTGAGAAAATTAGCAGTTGTTTGAAATTGTTGTGAGAATAAAAATTAATAGAGAAAATTATATGAGAAGAATTACCTACAAAGAGTCCTTTAGCTTGACTTCATATTATTCCATTATATGACTTCATATCCGTGGGTTGCTTGAAACGAGGAAAAGATAGGGAATCTCATGATGTGCTCATTGAAAAGGGTTTGCATTTCCTCATTTGCCTAGAGTGCGGTTGCCATGAAGTTAGAGTCTTCAGCATCCTGAGGTCGTGGTTACCCCAAGCCCGACCTTATAGGGGATGCTAAACGAGAGTCCAAATATTGAATGGAACTGAGATGAAGGGTGGAGTGAGCCCGTTGGTGTCTTGGTAGTGGTACGGATGTCTTATGGTGGCGGGATGCTTCCTCCAAGGTTCCCCTTCATGGTAGGGTTGGGTCCTTCTGAGCTTTCATGGGTTCATTCTGTGGCTCGCAATTTGTCTTCAAGCTTAGGGATATCTTTCTTCTAGTCTTCTCTCTCATCCTCGATCTCCTCTTCCTCTAGTTCATTTCATCAGGCTTGAGCTCATCCTCTAAGTTGGCCATTTTGATGTTTTGCTCTCAGGCATGTAGAGCATTTCCTAGTATAGGAGCGTGAAGCATTCTAGAATCTCAGCTGTGGTGGCTAAGGGTGGCCGGTGATGTTCTGGTGCTCACATATCTACTTCTCCTCAAGTTTAGGCCATCTTTTACCAATAGCAGAGGTTGATTCAGGGGCCATGAGCCCATCTGGGGAGTGCTAAGGAGTAGGGCTAGCTTGGAGGAATGGTGGTGCCATCGTTGCCTTTGATAAATGTCCTTCTTGTCGATTTGATTCACGTCATTGGTAGGTCAAAGGTTGGCAAGAAGATAGAGTGAATAGCCCAAGGGTGGAATGATGGTGTTCGAGTGGTTGTGTATAACACCCTAAAAATTATTAACAATTAATTTGAGCTTTATTAATCATAATTTTAAAAATTTGATAGTTTTAGTAACGATGAGGATAACCCAACAAACGTGTTAAAAAAAAAAATTTCGGCCCAGGTGTGAATAGTGACCTTGCAGGCCAAGCCTATCAGAATAGCTAAAACTCTAGAATTGGGAAACAGAGGTGGCCAAAATTGAGAAATTGTAGGATTGAGATGAGAAATGGTAAGGTATGAGAATTTTAGGCCTAGAATTCATTTTCGGGTAATGTTTGATTACAGGTACGATGTTTTACCCGTTTGGTAGAGTTTTGATGTGAGTTTTAACACCATATAATTTACTTGGTGGCCAAGTAACCTTTATCAACCACTTTATGCCAAGTGGATGGCAAGGATTAAAACTGAAAAGCAAGTTTTAATCTTGACCTTTCATTTATTATATTTTTACTCCTAAAGCCAATATCTCATCCGTTCGGAATTTCAGTGTAGTTTTAACACCAAAAAAGCTACTTACTCCCAAGTCAAAGTGAGCCACTTATCTTGAGCTAAGTGGATGGCCAAGATTCATTATTTGACTACCAAACTAAATCCTAGCCATTCATTTTACTATCTTTCTTTAAGAATTCTCGTTTTATATTATAATAATCAGGCTTTCCTTACAAGCTTCCTTACAAGATGAATACAAAACCATTCTTCTCCATTAAGCCACCCACATTTTGGCCAGCAAGAGGAGAATACAGTAGTCACCATTTTCATCTTCTCAAGAGCTCAAAACTTGATTCAAGTTCCCAAACTCCTAGCCTAGACTTGTTAAGACCCTAAACTTCCTTCATAAAACTTATTCCACTCTTCAATACCTACCAAACTAACCAATTAGAATTTGAATCCATCACTTTTTCCAAATTTGAGGGCTCACAATCTGTTGTTAAAGGCAGGTTTTGGTGTTGTTGAGAAGACTTTAAAGTGAAGGAAGAGCATTCTAGAGCATCCTTTGAAGTTAAGAGCCACAAATCTCCAAAGAATAAGGCTCTTAAACCTTTTTGGTTTTCAAATCTATTTTCTGAAGTTTGGCTACTGATTTACTTGATTTTTTTAGTTGTATTGATTGGTGATATATAGGTATTGATGTATTAATTTTGGTGGAGTGTTTGGATGATATTGGAAATCATTTTTGTCAAAAGGAATTTTGGACTATAGATTTTTGGATTTCTCCTAGGTACGGATTGTTTATGAATTTTCTGGTGTAATTGTAGGTATTTTTATGGGCTAGAGAAATTATATGTTGAAGCTAACATCCTAGGCTAGACCTATGAATTTTCTTGAGTTCTGATTTGGACTTATAATGTTTTAAAAAAATCAAGAACCAGATAGTAACTATGCTGCCTGGATTGTTGGAACTAAAGCTGCGAATTTGTATAATTTTGTTACTATAGCAGATGATTGAATTTTTCTTTGAAATTTTTACAAAGTATTGGACACATCTTGAAGTTCAATCATGATTTTCCTTTTGAATTAATTCAATCATTTGCTAGGATTAAAAATTATGAATTTCGGGTTTGAGTTAGGTTAAGTGGTTCTTGACACCAAATTCGTCTAATTTTGTTAATATAGTTAGAGAACTCTTTTTGCTCTGAAATTTTTATGGAACCTTGTGGAGACATTGAAGTGTCTTAGATAATTTGTATAGCCTCCAAATTGATTGTTTGATATGCAAATCAATTCGTACTACAATGGTGTGAAATCTACCCAATTGCTAGAAATGAACCCAAGACTTGAATTGATAATGTAATGGCATTTTGGTTCTAGTATGACATAAATACTTGATATTAAATATTTAGTCATGTGACTTGTGACATATAAATGCATGCTAAAGGAAGTAAATAGTGGTTTATGAGGCATGGTTGAAATTGCATTGTGAATGAATGCCTTCATGCAGCTTATGCATATATTTGAGAAAAAAAATATGAAGTTATATGAAAAAGAGAATGTATAAATTTCACTCGTACATGTTCTGACATATGGAGAAAACAGAAACAAGACTTAAGTTGAATGAGGGGAAGACAAAATGAGGAACTTCTCTAGAGATATTATAGAGGAAGCCAAAAGAGAGACTTCCCAAAGATATTATGAGTCGGTAGAAATATATTGAGCTAAGATAGATATGATTCGAAAGGGAAAAATGAGTCTGATGATCACATATAGGAATGAGTAAGTCCTGATAAGCAATCTATTTCCCATTTTTGCCACGTTGGGATGACGATACATAATGCCCGACGTTATCCATAATAAATACCATGTGGTATAAACTAAGTCTTTCGTATATTGATGAAAAGAGAAAAGCACTGAGTTTAGTTCTATGGCCATAAGTGAAACCAGATCACTTTGAGATAATTTCATTGCATTTAGCATATACATAATCATATCATATGTAATCTCTTGATTAGAATTACTTACTATGTGCTTGAGCTTCATGATATATATGTACTAAGTGATTGATTGTTAAAGGCTACCCACTTAAAAGGATGATTTTAGAACTTTAAAATGAATCCTTAATATGTATTCACGATCACATTTTCTTGATAAACCTAAGTGGTTGGGCGATGATGATGAAATTATGATTGTGTAACTGAGGAGTTGCCCTCCTGAGAGTTATATAATTCTGACCCTTATGTATTTTTGTGTTGCCTCAGGTTAATCCAGGAAATAATGGGCCTTACGTAAAGAGCTTGGGATTGTAATAGCTTAGTAGTTTGAGTTATATGTATGTAAACATAATAGGGAACATATATGTATTAAAGTTCATACAAGAGCTTCCTTTTATACTTAACTATGTATTCAATAAATGTTATGTTTTTTTGTTATATATTTTAATAGAATTACGCTTGTTATTACACACGTAATCGAGCTTGCTAGTTAAGAAAGGTCCGCTAAGGATGATGTTATACTTGAAAGGATGTTACATTGTGAGCCATGTGGGGAGGTGGTGACAAGCTTGTTGTAAGGTGGTGAGAAGGTTGAGAAGACTATAGTAAGGTGGTGAGAAGGTTGAGAAAGCTATAGTAAGGTGGTGAGAATCGTTACTAGTGATTTGGTCCCTAGTGCCAATGTCATGTAAAGTTATGTGAAAATTATCTTCCGATGTGTGAACAATGGTCTTATAGGTGATCCTCCTTCCTTCACGGTGGTTAAAGCACCAGGGGTAAGTGCCTGCAAAGGATTGCAATGCCCAAGTTAGCTTGTGGGTGTGAGAAGAGGGAGAGTATCAGGAATGAAAAGCATACCTTGGTGGCATTTGCCTTCTCCTATTTATGCCTTTTGGATACATCCAAAATAGAGATCCTAGGACTAAAGTGAAGTGTACCTAGGGGTAGGAAGGCCAGGCCAGGCTAGGCCTGTAACAAGAGCACTAGGCCTGAACCTGGCCTTACCTGTTATAGGCTTTATTTTCGGCCTAATCTGGCCTGAAACCTGCTTATAAAGCCTCTTTTAGAAACCTATTGCAATTTAAAGGATAGGCCTCAAGGCCTAGTCCTTCATGTAGGCCTAAATAGGCCTAGGCCTTTTAATACTCCTTTAAAAGGCCTAAAAGGCCTTTGAAGCTCACCATTCAATTTCATAGAATCAAATTAAATCCAACAAAGTTTCAATTTCAAACACATCAAGATTAAACATTCAACTAAAAGTCCAAACAAATTCAAACCATACAACTAAACCAAGTTTTGAAAAGAAAATTCAACCACAAGTGAAACAAGATTCACCAAGTCTCAAGAACAAAGCATGAGCAACTTAAATATTACATAACTAAATAAGACATAATCTTCAAATAAACCCAACAAACTAACAAAAGATCAAATCTTCAAAATGATCTCCTCCTTCTTCAAACTCAGGTACCTTGAAAATAGGAAATTATTTATAGTTCGATTGTGCCATAAATTGACAATTACTAGAAATAACATTGTAGTATATAAAATTCATACCATTGGCTTCTTCTTCAGATTATATTTGTTGCGTAGCCAATCCCGCACAAATGAGGGCTATAATAGATGCTTCATTCAATCTTGAACGAAACTCATCAATCACTCTTCCTCAGCACTAAATGTTGATTCAGATGCAACTGTCAGATTGGGATGGCTAGAATGTTAGCAGCCATCTTTGACAAAATCTTATATTTCAATTGGTAAAGACATTGAATAAACCTGTCATATAATAGATTAAACAAGTATGTCATTAAAAAGAAATTTGGACTAAACAAGTATGTCATTAAATAAGAAATCTGGACTAACAAGCTAACATTTCAGAAGCTAACATATGGAAATGCAACATATTTATAGAAAATTTGTATACTTAAAAGCATGGTAGCTCAAAGTGACTATTTGAATTTGCTCTTTTCTAAGCTTTGTCTCCACAATAAAATTAACACATCTTGTATCAAATTCGGTCCTGGTCATGTCCACTTCATTATCAAATCCAACCTATATGATGTCGTGTAGTAGTCCACAATGATCCAACCTCTACTATTTCTTTTGTTGCTACAAATCTATCTAATATTTAAGGGGCGTCTATTATATAAGAGAGTAGAATCATAAGCACAACTATGTTACCTATTGTTTGAGAAGCAAAATCTGAATTTTAATAACCCAAAATCTAAACTTACAAGCTATAAAAGGAAATACGTGACAAGCAAATCTGAATTAATAACCCAACACAACATACAAGCACTTAAACAATAGTTTACACCTTTCAATACCTAGCACATGAAGTTGGACGAGACGATGACGGTGGCATGTGAGATTTGTCCAAGATCTCGTCTCCAGTGACGCAAGCTTTGAAGGCACGAGGTGACGACGACGCGCGGTGGCTGTGTCGCGAGTCTCCAGGCACGGGCTACGAGGGTAGCTGATCTGAAGGAGCGACCGCACGGGGTGGCTGATCTGAAGACACAACCGCACGGGGGTGGCTAATCCTGAAGGCCTTTCACCTCACAAGCTTGGGCGAACGATGACTCCATGAGCTGAACTGCGGGGTGGCTGTGGCTAGGGCGAATGAGGCTGTGGTTGTAGGTGTGGCAGCGGGGTGAAGGGCTATGACCGTGAGTGTGAGTGAGGCCATGACCAGTTGTGAGAACTAACAGAGAGAGTTACTTTTTAGGGTTCAAAATGGGTAAATGTGTTTTGTTGGTTGTGGTCTGTTCCTTAGCCTTTGATTTTAAATCTTTTTAATTAGTTTAGTTTTGAAAAGTAATGTAAATATATTACCTAGGATACATATTATCAAATAAGTAAGTTGGTGTAGTGGTTGATACTCTTTGTAA
This sequence comes from Dalbergia oliveri, assembly GCA_030441495.1. Lineage (NCBI taxonomy): Eukaryota > Viridiplantae > Streptophyta > Magnoliopsida > Fabales > Fabaceae > Dalbergia > Dalbergia oliveri. Next base: position 6,135,525 of record JAMLFY010000017.1, read on the forward strand.
AGTGTAGAGGACCTGGGTTCAATCTCTACACACCTATAATATAATTTTACATATAATATATATAAATAGGCCGGTCCAGGCCTAATGGCTTCCTAACCAGCCGGCCTGGCCTCTTTAACTAAACGGGCTTTTGAAAGGCCTGAACCTGGCTTAAAAACAACAAGCCAGGCCAGGCCGCCATAGGCCAGGCCATAGGCCCTTGATAGGTCGCCTGTTCCCATCCCTAAGTGTACCTATATGTAGAGTCCGTTATTGAGTTATGTTAGGGCTTGGTAGTCCTTTTCCTTTTCTAGTTTCCTCCTAGGATCGTACTAGTGGTCATGCTCATCACGTGCTTCTCCCAACCTAGAGTCATGCTTTTTCGTCTTCTGAGGTGAAGGCCTTGGCCTGGATCTGGGCCTAGTAAATTCTCTTTAATGACCTCAAAGTGTTCTTGGGTCCCACTCGCACAGGTGGTCCTTGGAAGGTCCTCGAGAGCATTACTCAAGGACTTCCGTGTTGAGTCCCTCTACAAGGTCTTCGTGTCTAGCCGTCGGGCATAGGGCACCCAATCCACCTTCCTAGGACTCAGAGGTCCGAGTCCTAAGGTCATAATAGGATACATAATTTTAGACATGCATTTCAAATTAAGCATCATAAATTTTAGGGATAAATGCATTTTACCCATCTAAATTTTAGGTCATATGCAATTTACCTCCTGACTTTTCAAAATGTGCATCCTGAACTTTTCAAACTATGAAAAACAACCATCGGTATAATTTTGACAACTAATAAAGGTAAGATTTATATGCACTTAACCCCCTGAACTTTCTAATTTGTACAACCCAACGCCTTATCCATGAATGCTATGTGCAATTAACCCCTAATTTTTTTATTATGTACAACTCGACATCCTACTATGACTTAAATTTTTGGGATTTTTGTCAAGTTTGAAAAGTTTAGATGTCATAATGTACTATTTGAAAATTAAGGGGTTTTTTACACAGTTTGAAAAGTTTAATGTGTCATAATGTACGTTTTGAAAAGTCGGGGGTTTAAATTGCAATGACCTAAAATTTAAGGAGGCAAAATCCATTTAACCCTAAATTTTACCATATAAATAATCCTTGACATGCATGACAAATAAATGTAACAAAATTATTAAATTTGGATTCGTGATGAACTTGACTAATGTAACGTATTAAGTCAACGCGTCATTGGTTTAATAGGTAAATTATGAGATAAAATAAATATAAATTTATGAATAATAATAAGTTGGTTTTAAGTGTCAATAAGCTATTATATTTTTATTTTATTTATTTATTTTGTAAAATGTTGAAAATTATTATCATTTTATTGTATTTGTTTCATTATTCGAACTTTATTACAAATATAATGGACCTTACATGAGTTAATGATATGAAGATCCTTGAAGATAATCATTAATATAGTATAATGACGCGTTGACTCAATACACTACATAAGTTAAAAGGTAAAACTCATGGTTGTGTTTGATATTGGACAAAAATAGGTAGAAAATTTCATAGAAAAACCTAGTTGTATAAGCCCAACTATAAAATTTTTTCTCTTATTTTAACCCCATATTGATTATATCCTATATGAAATTACATAAAAAAAAGGCATGAATTACAGTATTGCATTTCTATTACTTAAAAAATGCCATTAATACGTAGATAAGCTATTGAAATAAAAATATTATTTGGAAAAAATGCTTCTCACCCAAATATTTACCCCAAAATTGTCTCCTTATGTCTCTCTGTCTAACTGGCCAATGAACCAGGAAACCTGCTAAACAAGTAGCCGACCAGTCCGAGTCGAGCATCAGATGAACTTTTCTTTTTTTCTTTGGGTCTAGGCTAGCATCACACCTGCAAGATGAATTGAGGTAGCCCTTTTCTTTTGTAGCATAGGGACCTGGCTTCCACTAGCTTTCTATATGGACTTTTCTTATGTTATTCATTGCAGCTTAGTGTACGGAGGTGACTGCATCCTTCACTTGCAGTTGTCTATTGTGCGTGTGCCCATGTGCATGTGTAGGCAGAGTTTGATTAGTTATAGAGGACAAAAATATAGAGATATTGGAGACATAATCTTGTAAGATAAGAATAAGGGATAAAAAAATTTTTATGCAAGGGAAATACAAAATTTCTGTAACCAAAAATATAGAATAGTAGGAGACAAGATATAGAGATAGAAATTTAATATTTTTTTTCAATAATACCCTTATACATATTTATTATTTATATCTTTATTTTCACTGCTTCATTGTCCTTGTATTTTTATCCATATCCCCTGTCAAGCGCTATCTGTTTATTAAGAATGCCTTTCTTCTTTAGCGATATTCTTAAATTGGAATTGGTTAGGAGTTAGGACCACATTTTATTATGGAACAAAGCAGCAAATGCCACAAATGTTTATTTTTGGCAGGTTTTTCCGCAAAACATAGGATGATCGGCTTAGATATTCTTCCTACGTATTTTCAAACTTGTCTATAAATTCGTATCTATTTTCGCTAATTGTTGAATAAAATGAGAATATATTAAATTTCTGCTAGTGGAATCAATAATTATTTCTTATTTCATTATATTTATTTAGATATTAATTTTTTTATATATTTATTTAATTTTATCCAATTTAATCACTGACTTACTAGTTGAATCAATAACATAGTGATCCTACACCTTGGTAGTCAAGTACTAGGTTGAGTTTTATAATTATAATATGATATTCTATAATTGAAAAATTCTTATATGCTCTTCAACTTTGAATTGCCACATATATATGTTCTACAATGTAAACACCGTATTTTATCCCTATCTTTTTTTTTGTATAAAAAGAAAAATTGAAAATTGAAAAAAATCAAACCCTTCCCTCTTTCATTAGCATTTTTTAAGTTGATTTTGTTTTTAAAATAGTATCAATCAAATCTTTAGTTCTATCAACATTTATTTTAATCAGTGTTAGTCAAAATCCCAATCAAACTTTCTAAAGTTTCAATTGAATCTTAATCAAATCAATTTCAAATTTCAATTGTATCAAAAGTTTTTTCAGATCATTTTACAATTAGTTACACAAAAAATTTATAAATGGACCAATAATGACACAGCCAATAGAGTCGGCACAATCGCATCATGGCAGCACAATGCTCAGCACACTCCTGTTAAACAACATCATCACAAAACCTCCACCGTTGCCTTAAAACTTAACCATCATCCATCACCATCTTCCACCTTCAATCCACAAAAAGCCTTCCCTCAAACTAGCAGCACTCACATCCTCAAGTGATCTCACTCAGCCCTCACCCGAAAATCATCACCAAGTGTGAAACCATCTAAGCCTGTAACCTTTCACCCTTCAAGATCATCATCACTCCCATATCTTAGCCAACAACCTCTCAACCCTCTTGAAACACCACCTTCCTCATCATTACAAACCATCACTGTGAAACCACCACCAAGTGCCACCTCCCACGCCTCTTGGTGGCTGCTGCCTAAGGTTGCCATTTCCTTTCTTGGTTGCCAATGTTAGAGTAGGCTTTTCTTTTATTTTTAATTTGAATCATTCATTATTTATGCCTTTGAATTTTCTCTTAATCATTTTTTGTTAATTTCGAAATTGTCTCATGATCACTAACAATCGAAAGCTTTCCTTCATTGATTATAAATAAATTTATTATTTTAATCAACGCAACAACCTGATAATATATGATTTATCATCCTTAAGTTTTACAAAAGTGTAAAGATTTATTATATAGTTTATGTATGCTATCCTAAGCCATGTATAAAAGTTGAATTTTTTATATCATTTCTTTTTTTTTTTCCAACAAAATCAATTCACCATACAATCATTTTTTACAAGAACATTGTGATTTTGAGTTTCTTATATATCCTAAAGGATACGGCATAGCAATAACTATTTAGTCAAAATTAATTTTCTTTAAATTTTACTCTCTTTTTTATTTAATTTTCTTTTCTTTAATTTTATTTCATTTCATTTTTGTAATTAATTGTGACTTTTAAAGGGAAAAATAAATATTATCAAGTTATAAATTAATTTACAAAATGACCTCTAGAGTAACCATATTTATACAGATATACTATGAGTCAGTAAGATTAAGTTTTCACCATACCTTAATCATAATTAAACTACAGATTCAAATCTATTTTAAAAAAAATCAGTTTTGCAAATCAAAAATTTTAATTTTTGCCAAAAATAAAAATTGGTTGCAACTATATTTTTTAAATTTATTTCTTTTTATGAATAAATTTTGGTTGTCATTTCTTTCACAATGCCCTCCTAAAATGTTGTAACATGAAAGCATAATTAAATACACAACAACACAAGGACACGACGATTTTACAAAATATATGATTGATATGATTATAATATAGATAAATATCATCAAATGTTAAGTGTAAAATGTCCAAATGTTAAATTTTGGATTGCTTCTTATGTAACACACACCTATTAATTGAATGACACTTTAGCTATGACACACCTTTAATATTAACTTTTAGTTGAAGTGTTATTTAATTAATGAATATAAGAAATATCCACATGACGCTATAAATACATATAAGAATTTCTCTTTACAATTTTTAGATTGCCAAATGTTTTTGGCCACTGACTTCTATAGATTAATTCTGGCTCATGTTCAATGTAAACAATAATAATATTAAGTTTTGCGAATTTGCAAATTTTGGCAAGACAAATATTATTCTGCCTAACTTTTATCCCAGTAATTAAACAAGTAGTCAACACTCATTACATTAACTTCCACACCTGTCCTCTTACAAGGAAAACAGAAGCAAACTTGACAACAAATTACAGATCCTCATCAACCACAAATGCTTTATTTTCTTCTCAAGCATGTCATACAAAACACTGAAGACACTCTTATTGTTTGGTGGTTGGAATATTGGGTGCAGTAACACTGTAATGGGCAGCTACACAGGGTACTTGTAGAGTTGCAGAACCTTCTTCCAAGATGGCCTGTTGCTAATATCATCCACCAAGCACTCACATGCTTCCTGTCTCTCACCAAATTCCCTCTCCCAGTTTGATTCACCAAGTAATGGCCAAATGGGAGATGGCTAAGATCAGCAAGGCTGAAGAAATCCCCAGCTAAGTACTTGGTCTTTGACAGCCTCTCCTCATAAATGTCCAGCACCTTTACAAGCTTTTCATCACTCTCTTGAATCACTTTTAGGTCTGAGGGAATACCCATCAATGGGGCAAACAGAACATTCATAACTAAGTTGTAGATTGGAGGGTGGAAGTTGTGGGCCTCAACTTCAAGCCATTGTTCCACAAGACCCCTTTCTTCAATCGTTTTCCCTAGCAAATCAGCCCCTTGGTCTTTATACTTTTCTGCATAATACCTAATTATTGCACGAGATTCTGCATAATTGGTTTAAAAAAGTGTATTAGTATGAATTTGAATGGAATATTCTATATTAATTAGCAAATGGCAAAGGAATTAGATGGTTACTTTGACCAACTTATGCCAGAAAATTTTAGCAAAAACAAAATTAAAAGGAAAATAAAAACCATTACATGCAGAAAATAATTTATAGACATCTCTGACTCGTTATAAAACATAATAATTTTGAATAAAAAAAAACAAAATAATCACGTGTAGAAAAACCAAATGATGCAGGGCAAGTACGAATAGTTGTAACCCCGCAAATTAATTAGAGTAAGGGGGCTCTCCGTACGAGACGGGGCAAATTCGAGAGAAAGATCAACGTCATCAATCTTCAACTACATATTACAGCGTTAAAAAAAAATTGCAGAAAATTTTAAAAGGGTCAAGTGGCTAACCATAGAGAGTATAATCACCATCTTGAATAACAGGAAGAACTCCAAAAGGCTGCAGATTAAATAGAAACAGGTATCATTATACATGAAAAAAGAAGGGGGACAAAGGAAAAAAAGAAATCTTGAAACCCACTAAAGCAAACAGTGTGAGAAAGTAAAGGATTGAGTGAAAAGAGCATATCATGAAAAATTGAACCTGCAACTTGAGGAACTCAGGTTCCTTATGCTCTCCCTTGAAGAGGTCAACCGCCACTGTTTCAAACTCAATTTCCTTCTCAATCAGACACACTAGCACCCGTTTTGGGCAAGCATACACAGGACCATACACCTTAACAACCATAGTTCCGATTGAATTTTGATGGAATTTCTTGGTTTCGTTCTGTCACTGTGATTAAAGTTGTTAGCAACTTATATAGTGGCCATCTACACCTACACGACAATATATATCTATCTAAATCAATTCAATTCATTGGAAATCGGTCATTGAGAGAAAAAAATATTAGTATTTAATATTGCATCAGCGTATATCCGTTAGTTAGTGGAACGAAATCAACGGGATAAATAAATGAAATTTATTGAGATAGTAGTAATAATTGTGAGGACATAAATAATTCATGTGCACTCCTTTGAGAGCGACCCCCTCTTCCGCTGTGTACAAAAATGTGCAAGAGAACAAAAAATGGTGCGTTCTTCTTGGCCCGCTGCTCTGCAGAGGAATTGAAGTGGCGTGGCTCCCTAGGATCCAAACACGTGGATAAGTGGACCAAAGCATTTGACTGCCTGATGTATGTTTAACTCTTGATTTTTTTTGTTGTCTTCGTTAACATGTTTGGTTTGTGTTTAAAACCTTTTATCTAAAATGGTCATTTCACGAAAATCGTTTTTCAAAATGGTCATTTCATCCATTTCAGATTGAATCAATCCCCAGGACATTGGTTCTCTAGCGAGACTGACCACCACTAGCGCACTCCTTTCCTCTTTCTTCTCGGTGCACTCCATGGATCTGTTTCCAGTAATCGCTACCTTTCAGACCGAAGACATGCAGGCGAACTCTGTTGTGGTCGATGCTCATCCATCTATCAACTTCCACCAACGTTGCTGACGCGCGACGGCATCGCCACCGTCTCCATCTGTCATGGGACATCCGGGGACCGTCCTTTACCTCAATAAGTCGCATCTTGGAAGGCGAAAAAGTTTCTTTTTTGGCCAACCTCCATTTTTTGTGAGATTCTTGAATTTTTTTTCTGAATATTTTCGTACTTTGTTTTGAAGTTTGGTTTCACCCCATTAACTATTTAACTTCTATTAAATTTCTGACCCAAATAGAGTTGGTGGATGTGTTTCGTCTGCTAAACTGCTGAGTTTGAGGTTTTGTTTTGTGTAAGTTTCATGTAAGGAAGTACGTTTAAAAGAGGACTTTGTGTTTTCATGTTCTTTTTTTTTTTTTTCAGATCGTTGTGTTAATCATAATCATTCAACTGTTTTTTTAAACTTAGGTAGTAGAAGTAGATGGATGGTAAAGGGATGGACCATTTTGTGGAGGACTGCTATACCCATGATTGCTCTAGTGATAGTGCTAGTGTTGAATCTGAAGAGGCTGAGTTGTCAGATTCTTATGTAGGGGAGAATGACGACAATTCTGAGATAAAGAGCCTATCTGAGTTGTGTCCATCTGATTTTATTAAAATGGAGTTTGAGAGCAATGAAAAAGCATACGACTTTTATGTAAGATATGTGCGATGTTTTGGTTTTGGTGTCCGCAAAGCAGATTTGGGGCCTGACGGCAATGGCAACGTGATAAGGAGGAGGTTTGTGTGCAATAAGGCTAGACTGAGAGAAAAAAAAAGAACTATATGAGAGTTGACAGAAAGAGGGATCATCATCCTTAGACTAGGACAAATTGCAATGCAAGGTTTGTGGTATATCTTGAATATAATAGTAAGAGTTGGAAAGTGAGGAACCTTGAAGTATCCCACAACCATGACCTAACTCCGCTTAGATATGTGCATCTAATACCCAATCTTCATCGGTTGACGGATGCAAACAAAGCCCAAATAGATAGCATGCATGGATATGAGATGCAAACCTATCAAATTATGGGATTCATGGCTGGTCAAGCTGGTGGCTATGCAGCCATTGGATTATCGAAGAAAGACCTTTATAATTATGTTGATAGGCAAAAGCATGCGAAGATAATGGATGGAGATGCATGTACAAGAATTAGTTACTTGGAAGCCAAGGCTGATGTTGATCTGATGCCCGTTGTTAGGTTCACTACCACAGATGATGACAAGTTGGGTAACTTGTTTTGGATGGATAGAATAAGTTGAGTTGAATGAGTACTTTGGTAATGTTATTGCCTTTGATTCAACATACAAAAAAAACAAGTACAACAAACCACTTGTGATATTTTCAGGTTCTAACCACCACAACCAAACTTGTATCTTTGGTTGCTTTGCTTTTGGATAAGACTGCTAATACATACAAATTGTTGTTGGAACAATTTTTGGATGTAATGTTGTCCAAACAACCGAGTGTGGTGGTCATAGATGGTGATGAGGCAATGAAGGATGCCATTAAGGCAAGCTTCCAGATGCCACTCATCACCTATGTGTGTGGCATCTCTAGAAAAATGCAATAGCCAACATAAAGGACAAGCCTTTGTGATGAATTTAGTAGGTGCATTTTTGCAAACGGGGCCCTTTTGAATTTGAGGATCACTAGTGTAATATCCGAAAATTTATTTAAAAAATTTTATTTAGGCTTTATTAATTAAAATTTCACGATTTTGATAGAGTTAGTTGAGATAAGAATGACTTGATGATGATGAATAAAAAAAGTGAATAGTGAGTGTAGGCCTCGCAAGCCCATCGGACCATCAAAACCCTAAAATTGAGACCAGAGATGCTTAAGCTGAGAAAATATAGGATTAAGGTTAGAAATGATTAAGAATGAAGATTTTAGACTTGAAATTTAATTTCAAGCAATATATATTTTCCAGAATAGGAGTTTTTCCGTTCTACAAGATATCTATGTGCAGGTTCTTACACTATGAGACTTAGTACAAACTTGCCTCCTTATATGACAAGTGTGTGGCTTAGAAGAAGCCACACCATTGCCTTTACCAAGGGCCAACGAGAGAACTACAAAAATTACAATATTTATCTTTAAGAAAATTTTCCTTATGATAGGAATTTATGTATACATTATCTTAACAAAAATAAAATCAAACTCTCTTGCCATTTTCTTCCTCCAAGTTCAACCACCCCATTTTTACAGCCATCTTCATTTCTTCACCAAAATACCCTCAACACCAAAATTTCATGATTTAAGCACAAAACTTAGTCTATGTCTTCAAATCTTCATATTAACCTCCATCAAAGAATTTATATCTCACTTTGTCATAAAAAAGGAACTACTATATAACTATCTAGGAAAAGGTTTTGACTGATTTTGGGTTGCAAATTGGTGAAGAAACACTTAGAAGAATCAAGAACAAGAATAAGAGCTTCCAAGAGTCAAGTAGGATTCTCTTTAACCTCTTTTCCTTCAAATTGATTCTGAAATTTATTTGAATGATTTGGCTTGATATTTTCAGTTTTATTGAATGTTTAGACATGGATATTGATGTGTTTAATTTGATGAAGTGTTTGGATGATGTTAGAAAATCATTTTTCTCAAAATATATTGTGAACTATATTGTTGAAACTCAGATTTCAAGCAAGCAGCTCAAATTACACAATTTTTCTTACCGATTTAGAGACTTTATTTTGAACTGAAAATTTTATATGATAAAGGCTAACATGTAAGGTGTCTCCATATTTTTCTTGAATCGTTTTGAGCACTTTTACTATTTTTAAAAATTGAAGAACTAAGCTAGTCAGGGTTTCTGCTTACAATGTAATATCCTAATAATTATTCCCATATGCTTAAGTCATAGAAGAATTTATTATTAAATTGTTACGCTTTGACGTCATGATTTTTCAGTTTCAAAATATAATATAGGTAGAAAAATAATGATAATAATTTTGTCTTTATTTAAAATCAAACTAGAAGCTTACGCATACATAGTTATATGTAATGCTAATTTATAATGAAACTAGTTAAGTAATAATAAACACATTCATCTAATCACAAGTCTAAAATAGTATATTGCAATAATAGGTAAATAACTCCAATAAGTATGTAGTCGCTATAATATAAATAGCATAAACAATAATAAGTCTTCGCTAACAATAATCCAGTCATCAATAAATCAAAACACTAAATAATCAAATAGGTCTAATCAACTAAAGTATCATAAGTGAAACTCAATTCTATCTACTCTTCAGGTACGTACTCCTCTGTAGGGCCTCATTAGCCTGTTCCACATCTATAGATGACACGGAAGAAGAAAAGAGGTGAGAACTTGAAAGTTCCTAGTAAGGATAAATGTACACATTAATCAGTGTCATCGAAATCATCTCTAGCTACCTCAGTTTATTTTTTAAAAGCATAAACATACAGTAAGATCCAATTAATAAGTTCCAAAAGTCTTTACCTAAGGTGGACATGTCTTTTAATATGATCTTTTTATTATGGATGGTCCTAACATTTACATGCATGATAATGCAATTAGTATCTATGTACATGAAATTCACATAGAATCACAAAAGACAATTAGTCTAATCTTTTTCAGTCTTTTTCCTAATACATCTCTTTCTTTATACATCAAGTTTATCCAATCAGTAGGGTAATGAGCTCATACTAATAGCTAATCGTCACCAGGAAATATCAATGGGGATAAAGTGGATGATCAGCGGGCATTATCTTTCTTAACAAAGGATCCAAACTAGTACCATTGAAAAATTATGTTAACATTTCATATTCTTCAAGTGAAATAATTTCATGCAAAAATACAAGTCAATCAATTTATTGCACTGTTATAAAAATTAGTAATATTCACAAAACATACACGTCAAAAGCATTAATAAATAGTAGCAATTACAATAAAGATGGCATGTTTGAAGATATGACTAAATTTTTATTGTAATGGTTGTACCTAATATAATAATCAAGACAATTATGAAGTATAAAAGATAATAACAAGATTAATGATGAAATAATAGTCAAATTACTAATAAAGGTAATAGTAGATTCCAGGTCCTGGTTGGGTGTTATAAAATTAAGGCTACATACATATATCTATATATGTCATGCATTCGGAAAGCCAACAGATTTGGTTTAGCTCATGCGATTGGGAGGACAACAAACACAAGATCATTTCATGGCTAGGTATACATATTGACGAGGTGCAAAATTACCTCATTTGGTGATCGTACAGTGATAAGCTACGAAATTTGTGAGAAACCAAATGAAAGTGAAACATTGTATATCCTTCAATTTATATTGGAAAAAAAAACCAATAGCAATACATATCGTGAAAAGACAGCAGGACATGGACCAAGACAAGTCGATCATGAGAATTTTTCATGGTTTAGGAAGAAAATGTACAAAAGCAATAAAATAGGAAGATTTTTAAAACAAACCCTTACTTGATTTGAAGATTAACTGAAATTAGAGACTTCTAAGAATTGTTGAAGTGGAAAAGGGCAAAATTCTCCTCTTCTATGCTTGGGTGTACAGCTTCAAGAAGGAGAATTAGGGATGAATTTTGTTCCTCCAAAAGTGATGATAATTTGTGATTAGAGATTTTGGAGAAGACCAAAGAAATGAAGTGAAGAGAATTTTTTCTTTTTTATGGAGGTGAAAGGATGTGTGACCATATGCTCTGGGGCTTAGTGATGAGAGTTAACAATAGAAGTGAGAAAATGTGGGTAGTGGACACTACTTTTACTCTTAGAGATAGTGATAGTGGAGTTCTTCCTTCCCCCTAATTACAGATAGGTTCTCTTTTAAATAAATAAATAAATAATAAAAAGATCTCATCATATCTTATATAAAAAATAATAATATTCCCTTAATACATGTTATATATTTTATACTGGTTGAATTCCATTACTCCTATACTATCCATATTAGACCACATATTATTCTAACACATCAATTAATTCCACATACACAAATCAAAGGAACTAAGAATAAAATGAATTGGAGTCTTACATTTCATGTAACGCCCAGGGTTGACGAGGGTGGGGAGTGGTCATTGGTATACAAGTACGACTCGCATGCTTCTAAGTGGAGGGGTATATGAATGACAGATTACACATCAGAATAAGAGGGATCTGAGACCTGTAGGTATGAGACTATACAGTTGAGGATGACTTATATGAATTGATTGGTACTACCTATATTAACAAGATGCATATTCTTTTCGATAGCCCATCACTAAAGAACTCCACGGTTAAACATGCTTGACTTGAAGAAATTTTGGGATGGGTGACCTCTAGGATGTTTTCCAGGGAGCGTGTGAGTGAGGACAAAGCATGTGAAAAGACCTATGTTAGCTTGTGAGGGCAGTCGTCAATATAAAGCGGGGTATATTTTACAAATGGTATGAGAGCACCTCTCCTAGTACAAGTGTGATCGGGACAAACCAAGCGGAAGCTGGTGGACATGTAAGCAAGGGGCTAACAAGGGAGGGAGTGATCACGATGCAAAAAGCATGAACAAGGAGCGACTCCTGGTAGGATTCTAGTGGAGAGGTACATGAATGAACTAATTATACACCAGAATAAGAGGAATCCTGAGTATAGGTAAAGCTAACAAAATAACACTAATGATCAAGATAAATGTCATAAGTTCAAACCCACTCACCTTAAGGACTTGAATGTGAAGTGTCAACAACAACAGAGCTCTAGGGAATAGGAATGACACTAACTTCTGCCATAGAAGCAACAAAAACCTATGAACAACCATAAGCACGCTAGAACAACTCTATGGACAATGGGAGAGTAAACAAACTTGACAAAACTATAAACATTAACAACCTAACTCATAAACATGGAAGAAAAGAGAGAAACCTAACAGAAACCATCGAAAAATCCTTACCTTGAACTTGGAGGAGGAAGGAATGGAGGAGGAAGAGAGTAAAGGGTTAGGGTTTGAATTTTGATGAAAGAAACCTGTTGGAGTTATGTTTATATAAGGGAGGTTTATAAACGAAACTATGCCGCTTTGTTGTATTCTGATACACAAAAACACACGATTGCCCATTTTATTGTGCAACTGTGGTTTTTAAAATGTGCGTCAGCATATTTCTAGTGTGCATTCGTGCACACCCAAAAATTGGGAGGCTCATCGAACCACGAGGGAGAAGTTAGGGAAAGTAACCCGCGTTCGTGAACCAAAAATCCATGTTCATACGGTTTATGCAGATCTTGTAAAAATCTCCCTAGCCCTAGGGAAAGCCTTCATCCAGACATGTAAACTTATAATATTATAGAAAGCCAATAAATGTTGCTTTTCCTTTTACAAGTATCCAACACACAAAAGGAAACTACCATAGTGCCCACTAAAGGTGTACAAGGGACGAGTTGAGCTAGGTTGGACAAAACCCAAACCGCGATTTTTAACGGGTAATTTTTAAACCCTAACCTGACTATGTCCAGAGTCATATCAGGTCAACTTGGAATTTGAATAATATATGGGAATTTAGAGATTATACATAGTAAAGTTATAAAATTTTACAAGTAAAAAGTAAAATTTAAGAGATATTTTACAATATAGATTTCAAAATAAACCATATCAATGTAAAAATAACATCAAGTTATGTAAAATATATTAATTGAACTTTAAAATCTTACACTTTTCACAAATTATTATAAAAATATATATCTCTTAAGAAATTATTTGATTTCAAACGGGTTCTAACCAATAACCAAACGGCACAAAATGTTCAGAGACAAATTTCAAGACCAACCTAATGAGCTTTTGGCAAGGGTTAAAGTGAACACCCTAGTGCCCACATTTTGTACTATCCATATAGAAAAGGACAAGCTATCATAGCCCTTTTTAGTAATTATGTAAGATGAAATCATTTGATTTTATCAATTTAATATTTAACCATTTCTTATTAACTGACTATCTTAACATCATTCCCAAACATAAATCAATCATTTTAAAATTAATCTTTCCAAAATCAATTATTTCAACATCAATTATTTGAAAGCAATTATCTCTCAAATTTTCTTCTTCAAGTGTACTAGGCCAACTAAATGCACCATTTTGAAAGGAAGCATAAATGGACGAGTGTCATAATGCCAAATCACTCTCATATCTCTGTTTTGGTTCTCCAATCCTTATCATTTTGGTGAATATAATTTGCAAGTTTTTGTTTCTTTTTCAAGAAGTAGTATCTTTCTTCTTTGCATGATAATGATTATAGGAATCTATTCCATATATGTGCAACATGGTGTTTCAAATCAAAAAATAAATTGCTATGTTTGTCCATATTGGTGTATCATGATGAGGGTAATGCTATCATCTTGCCAAATCAATTGTATGTTTTTTATTATTTAATCATACTATTAAAGTTATGGGCAACATGTCGCTCTTGTTTTGTTAAAGCACTTTGGAATTTGTAACTTTTGACCATGATCTTGGGTTAATGTCCCTATGTAAGGGATGGACATCTATAAAAGATTGGGAACTTCAGCACTTGTAACCCTTAACACTTGTATAAGAACCTTTGGAAAGATATTACGATTCTTGACCCATTGTTTATATACGAAACATGATCTAAGAATATCAAGAACTCACCAAAATAGAAGAGTACAAGAAATAAACCTCACAATTTTTTTGATATCAAAGTAAAATTGTTTGGAAGCAAGTTTTGCCTATTTAAACATGAGTAGGCCAAAATAACTAAAAATATAATCTAGAAAGGTTAATCCTAACTTAAAGATTTGATGCTAAAAAATATAATCCTAAACTAAAATACTTAATCCTAATGAATTTCAATCAGATTTACCCTTACAAGATTTGGATTAGATTTGATTCAAATTAAACAAACTTAATCCATTCAAATTTAAACAAAATCTAACAATCAATTTATATTAAATCCTAATTCATTACACTACAATCAAAATCAAATCACCGTATTAATTCATATATGCTCTTCGATATGTTGTGCATTCCACATAACTACTTTCTCTTCAAGTCACATAATGAATCCCAAATCTTCAATGGCGACCAAAGCTAGCTGTGTTAGATTCACTTACAAAGTACTAAAGTGTCCAATTTGTCCTATGGTGCATGTATCATTCTCTCCTCTTTAAAGTAATTGGTCCTCGAATTGACATTCATATCAATAGGAAAAAACCGCATCTGATGCATTCTTTTTGAATCATTTCCATATTTTTCTGATTTTTCTCCTTACGTCCTCTTTAGATTCTCAATTGATCCTCACACACCTCTGGGGAGTCAATGGAGCAAGAATAAACTTTGTCAACCATTTTTCCAGAATATATTTGTTTTTGTAACCATCATGGAGAGTTTTCCTATCAAACTATCATGGTCTACAAAGCGTAAATTGCAGCATGCATGGGCAAAACACCACGCAAAACCTCATCCTTATATCTCCATGTGGAAAATGAAAAAAGTGCCTATTTGATTACCTTGAACTCATAATGGCTTCTTAATGATTTGGGTCTCATCCAAATCTCCCTATTGACCTATTGTCACAACCGACTTGGGAACATGAATGGCACGTGAGATACCATCCCATGTAAGCTTTCTAACTAAGTCTCTCCATATGCAAAGTTTAATAATAAAATCCATTTCTAAAACATAATTTCATCTTATAAAATAAATCTTCTTTCTCTTGAAATCGAGATCATCATAAATAATTTCATAAACCAACTCTTAAATCTGTCTTTGTAATACAAAACATAATGAATTGCTCTCTATACAAAATAAACTATATTCATGTAAATACAATATAAGACTTAATCATTATGCAAAACATGCAGATAACTCTATGCTCTAGGACCCTACCGTATTGACATGGAGCACTCTAAAGACAATAAAAGGGCGCTTCACTCCGAAGTGAGTCTCACCAACTGGCATCTCGACTACTAGAAGGGCGGAAGGACATCCAATAGCTACTATATCAGGAATGGGAGAAAGGAGAATGGTGAGTTTCATTTAAAACTATGAATAAATTCTCACCTATAACCCCTTTCATGGGACAACAACAAATGCATGAAACAATAATAATAATAATAATAATAATAATAATAATAATAATAAGAAGAAGAAAACAAACTCTAAACAATTTCAAGCAATCCCATATATAGACATTTAAAACAACACCCTAAGCTTCTAGAGTCACAGGCAATAGTACTTAGAACTTGATAAACATTTCTATATATATATATATATATATATATATATATATACACACAAATGTCATAGTTATTCGTAATTATCTCTGTTCTATGGGCATCTCACTAGGGCTCGAACTTCTCTGGTCTCTAAAAGCCTACCTCCATGGCTGTTTAAGGGGTTGCCTCCATGGCTATTTAAAAATATTGCCTCCATGGTTGTTTAATAATGAACCTCATCATACATAACTCAATTAAAAATAAATACCATCAACAATATTGAAATTCCACATTTCTTAGTTTCATGAAAACTCTTAAAACTCTTAGTAGTCTAAGAGCTCTGGATTAATATAACTCTAAAGTTCTAGCCTTACATAACTGTGCCATGAAATCATGTCCAAATGATCCCTTATTTGTAGACATTGTGATTTCTAAGGCTCATAGAGTATGAAGCGTCCTGCTAAGAATTATAGGAAGCTCCGTACTCTAAAATCTTGTTGACTGAATTTCTAAATCATATCTCAAGCTAGCATATTTTTCATAACTAGATAATCCTAATATCATACTTCAAAACTAATAGTGCTCTAAATCAGGAAAACTTTGAAATAATAATAACATAGGTTTTTGAAAACTAAATCATACTTTACTCTATATATTTATTTTCTCTAAAACTCTCTGCTAAGCTTCTTCTAGTTTAAACTCTATCATATATACATACTCTACTCTTGAAATTGTCATGGTAATTCATAAATCCGTAATATAATCATATTCATATTCAAGCTCCTTATTAAAAGTCATTTTAGTAACAAATGGTCCCATGGGTCTTTTAGAACATATAATTCATGGTTCTTTGAAAATCATAACCTCATAAACTTGACAAAATCAATAATAATTTATAATCTCTTTAGAATTGTCTTTAAAATCATGCAATAATGCCACAATGTAAGGAAAATAGCTCTAATGACCATAATAAAGGTCAAGAATTGAACCCACACACTTGGAGGGAGGAAGGAATGACGTTAACACCAACATGGCTTCGTGGAGTGGATATGACATCAACGTCTACCATAACAAACATAAAACTCTAGATCAACATATAATATTCTGGCTAGCTCTAGATCAATTCTAACAATATTGGAGGAACACCCATTGGCAACAAAAAGAGAACAAAGATAACTCATACTCTAGAACATGGAAGAGAGGAGAGAGGAATCATAATCAACAACTAAACTCACCTTGAATCTTGGAGGAAGAAGGAATAGTGTGAGATTGAGAGAGGAAGGGTTAGAGAGCTCCTTTAGAGGTAAGGGTTCGGGTTTATTGAGGGGACCAAGCTTAGGGTGTTTTAGGGAAAGGGGCGTTTTAGTGAAATAGTATCATTTTACTACTATGTTGTCATTAGGGGTCCTTACTACAACGAGCATGCTCGCTGCAGCGAGACTATCTAGCACAACAACAATTGGACGGGCCCGCTAACCCTGTTCTGTAAGCCTACCTGCAATATGATCTTTGAATCGGGCCTTCTCGACTACGAGTGGGTCCTAGGGACCCTAAGGCCGAACAAAACCTCTACGGACACTGTACCGATGCATCACACTTGTAGTATAATAGCCAAGTGCTATTTAGATTACGTATAATGATGTCTTCCATGAGCACGCAAAGCATATTGAGATTGACTGTCATTTAATTCACCAACATATTCTTTGCGTGTTCTTTATCTCCTACCCATAGGGCTCTTGATTAATCTGCTGACTTGTTCACTAAAACTCATCATCCTGGTCACTTCCATGCTGCATGACCCAATTTGGGAACATGATCGGCACGTGGATCCACGAAAATCTCTAGTTAATGTGACACTAATATGCAAAAAATATATATACTTCTCATTTCAAAATTTAGTTTAAACATAATAATGGAGTTCCATAAATCAAATCTTTCATAAATAAATCCATAAGTTGAGTTGCTCATAATATGAAATCATAATATCAAATTGGGCTAAACTAGTATGTGTTGTGGCAAAATATAAGAAAATAAACTAATTGACTACATAGTAAAACAATGCATGGTCCAAAAATCCCGCCTGCACAACTACTTGAACACTCTATAACTATCATGAACCTATCTAAGCTTTGCTCAAAGCAAAGTTCACCAATGGTACTACTAAAGCACTATTGAGGAGGTGGATATTGAGGCATAACTAAGGATGTATATGTAAGGGGGAGGAAAAGGAAGGGTAAGTTCATCTAAACTTCCGGGCAGATAACCACCCACTGCTCACATAGGACAACAAGGAACTACATATTAACGATACATACAACATGGACATACAAGTAGTTATATAATAATAATAATGTTTACATACATGCAATTATAATTATCGTAAAATAAATAAAATCTAAGTTAAGGGAATTAGCTTGAAATTGAATTCGTATTCAATAAAGATATTCACTGCATCATGAACATATATTTATGGAATTATTCTTACAGGGCCCCATATTCTCGGAAACATATGAATCATAAAAGCCTTCCTCCATGATCGCTTAGCATACCTCCTCCATGACAGCTAGATATGTCAATGTTAATGACTTATAAGATCGCCTCAATAGCCACATCGTACACGCCTCCTTGGCAAGGGTACTAAGATTAACGACTTTCAATGCAAATCTCAACTCAGATTAATTTCAAACATACATAAGTTAATTGAATCAACAATAAACCTGAATAGCAATAAATCTTTATTCTTAATTACTTATTCATTGGTTACATTATAACTATTTAATAATAGTTTAATTATAAAAGTATAATAATTTTTAAATTGAATTATGGTATGCTTTGAGTTTTTTTATTCTGAGTATTTAATAAAATATTTTATCTAAGAAACTGTAGCAATTGCTCAATTAAATTCTGGTATTGGATGAGCTTTGTTGTAATTAACTTAATAATTAATTTAATTATTATTGAGACAACCCTTAGGATTTTGATTAATACTCTTATACTAATCTTTAATCAATAATTTAATTGTAACCATAATGATTGTTAACTGATTTTTATATTTGATTGAATCTAATAATAATAATAATAATAATAATAATAATAATAATCTATAAGCTATCTATAATACTATTATTTTCAGACTCTTATGAGAAAAAGTTTTACAAATGTCACAACGAGAATAATTTAGGGCCCATAGTTTTGAAGAAGTTAATTATTAATTATTTTTTCAAAAAAATAAAACTACAATTACTACATATTATTAGAATATCATTGACAATCATCAGTATTTAATAATAGGATCGCCCATGATTCACATTCCAAAAATCATTTTCAAAGTTGTCTTAAGTATTATATCATAATATATATGCAATGTATCTCATGAAAGGTTTTTGACATATCTATTGGCTCTATCAGTATGTTTCATCTTGCAGAATTCTTCTTCTTGCTTCTTCTCTTTGTTTGCAACCTCAATGATTGTTTAACTATTTTTTTTTATGTTTATATTGTTTCTGTCCAATGTTATTACAAAAATTTCAACTCACAATAAAGGTATCTCCTGCGTCTTCTTCATCTTCCTTCTCATATCCTATTGCATTTTATTTTTCTTGTTATTTATCTCGTGTTCTCTACTTCTTCTATAATATTAATATATTGATATGTAAATCTGTAAATTCCAACTATAAAATGCGAAATCTTTTATGCGTGATAAATTTGTATTATTCACTGATTTTTAATTTTTTGAGTTTGTAACATGTTCTTAACTTTACCTTTTTTTATTGTTTTCATTTTATTTTACTTGGTCACTTTTTTTTACGTTAAATTTTGATTGTTTTCATTTTAATTTTCTTTCTAATGTTTCCATTTTATTTTTTCTTTGTCATCAATTTTTCCTTTGTTATGCAGTTTTTATTTTTTATATATAGCTTTTTTATCATTATTTTTGTTTTCCATATTGCCTTCTAGGTTTGAAGTAGATTATAGCATTATTTGCTAAAAGGTTTTGTATTGTTGATTTATCATTCTTATTTATCTCTTTTGGTTCTATTCCTACTTTTGTTTGTTTAATTAATCTTTGCATTTGATCTCTATATTTGCTATGTTTAGGACTTTTCATTATGATAGCTCATCAATTGCTCCTATTCATATGGTCTTTTGGTTGAAAATTAATCATTTGTTGTACTTTTATTCTGTCTATAATTTATTTATATACATAAATGATATATTTTATATATTGAGTCATTATTATTAATTTTTGAGCTTAAGAAAGCATACGTGAATCAAAGTAGTTTTTAACTCGTGTTGGTGTCTTTTTTCATGCAATGCAACTTTCAATCTCTACAAGATCCTAAAAATTCTTAAGTTTATTTCCATGTTAGATATTTCGTTTTTCAATAATTTCTTTTTTTGTGTTATATAGGATATGTATATTTATAAGAGTTTCATATCTACGATATTTTGGCAATGATATGAATTTAGTCTTGGATGGAAGTAATGATCCATAGAACACCCGAAAAGAGAAAATGAATGTTGAAAAAATTAAGAGGATTTTTAAAACTAAGTTTTATCGACCGAAGAAATGGATGAGTCACCAATTAGTATATAGGAATTAATGAGGAGAAAAATCTGCAATATTAGTCATTAGGAAGTCAATTGCATAGGGGTTATGGTATTCCTATGTTATTGTAGCAAATGAGAGGGAGAAAGCGAACATTATGAGAACATTTACAATTTCCATTACATATGATTACTTGATTAGAAATGGGACATTTATTTTAATTTTATTGCATATAATAATAAAATAGTCCAAGATACATATGATTTTTATATATCATTGATTGATAGTTCACGTTACAATCATATTAATTCCATTTTAAATGCATTTTTTTAAATAAAAAATTAAAATGGAACATAAAAGAAATTAAATGCATTTACTATATGAATCAATTTCTTAATTTGAAAATGATAAGTTTCAAATAGGATTTGAATGATATTTTAAATATGTTTACAAGGATTTAGATGATATTTACATAGCAAACTGACAAGGCTACGAAACAAGAAAGATTTGATACAACAATTTTGTGAATGAAAAAAAAAAAATAGGAAACATAACAAGAGATTAGGAGAGTTTAAAATTGATATTATGAGTCATGATCTTTTATTACAACGCATGATCTTCTGCTATCACTACCAGAAAAAACGTTGTTACCAGATTTTAAAGATTTTTGACGGAAAATTTAATTTTCGACGGTTTAGACCATGGTCAAAACGTAGTTGAAAATTGTTATCGGATTTTTTCCGTCATAAAAATTATCGTAAAACCGACGGATTTGTGTCAAAAAATCCGTTGGTAATGAGCACCATAATTCGCCAGCAAATTCGTCAGGAACTAACTATTACCAATGAATTTTGTATAATTGCCGATGGATTTTTTCGTCGAAAATTTAAAATTAAATTCTTTTTTGTAATCTATTTTTTATCGACGGAAAAAATCCGTTGGTAATCAAATTATTTTTAAAATTTAATATTTAGCAACGGATAATTCCGTCAAAAGGATAAAAAATTTCCTGTTGAAAATTTTTATTTATATTATCAACAGAAAATTCCATCGGTAATTTATAGTCTTTTATGAAAAAATTCGTCAGTCAATTTTTGAGGGTTACCTAATCATCTAGATTATATTTTTAATTTAAAGCTAATTATAAAATACATAATTATATTTAATAGTAAAAAATTGTAATAAACAATAAACGCAACAAATTTAAGTTCAAAAGATATAATGATAAATATGTCAGAAAGTGTACAACACAAATTTCAAAAGTTCAAACATATAACAACGAAAAAAACAACTCAAATAAGGAGAAGTCAAGGCATCATCGTCAGCATCACCATCGCCATCACCATCACCATCATTGGCGTCTCTCAGAGGAGCCTGCCATCTTCTTCCATAGAGACACCATCTCCTTCTTCATCTTCTTCATCTTCATGTCCATGGCCTTTTCCTTGTCCTCAATCTTCTTTTGCATTTCTTGCCACTAGCGTTGTCTCTCCGCATCTTGCTCTTGTATACGATGAAGTTCCGCGAGCAGAGAACTCGCTTGCGGACCTCATCATCTTCGCAGTGGGCCCAGTGCCTGTAGATGCCCAGTGATAGAGGCAGAGGACAAACTACTCGCATAAAATGACCCCATGCCATAGATGCGGTTTCTGTAAGGACTACCAACTACCTCTTGCCATAACTGGTCCTCATCAATCGGTGGGCACTCCACGCTCAATCCTCTCTCCCGCTGGGTCGTAGCCTCCTGATAGCGCCTCGTAGGTATGCTATATTAAAATAAAATTGATTAAACCTCTATCAAATATATGAAATAATAAATTAAATATATATATGAATAATAAGTGCTCAAAACATATATACCCAAGTATTCTCTAGCGAGGATCAACCCATGTCTTCTCTTTCTTGCGCGTGTGAGTCTTTCTGAACACCTCACTTTGTGTGGGTTGCCTCTTTAACTCAAGCCTGCAATTTGAGTGAAACATGTAAAACAATAGTAAGTGAAAATATAAATTTAACAAAAGGAATTTAAAAAATGTTTAAAATCATGACTAAACCATCCGTGACGCGTAGTCTCTATAGTAGCAGAACCACCACAATGAACAGATCCACCCTTTTGCGACGCTCTACTCGCCTTAGCCTTCAAAGACTTATCTTTAAATTTCTCGCTTCTAGGTATTGCCACAAATAGTCCAAGCTGGCCTGAGTCATCCATCTGGGGTCTCGTCCGCCGTTCCGGATGTCAATGTACATGTCTTGTAGCCTGTGTGCTGCCTTGGACTTGAAGAGCTTAAACATGAAATCTTCATCTTTGGGATGGATGATGAAGTGGCTCTACACATGGAAGTGAAAAAAAATTATTGAAAGTAGTTTCTAAAGTATGTTGACACATTTTCATAATAATTATCTTATTTTACCTTCCACTCAATAAACCGCAGCTTCTCATCCTTCGTCAACTTGCCAAAGGACTCAATCGGCTTATCATACAATTTCTGGATGGTGTGTGTCACCTCGTGCATGGCACGTGCATTTGGATGCCAACTTCATAACAAATAGTACAAAACAATATTAATATATGTTAAGAAATTGTTGAAAATTATTACAACAAGATTCATAAATTGAGCAATTAAATTACTTACCTTTTCTTACCAAGACGTACAAGCTCTACCCGTTCCTCCCCTGTGGACCCATGTCCTGATTGCCCTGCCAAGGAACCACCAACTGCCCGCTTTCATCATCCCCTTGTGAGTCATGTGGTGGGGTGGGGAGAGGATCTGGCGATGGTAGTGGAGGTGAAGGCACTGCATGGGGTGGTGGCATGGAAGGGATAGAAGTCGATGTGTGAGCAGCTGTGGTAGATGCCTGACTAGGAGGGTTGATTGTCTGATTATTTGGACACCTTCCCCTCCCTTGCTTTTCCCTTTAGGTGCCATATCTGAAAAATAAATGACAATGTATACAAAATCAAATAATATGATAATTGAAAATAAAAAGATGTAATAAGTATAAGACTAGACACATCACATTTAATCTGAAAGTTGAGGACTATCTTCATCATTCTCAGTCTCAACATCATCCTCAAACTCATCTTCCTCATCCTCATCCTCCTCATCACTACCATTGCTTTCGTTGTGTTCACTCATTAATTGATGACTGGAAGAGTGAATTATCTCAACCTCACCAGAATCGAACGTAAACTTGGCAATGTTCCTGTCTCAACGACTACCTGAGAGGGACTGGATCATTCACTTGAAAAGCGTCGTCAGGTAGTTCTTCGACCTCAACTCGACCCCTAGGTTTAGTTTTCATGACCATCTTCCAATCCTTTCTGCACTTTCCAGGGTATGATGCATAATATACCTGTCTTGCATTGAGCAATGATGAAAGGATCATATGCACCATATCTCTTAGTATGATTCACCTCATAATTTTATATTGGTTATGTATGCGTGTTCCGTTCAGGACGTCTTGGGTCGTACCAATCACAACTGAACAACACTACCAATTTTTTAGGTCCATCACCCACATATTCAATCTCCAGTATTTGTTTGATTACTCCATACCAATCACCCTCCCCACTGCCTACATCCCTCTGACACACACCCCACTATTGTCTGTTGTTCTCGGCCCCATTCAAATGTATGAAACTTATATCCATTCACATAATACATTGGCCAACTGTTTGCTTTGTTAGCAGGACCCAAGCCAAACTTTGTAAATAAGGACATGAAACATTATTGTTTTTATCAAACACCTACATGAATAATTGAAATTAAAAGATCAACACAAAAGATGACAACTAGAACATGTGTGTGATGTTGGATCAAATGGTTACTAGATAGTTAGGTCACATACAAAGGATCTGAACCATGCTGGAAATTGTTCAAGGGTGTGTCGCTCATCAACTTGTTCAAAATACCTGTAAATTAAACATTGCAGGTAAAATAAGATTTGATTTGTGTCATCAGTTCATAAATAATTGAAAGTGATACATTGATATCACTCACGTTTTAAATGGTTGCACTTCTTCACAGTTGATTAAGATATGTAAATGTGCAGCATGTTTCTCTTTCTTGATAGCCAATGGGGTTTGGATTTTCTAGCAGCACGTCCGGCTAATTGAATATAGACAAAGTATGTTGAGTTGAACTTTCACCCCCATCATCATTCCGACCAACCCTTGTTCGTCTAGATTGAACATGCGGCTCAAAGTAATAGGAACAAAAGAAAGATGTCTCCTTAGAGATATATGCCTCACATATGGAACCTTCTACCTGAGCCCTATTTTTCACAGTTCTCTTGAAACTTCCAATATTTCTTTCAAACGGATACATCCATCTGCATTGAACCAGCCCATATACCCATGCTTCGTATGCCAAGTGTACGGGTAAGTGTTCCATGGAATCAAAGAAGGGAGGAAATATTCTCTCTAATTTGACAAGAATTATAGGAATGTTTCTCTCCATAATTAAAAGATCTTCAACCCTCAGAGTGGATGAGCATAGGTCTCTAAAATATTGACTCAACTCAGTCAACGGCTTCCAAACAGGGAGAGGTAATTCTCTAAATGCAATAGGAAGTAAACACTCCATAAATACATGACAATCATGACTCTTCATGCCAACAAATTGTCCTTGTGCAACATTGACGCATCTACCCAAATTTGAGGCATAACCGTCAGGCATCCTCAACTCTTGCATCCACTTACACACAGCTTCTTTTTGAATAGAAGTTAGTGTGTAACTAGCCTTCGGCTTACACACACCATTGGCAACTTCTGAAACTCAACTCAAGTCGCTTACAATACTCTGCCAAATCTTTCCTTGCTTTCACATTGTCCTTAGTCTTATCGGTATCCATCACAGTGTTTATGATGTTATCACACACATTTTTCTCTACATGCATTACATCAATACAATGACGAACTAGATTATCTCCCCATAAGGCAGCTCCCAAAATATACTTTGTTTGGTCCAATTATGATCTACCCGTATCCTGGAAATCGTATGGATTTACCCAATTCAGTTATCTTTGGAAAGCCTCTAACTCTATGCCAAACCTGGTTACCGCTTAGCCTCACAGGAGGCTCATCACGTTCAATCATCTTCTTTTTAAACACATCCTTCTTACCCCTAAATTCATGATCAAGGTCCAAAAACCTTCGATGGAGTCAAACCATGAGTTTTTCCGACCATGTTTCAATGTGAATGCTTTTGTATCCTCCATACAAATTGGGCATGCCAATTTTCCTGCGTCATCCAACCTGACAACATTCCATAAGCTGGAAAATCATTGATAGTCCACATCAATGATGCCCTCAGCAAAAAATTTTGTTTTGTGGAAATGTCATAAGTTTGTACTCGAATACCATATCTCCTTAAGCTCATCAATCAATGGTTGGAGGTAAACATCAATCTTGGCTTTGGGATTATGGGCCAGGGATTATACAAGTTAAAAACATGTAAGGATCTTTCATGCACATTTCAGGAGGGAGATTGTAAGGTGTAACAACCATAGGCCAGCAAGAATAGGGTTTGCTAAATTGATTATTCGGAGTAAATCCATCTGCACAAAGCCCCAACCTAATATTCCTAGGATCCGAAGCAAATCAGGATAAATTTGGTCAAAGTGTTTCCAGGCTTCACCATGGGAAGGGTGGGTCATGACACCATCATTTCTCTTATTCTCAAAGTGTCATCTCATGTGAGGTGCTGAACTCATTGAAGCATACAACCTCTTTAACCTTGGAATTAGGGGCAAATAGTGCATTCTTTTATAGGGAACATCCTTATATCTTCCATTTCCAGATCTTTTTGGTTTGAACCTAGGGCTTTCACAAAATTTGCATTGGGTTAAGTATGCATCATCTTTATAGTACAACATGCATCCCTTCAAACAACAATCTATTTTTTCTAATTTTAGCCCAAGTTTTGAAACTAATTTCTTGGCTTGATAGAAATCCTTTGGAATAGAACTAGGTTGTGGACTAATCTCACTCATCAATGATGCCTCCTGATCAAACAAATTTTGACTTTGATTAGCTTCTGACTTTATAGCTAACATCCTAACCGCTAGAGACAACTCCGAATGCACACACCCTTCCCATAGAGGGGCCTTTACAGCCTCTAATATAGAGAAATTTCTCAGCCTCGGCATTAGGAGCCTCGATAGAAGGTTCATAATCTGCATGCATTTGGGCCCAACTGCATCATAAATCATTTCCTCATATCGTCTAGAGTTATCCTCCCAATTAATATTTCCCATGACATGCTCACCAATATTAACTCTACTTGAACTACCTCTAACATATGTATTTTCAACACTAGCATCTTCAAAATTGTGTGTGGCAACTTCCCCATGTATAGTCCAAACCCAATAATCCGCCATAAAACCATCCTTATACAAGTGATACCTAATGGTGTCCATATCAAAATATTTCCTACATTTGCACTTAGCACAAGGGCACCTAACTGTTTGCTCATTCATAAATTGTACTGTGACAAGCCACTCTTACAAATGTTCAACTCCTGTAAAATTCAGGTTTGATTCCCCCTCTGGGTACACCCTATCATACATCCATAGTCCTTTGGGAATCATGGTTCTTCAATATGTAATTTAACCTAACAAATTCATTTAAAGTTTTAAAAATTAAGATCTTATCTAATTATTAATACATCTAAACAAATCATCTTCTAAAAGTAAAAATCTTGGTAAATAATTTGTGCTCTTTAATTTAATATCTCCTTCGCAGCACCCCCCTTAAATTAAGATTCCACTATTTAAATTAAAAATAAATTCGACAGAACCTCCCTGAAACTAAGACATCCCAAAAAATTAATTTCAGTATATACAGATATCAATCTAGTCAAATAAACTGAACAATACAATCAAACAAACATTTAAAGATCCTAAAACCATTATAGAGCACACCCCTTATAACATCACAACATGCATATCCTGAATCTCCGCATACACAATCAATCTCTAAGCAAACAATGCAAACAAGTTTGAGAAGGACCTTTACGCCCTTCCCCAAGTCATGCAATCCCAATTTCCTACAACTCTATCTTAGAAATCATAAGTCTCTATCCTAACAAAAATGTAATTAAATAAGGAGAAGAAACAATTACTTACCTTAAAAGAGACAAAAGAATAATAATACTCCAACCAGATTTGACGTTATGTAACAAAATCAATCATTTAAATTAATAACTTCAAAAGAAATACTAATAACCAATCATGAAATAGCACAAATAGCATTTGAAGTAATGCATAATTGAGATTGAAATTTAATCAAATAGGTGGCATGCATGGCCAGTGAAGTGAAAAAACAAATAAATAATGGAAGGATTTTGATTGATTTTGACTAGCACAAAATAACTAATTATATATTTATCGATTTGCATTTTATTCTTGACTAAATTTATGATAATTTGATCACTAAATTAAATCTACTCAATCTTGAAAAAAAATACGCTTAAGACCTTTGTGATTATTCAAGCCAAAAACAACATATCAATCTTAACAACCAATATGGATAATGCATGACAAAATATAGAATGAATCAAAGACTAAAATGGTGTCAAGATCATATCTCACCTCAAGTGGATGCTGCGTAGGGTCGCGCAAAGAGCAAGTGGGGGGTTGCCGTCTGCCCTTGGGTCGCGCTGCATGGTCGGGTCGTGAGGGTCGGGTCGTAGTCACCTAGTGGGTCGCGGAAGTCAGGTCGCGGCGAGGCGCAGGCGCGGGTCGTCCTGCGCTGAGCGGTCGCGCCGTCGGTTCGCTGGTGAGGGGTTGCGCGGTGCGGCAGATCGCGAGCAGCGGCCTCGGTGGCTGGGGCCGCGTCGCAAGCGTCGGCAGGGGACCGCGCGGCAGGGGCGGTGACGGGGGCCACGCCAGCAAGGGCGGGGCAGGGGGCGGCGTGAGGGGTTGGGGGTGCGAGCTACAAGAGGGGAGAGAGAGAGAGAGAGAGAGAGAGAGAGAGAGAATCAGATGTGATTCTGAAGGATGAAAGGCTAAAATATCATCTTAATATTTCCGACGGATTTTTGAATTGCCGACGGAAATAATCCGTCGATAATTATAACAAACTTGCTCTTTTTTTTCAATTTCTGCAATATTTATGACGGAAAAATCCGTCGGTAATATTAATTTATCCGTTTTAAAAAATATGTATTATTTACCGATGGAAAAATTTCGGTAATATTAATTTATCCCGTTTTAAAAATATCTACTAATTACGACGGAAAAATCCGTCGATAATTAGCGCGCCAAATATGTTTGAGTTGGCGCCAAGGTTACCGTGGATTTACCAACGGAAAAATCCATCAATAATGTCTTGGACCCAAATATCCGTATTGTTTACATTCCGAAAGATTCGTCGATAAAATCCGTCAGTAACCCACAAGTTTCTTGTAGTGTATTGCAAACCTTGAATATTCAAAGTTTAACAAATGACTTTCATATTTTATTTGTTTGAGGTAATAAATATGTAAATTTAAAGTCTTTTAGCATGTTTATATATTTTTGTTCACTAAAGTTGGAAATTCAAAATTTACTAATTAATTGTATTTTTGGTCTATTAAGAATAGAAAATTGAAGCAACGAGATCTGAACTTTCATATACCTAGAATCAACTTTTGAAATCAAGATTTGAATTGATTTGAAAATTGATCATTATGTTTAAAATCGATTAGTTGGTATCTAAAATTAAAAATATAAATTAATTTTATTTTCTTCCCATGTATGTGTTAAATTAGATAATTTTATATTGAATCGTACAAAATTTAATAGAAATTGAAAATTCAAATAATTGAATTTATTGTGATTTATTAAATCAAATTAAACATGTCTAAATCAGTTAATGTGTGTGTGTGTGTGTGTTAATCATATCTACAATATTAATTTATTAGTTTATTGTCGTTAATTTATGCAATTGCAATATTCATAATAATCATTTTTAATATTTGAGTAATTTATGTTGAAATCTACATGGCCAAAAATGTTGTACATTATGCTAATAACCTTATATATTGGAGTTTTTAAAAATAATCAGCTGTAAATAAAATTTGCTATACTAATATTTCAGACTCCTTTCATTTAAAACTATTACACGTGTTATTTAATATAGTGATTTAGGCCTATCTTTCTCAATCTTTATGTCAAAAGATTTTTTTGAACTTAATTTATAATTTACTTATTAATTATTTTTTATATGAAATAAAATCAAATATTATAATCATCAAATAATCAAATATTACAATCATTAAAGATTACAGTTTGCACTAAGACAGGACCCATGTCAATATAATTACGATCTACAATTAAAATTAAAAATCATTAATAGCCTCGCATTATGAGGGTAATATAAAAAATTAAAAAGAAAATATATTTTCAAAATAAATAATCTTTAAGATCAGCATATTTTTTTGGCTATAAAGAAAATGGGTAGGTCCAATTGTTAATAAATGGCTAATTGGTTTATCTTGATATGATAATAATTCAAAAATTCAATTTCTACCAAATTTATTCTTAATCAAATATTTAAGACTCGTTATAATACTAATATGATAATTTATTCTTAATCAAATATGATAAAAATTGACGTAATAAATATTTAAGATGCATTACATGGAAAGTCTTCCATGTGTTATTCATAAAAAAAATTATGTCTCATCATTTTCATAATCTTAATATTTAAAGTAAGTTTTTAAATTTAATTTATCTTCTAATTATTAATTATTTTTTTACCATTAACAAAAGTAATATAAAAAATATAAAAAATAACATAAAAAAATTATAATTGAATATATTATGCCATAAAAATTATATGTGTGTGTGTGTGTAATTATAGTATTAATGATAACAAAGTTATTATAATTATGTTACAAAAAAATTACAATTAACAATAAATATATTAATCATATTTATTATAATTAAGGATTATAATCATACGATTAATTATAATAAAAATATTATAATTATGATGATTAATGATAACAAGAAAACCTTATCACACCTTTATTTTTTTTAATTATCTTTATTGGATTTGTATTATATATGTATTTTATTTTTTAATTAGATTATGTTGCATTAGTTGTATTTTTTATTTTAGATATTAATGTTTTGAATTTCAAAGTATTTTTAAATTTTTTCCTTTTTTAAATTTTTTTAATAAATCGTAAATATTAGTAGGGATTTAAATCTCCACGTGGAATGAGAAATAAGTATATGTGACGGGGATGAAGATTGGGATGAGGATGGGGATGGAGTCAAAATTCTAAATAAGAACAGAATTAGGGAAAAAGTTTCTAACTTTAAATCTAGAACTTTTGAAAATCATAACAAAAAAAAAATTATCTATCTACCTGTCTCATTATACGTATTTAATTTTTTACAACTTAAACATTCCAACTCATCAATTCCATAATTTTTTCACACTAATTTTTTGGAAAAAAAAACCTTCAAATTTTCAACATTAAAATATTTTAAAAAATCAATTCCATAATTTACACTTCTTTGATAATGATACTAAATATTTATTAATTTTTAAAAATTAAATAATTACATTACTTTTTTTATTGAAAATAATATTGTAATAATTGATAACTACTCTAATAATTGAGATAATGTAAATTATGATTATATATGATTTTTTACTAATTATTACATATTAATTATAACATATATTTTAAAATTGATATTTTAATTAATTAAAAGGATGTACAAGGAAAGAACGTGTAATTGAAATCACATAAATTAAATTTATTTATTATTTTTATTAATTAAAAATATATTTTTATGCTTTTATAAATTAAATATTTTAATTTACTAAAAAGATATAAACGGCTATGAATGATAAAAAAAAAACATTGAAAGTGGGTACAAGCAAGAATTACCCATAATGGGGATAGGAACAGAACATGTTTTATCTTTATAAGGACAATCGATTGAGGCAAAGTCCCCATTTGTTACAGGATAAGGATGGGGATAACACACTTCATTTTTTTCAATCATTTTTATTGGATTTGCATTATGTATGCATTTTTAATTTTAATTTGGATTATTTTGCTTTAATAGTATTTGTTATTATGGATGTTCCAAATTGTAAACTATTTTTAAAGTTTTTATCTATTTAGAATTTGTTAATAAGCCCCTAAATATCATAGGGATTCAAAATACCTACCTGGAATGGGAAATGGGGACCCATAAGGGGGATGAGATGGAGATAGAGACAAAATTCTAAAAGATGATGGGAGGGTGGGACATGTCCTCTTTATCATGGATATTCATTGTTATCCCTATAAATGACTCATGATATAGTAAAATTATCCACTTATTCTCTTCTTTATTCAATAATTTCAACTATTGAAATATGAAAACTTTTAAAAAAAATAGGTTTTTTATTATTAGTTATAGGTCATCTATCGAGATTTTTTCAACTTTATATTATAAACATAATATTTAAAATAAGATATAAAATAGAATGATACATTTATATTTTGTTTATTTATTTAATTATTTAACTATTAACTGACTTTTAAAATAAATTTATATATTCAATTTTCTATAAAATATATTTAAATAAATTATTTATTTTCGATAATAATCAACAAACTATATTTTATTATCTTCCCATGCATCGCATAGGTAAAACGACTAATGATAATAATAATTTTAACCAATATCAAGGCTACGTAGATAATTAGTGCCCAAAAAGTATAATAATGAGTAAAGTGTCACTTTAGTCCCTGAAATTGTAATCGTGCTTCACTTTGATAGTTTGGGATATGTTTCAAACGGTTAAACAAAAAGATTTTAGAGCTTGAATATTTACGAGATTTGGTTGCAGCTCATCTCTGGAAGAATGGAATCGCAAATGTCTACAAAGGGTAATCCCTTGAACATGATTTCATAGTCAAGTTATGCTAAGGTTAGACTTTAGAATTATAGGGATTCAAACTCACAGAGAACAAAAAGGTTTTAACACTATTGTTGAAATGAGTTTAAATAGGGCTGGATCTTGAATATGAATACTTAGAGATGTTGTAATGATTATATGAATTTTAGAACTATTGATTTTATATGCTAGAGCTTGTGTACTCTAGGGTAGAAGACTTTATGAGAGACAGAGAAAGGATTTAGATTTCTAATTGAGCTGGGCAGTAAAGATAGAGAACAGGTGTGAGTTACAGAAGTTATTCTGTTAATCTTGGTATACCAGTCGCCCTAGGGCAAGAGAAATCATAAATGGGACCTAGTTAGGTGCCCTAGAGTTCAGAGATTTAGTTATACCATGGTTAACATGCATAACAGAGATTTTGTTATGCCACATAATTTGTGCATAACTAGAGATTCTTGATTCTCTATGAGAGTGCTATTGTTTATATTACCAAAGAACATAAGTTTTAGAGCTATTTTGTTACATTTATGAATATGATTTCAGAGATATTGTATTAACCGGTTAATGATTATATATGATTATTTATTTTCTTAGTTGTCCCATAAGAAGGTTATGGGTAAGGCTGCCTGAGTTTTAGATTAAACTCACCCTCTCCTCTTTCCATTCCAGATACATTAATTGCTGGGTCCTCTCGTCCACTTCCTCCCAGCAGTAATTCCAATTGGTGAGCTTCACTTTGGAGTGAAGTACTCTTTTTGCACTTTGATTAGAGATAGAGTGCTCTAGTATACATTGCGAGGTCCTGATCAGAGATAGATTGACATTCATTAATCATGATTATTTTGTATTTACATGATTCTAGTTTTCATGTATATTTTCTATAAAGAGCAACTCATAAATTTTGAATCAGAGATATATTTAGAGTTTGGGAAATGAAATCGAAATGATTTATTTTCTAACTTAGAGAACTATGCTAGAGTTGATTATGATATGTTATTGATGATGATTATGTTTTTAAAGAGCCAAAGGTTTATTAGAGATGAAATGATATTTTATAAACGGATTTAATATTAAAATATACATATAGAGAAATTTAGAGGTCACGAACTTACGTGAGAATAAGGATTTCCCATGTGCCAGTCACGTGCCCAAATTGGGTCATGACAATATTGCAAAAAGAAAAATTAAAATTTAGATCAAGTTACTTCAATTTGTTTTATCAAATCCTCAAAACAAACTATGATGGAATGTGAAATTTAATTTTGTTGTAGATAAGGGAAAATGTCTAAGTTTTATTTTGATAAGGAAGAGAGGAAGGGGACAGATTTGAAGGGTTTTATTATGTTTCAAAGTTTTAATTTGAGTTCGGTGTGTTTTTAACCCATCAATTCCTTCTAAACTCCTATTTTTTAAGTTTTCCAATTAATTTTTAACCGCTATACTAAACAAGGTTATCCTTGCATGTAGTCGACTCAATGCACATGGTCCATTAATGCAATTGTCATGTCAATTCGAAGCAGTTGGCTGATTTGTACCAAATTCAAATGGACATTTTATATTTGCATTACTTTCATTCCTATCTACCTAGTTTTTGTTTCATGATTTTTTTTTGTTGGAAACCGCAATGAACAGACTATATGTAATATTTAAAAAATAAGAGAGAATGGAAAATTATGAAAAATATTGATGAGAAAAAAAATTTTTAGAGATAAAACAATTATGAGATTAAATTTTGGAAGAAGATTAATATCTTTGAGAAATTTTAGACAATAAAAATAATTTTCAAAGGGGAAATACTTTTTTACTTCATAAAATATATATATACTATACTTTAAAATTTTTAAATATAATATTATTAAATACATTAAATATGTATATATAATTATTTTAATAAAAGATAAAATTATAAAATATATTAGACATCCTCCATTTTCTTCCTCAGATTCATTTTATATCCAAAATAAGGTTAGAATAAATCCTTTAAATACATTTCATCTTCTTTTCTGCATAACTCCTAAAAACCCCCTAAGTTACTCATTTTGGAAAAAAGAATTTAACTTTTATCTACTGATAGAATAAAATTATTTCATATTATCAAAAATAAAATTTCACTAAAGTGATAAATCATAGAAAATAACTACTCACTACCACAACCACCAATCATGATTAGTAATTTCAATAAAATTTTGTTAAATAATAATATAAAAAATATTACAATATATAGAAATTAAACTCTTAGATAAGTTAATATATCATTAATTGATTACAGGATCAAATGAACTAAATACATCGAATTTGATATCATATGTATAAGTGATCTTGTCCACACTAAAATTAGTGGTTCAAAGATTTTTTGACATCAATGTTTTTTAAAAGATTATGAATATCAATTTAGTCTATTATTTTTTAAAATATATATTAATTTAATTATTTAATGTATATTAATACACTAATTAGTTTGACCTCTAAATTAAGGGAGTGGAAATTTACTCTAATGCCTTCATCTTGAAATTTCTAAAATACCCTTAATTTAAAAAGTGTTGACTCTTATTTATTTAAACTTTCATATTTGAAATTAAATTTAATAATTATATTAATTAATATTAAATATAAAAATTGAATTTTTTAATTTATTAATTTTTAAAATAAAATTAATCTATCATCCTCTAAGTGTTATAAATTTTTGGATAAAAAAGAAAGCAAAGTTTCATTCACTCTTTGCTTGTAAGTCCCATTCACTATTAAGTTTTCAATAAGATTATTTTCAAGAATTATGGAGATTTTTTATACATATTTTAAATATAAAAAACTTTTTAAATTTTCAATTTTCCGGATACAACGTTGTTTTAAACATTTGTGTATTATTATTGTCATCACATTCCAAACTTAAATTTAAATATCATACTAATTATTACTAAAAAATAACAATAACTATACCACTAAATTAGGCCCAAAAAACTCTTAATTTAAACGTAATGTTTAACTTAAATTGGAGAATGTAATAAACTAAATTTAAATAACTTGTTGCTTGACAAAACAAAAATATAACACTATCTTCATATCATACTTATGTTACACAAGTTGTGTAAGAATAATACATTTAAATTTTATTATCTTTACAATTTAATTACTACATAATAAATAATCTCATATTAATTAAATGTTTACCTTAATAAAGCCAATTTTCAAAGCACCAATATTAAAGAGTATATCTTTATCAAAATATATTAAAAAGTATATGTTGATCAAAATTAAAGAGTATATTAGTCTGTCATTTTTAATTAATTAATTAATTACGGTTACAACAAAAAGCTGAAAGGAACATTATAGTAATAATCATTAAATATCACGCAATAGACATAGCAGCACTCATAAAAAGTGTAATGCACAAAACCCACCGTGCTTGCCATTCCAAAACCGTATATAAATCTGCAACAGATGATTCACGGTGAACAAACAGATGAGAGAACTTGAACGAGACTCTTTTCTTTTTTTTTGACGTGTGAGACATCCTTCATGTATCAGGAATAAACCTTACTTTTGTTTTTGAGTAAGGTTAATTATGGAACATCAAAATCAAAGCGTGATAGACAAAATGAAATCACAATATTCATTACCCCAAGTGTGCATTTGAATGAAGCAATTACAAGGAGAATGTAATTTTTTGAAGGATTTAAAATTTATTATGATAAAATATCCTGTTTAAATATTAGTTTAGAAGAAATTACAAAATCCAATGGATTTTAAAGAGTGATTTTATCTATCTAAAATAGTGGATTTTAGTTTCTAAGGAAATTTTGAAAATCCCTACAGGTACAAGTATATATTTTTCTCATTTTAATAAGTCTCACTTTTATTATATTCTATTACAATTTCTTTATATTTATAAGATTTTCATTTAATATTATTTTTAATTTATTTTGTTGCATTTAAAATTTTTTAATATTCAGTTTATATTACATGATATTATATTTATGTAATATTTCATTTTATTTATATAACAATTAAATTTTATAATTTAAATTTAAAATATTTTGTGAATAAAATTTAAGATAATTTATGAAATATAAACACATTATAATTGATTTTACATCAGTGAATTTTAATTATTAATAAAAAAATATTATTTTTTAAAAAAATATCTTATTATTTATCTCTCTCTTCTTTAATTTTAATGAAGACTATTTCAATAATTTTCTTAATTTCATTATGCATTTATAACTGGATAAATATTTCCAATCAAAAAGTATATTATGAAAGATCAAATCAATATAAGAAGGAACCATTTAAATTCTTGCAAATCTTTCAACACTTAATTTCGGCATTTATTGGAATTGTATAGGAAATTACCTGGAAGTTCCTCAAGCCTTACACAATGGTCTAGGCTCAGCACTTGAAGACGTTGGAGACAGAAAACAAATGGATGAATGGAAACCAAATTTACACACCGCTCCAGATTTATATCTTCAAGACTTGAGGCTTTAGAGAAATCCGGAAGCTCAACCAATTTAGATCCGTAAAGGTCAATATTTTTCAGATTTGCTAGATTCTGCATCAGTTAAAAGAGTTGTACATGCAATCATCAAAGTTTATACTCCAGACTATTTAAATTCAGACAAACTAAATAAAACATATAATGGTATCCATATTCAAAGACAAATAATAATATAGGCAAATTATAAGGTGAATCTCATATATCTAGGTTAACCATGAACCCTATATTATTAACTATTAGATATATATCATTTTTGTTGGATAATTTAATCAAATAATAAATAGAAGGTCAATGATGCAAATAATGAGGTCACCATAAAATCCACCGTATAGTATATAGCCATGAATATATAATTTGGCTCCTTAGTAGTTTTGAATCATTGGACTTTTTAACTGTTAGATATTATTTTGATGGTTCAGATATGTAGGTTTAATAGTTAAGTAAAATTAAAAATAAAATAATTATTTTTAAAATAAAAAATTAGAATTTTTTAAAAGATAAAAGTACCCATTCATCACCACTCAACTCTTCAGCTTACTCCACCACGATCCCCATCCATCATTCACTCAACCACCACCACCACCACCACCACCCTCTATTGTCACTGTGTACCTCAAAAAAAAAAAAAACCTCCCAACCCCAAAAATCCACCATCACCATCACCTTTGATCTCTTCATAATAATTATCCAAAACGCACACAATATCACGATATCAGTTTCCACAACTTTAGCTTTCCCAATAGGTGTACATGCAGAAAAAGGGACCTCCACAATTTATTCAAACACACCCACAAAGGCAAGGAATAGCAAGTGGGGACAAACAGTAAAATGTACAAAATCAAAGCTAGAAGCAAACTGAAAAACCCAACACACAACTCGAAGGAGACCAAAGAAAAAAAAAAGTATACAAACCCCTTGAGTTTATATTCTTTTATAAAGTATCGTCATAAACTTTAAAATCTTACTAATTAATCCTCATATTTTAACTTATAATTCAATAGATTTTTCAATGAAAGAATTTGCTAACTTACTAATAGTTATTACTGTAAATAGTAAGATTTTTCCATTCATTGACATAAACTATTGATTAGTTTATATTATTATTAAATAAATTGTTTATACTTAACAAATTTTTACTGCAAGTGAGCCAGTTTAGTGATAACTTCTGTATATCTCAATCAGCTAAAGGAGATCAAGTTAACTTCTTATCTATTCCCTAATATTTAGTTTTGAAAAATAGAAAATTTTTATTATAATATATTTATATTTTAATTTTATTTTAAAATTTTTTATCTATTAATTCTGCTATTTGAATAAAAAGTACATGAACAACAAATAAATTAATCAATAGTCAAAATTTAATGTAATATGATGGTTAATATGTTTTGTGTGTTACTATACTAGTATTATATGAATAAATTTAAAACAAAAAAGTAATACAAAAAAATTAAAATAAGAGTCTATTGAAGTATTAATTAAAGTTTATGGATTAATTAAAAAGATTTTAAAGTTCGCATTAGTGATTTGTGAAAAGGTAAAAGTTTAGAGTGATTTTATAATATTTTCCCAATATTATATTCAAGAGAAAAATTTTGAATCGATTTCAGTACTTCACAACGTGTAATTTAACTTTGTCATATAAAAAATATCGGCATTTGTCACGATTTTACTTATCTTAATTTAAAAGCAATTTTCAATCCAACTAAAATATCATATAATCATTTATAAATTTTCTAACACTGATAAAAGTAGAATAATTGTTCTTTTTAAATGATCGTCCACCAAAAAAATACTTGCACTTAAACATTCTTAAATTAAAGTCTTTATTTATTAGTAATTTAGTAATTTAATTGTAAATACTTTTTCTATTATTTTATAATTATTGTTTAATTAATTTACAATTTTATATTATAATGTTAAACCGTGCAACCTACCACCGCATTAGTACAATAACAAGCGAATATCACTCACGAATAGACTGTTTTGTTAAGGACTATTTTAAATAAGTAATCGTTTTCTGGCGTAGTTTTTTTTTAAGATAAGTATTGTTGGCTCAACCTTAAAAAGAAGAGCAAGAAGAAACAAAGACGATTACTCTCAACGAAGGTTATCAAATTCAAGAATTTGCCTAGACTGATAAAACTTAGGTAAAGTCTTCAACTCATAAACTCATAAAGCTTAACTCGTAAACTCATTAAGAAAACATAACTTATAAATTTGTAAGGAGTTTACAAGTTAACTCAAGCTTCATAACCTTGTACATAATAAGCTTACTCCAACTGCAGATACAATCATACAAGAAGAACCATGAGTTATGACAAAGCAAGCCTCAAGATGTAATGTCCCCTTTTTTATAAGATAATTTGTGTAATAGTAGTTTTAGTTTCTATATCTAAATTAAATATTTTATTTTTTCGTACTTGGTTATTTTGTATCAACATCTATTTTAAATGATAAATCAAAAAGTTGAAATATAAATAATAACTATTTAAAATATGACTATAAATTAGTAAAAATAAACTCAAAATATGTTATATTATGTTAGAAATAATATTTATTAGGATAATAAAAAGTACTAAATTGAGTGGTAATAATTAGAATATTGTTATTCCAATACCAAAAAATAAGTGTCTAATTGGAACACTAATTCTAGCACCATTATATGTGATAAATGGGTGAGAAAAAGAAGTCATCATCACATCAAACGGTGATAGAGTGAGTGTTAATTGAACAGCTACTTGTAAGTGTTAGAATAATATTTTTATAATAATTAAATGTGTAATTTTATACAAAAAGAATAACAACAAAAAGCTAACAAAAGATAAAATAAAATACGAATAAATAAAAAGGTAGGTGGTGGATAATTGCAATGATGCTTGCACCTCCATTTGCCTATTAGTCATAAATGCAGCCGGTGGAAAAAGAAAAAAAAGGCCACATGTTGGTAAAAGTCAAGATGCATTGTCTTTTACAATCTATGTAAAGGAGGAGAAATACGAAGGTGATAAAAGAACAAAGTGTAGCAGTGCTTGTATATGTGTTATTGC
Organism: Dalbergia oliveri; assembly: GCA_030441495.1. Classification (NCBI taxonomy): domain Eukaryota; kingdom Viridiplantae; phylum Streptophyta; class Magnoliopsida; order Fabales; family Fabaceae; genus Dalbergia; species Dalbergia oliveri. The sequence goes on from JAMLFY010000017.1 coordinate 6,175,600, forward strand.
AAAGAGAAGCGGGTTAGCCAAAAAAAAAAAAACTGAGACAGAGAAGGAGAAAAAACTATGTATACCTACAAGACGGGTGCATAGTCAACAGAGGGGTACATAGTCAATATAAAAACAAAGAATTGAAGATGAGTTTAACCGTGCACATTGTTTTTATATCTACATATATTCACAGGTAGAAAATAAATTTATTTTTATACAAAATAAAACTATGATTATATTTATTAATTATCTATCATATTTTTATATCAAAATTGCTTACTATTAATTATGATTGTTATTCTATTGTTATTTTTTATATTTATGAATGATTATAAATTTAAATATTGATTAAAATAATATTAAATATTTAATTAAAAAGATTCATTTGGATTTCTTCATTTTATTTTATCACATAATCAAAAGATTTTCTTCTCTCCTCAGTAGTCCAATGTGGACCACCACTACTTTGATTTCTTCTTTTTATTTTACATTTTCTTTGTATTTATGTTACCCATTATTTAATTCGAGTCAATTTAATGTTTCTTTTATTCTTGTTGTTATTTGTTGCACATTATTTTATCATTATTCTATTTTAGAATTTATCACATTATTTATATATATTATGTTAATTTGAGTTAATATTTATAGTAATTTCTATTAGGCACATAAATTAGAGGTAAAATATAATTAAAATCTAATACTGAAAAAAAAAAGTAAGATTATCTTGCATATGGATTTGAAATATTAAATTAATTATAACTTTATGATAACAATGATCAACTCATGGACTTTGATAAAAAGTTAAGAGAAAATTTAATAAAAATAATCTTAATTTTAGTTCATTTTGAAATTAATATTTAGATTAGCAACTCTATGGTTTGGTAAATTTTATTGAGATATTTATTTATTATTTAGTCAATCTTATATTATTTTGGTGCAGTTTATTTATTTTAAATTTATACATTAATTTATATTTTGTGCAATTATTTCAGGTTATTGATTAATTTTATGTTTTACTATTTAATTTGTTATTATTATTATTATTATTATTATTGATTATTTTATAAGCTCTAATGTAATACCCAAGATTTTCAAAAAAATAAATAAATGGTCAAGAAAAAAATTTTGGAACAAGAAGGTGCAGGTCACCCTTACTTGTCGTTTGGTCCTAAATTTTGCTAAATAAACCTACATGCCCTGGAGGGCTATATATTAGAGCTATTTTCTTGGGACCAAAAGTCCTAGTAATTATTCCTAGAGAAAATGAGTTGAAGAGATATTTTTAACGATTTTATGAAACCTTCAAGTACTTCGTTTTTAGCCTGAAGTTACGAAATCGTAAGATTTTTAATCTGAACTAAAACCCAAAAATGAGATTGTGATTTGTTAGGATTTTGATTTTTATAATATTTTATTTGAATCCAAATGGGGGGTATTTCCCTATTTACATTTATGTTTTAAAGTTAATCATTTGTCATTAACATAAAATTAAGAAATGTAAATAAGTGAGTAGTGGAATAGTATAGTCCAATACATACCAGTATTAGAGCTTCTAAAGCATTTTGGAGACCGCCCAGACGTCAACAGAGAGCAAATTCGTGTCTAAAGCTTGGAAGGACCAGGCGGTCAGAGCACAGGTAAATCCTAAGCTTCTAGAGAGCTTGGAGACCGCCCAAGCGGTCATATAACTGCCTAGACGATCACAGAGAGCATAAAAACCCTCATTTTGGTCCAGAACACTTCAAAATGGTTCTCTTCCCTCACGTGAAAATCTCATTTCTAACCCATTTTCACCCTCTAAACTCTATTTCTTCCATTTCTTCAAGTTTAACTGTGAATCTGTTATCCCTAAGGCTTAAAGATAGAGGCATCATTTTCACCTCCAAGAGTCTCAGGGTGGTTTCTACCTTTTACCTTCAGGTGAGTGGGTTCATATCTGTGACTTCTATGTTATGCATTAGACTTTATTTTCATGAAAACTATGATTTAGTGCTTGATTTAGAGAATCACTTACAAGGATTTGGGATTACTTCTGGTTGGTATGTTTTGCACTCCTGGTTTTAGAGCATGAATTTGTATTTTGATAAAATTCATGGGTCTATGGTTGTTGACTGATTCTATGTAGAATTGATTATATGTGTAACTATTAGAGGATTTTATGATTGTTTTGCTGGATTCTGAAACTGATTTATGTTTATGCTATGATTTTATACCTAGATACGAGGTTTAGAGGAAGAGGATTGAAATGATGGTTTAGACTCTATAATTTCATAATATGATATTGAGTTTTCCTAGTATATGGTTGGAACTATGTTTAATAAGTTAATAGTTTGATTTAAAGAGTTTTGAAGATGGAATGATGTTTTTGATAATCAATAAAAGAGTTTTAGAGCGTGAGTTTCCACGAGATTAGAACAATTGGCGGCTACATACTCTGTGAAGGTTTGGAATCTTAATGTCCACAAAGGGTGATTCCTTGGACATGGTTCCACGTACAGTTATGCTAAAGTCAGACTGTTAAAATCGAATGGACTCAAGTTTTCAAAATATAACAAGTTTATTGTTAATAAGAAATGATATAGAGATTCAGACATAACAGGATTTTAGAACATGAATCTTCGTGTAACTTAGAGCAATTGAGGATATATTCTGTGAACTTGAAATCACTAAGTATGGTTTCATGGTCAGGTTATGCTAAGGTCAAACTGTAGAGTTATGAGATTAGAGCTCTCAAAGAATAAAATGGTTTTAATTAGTTTCAGATAAATTTACAGTAGCTATAGAGAGAATGTTGCGCGGTAAATCCGTTAACCTTGGTACCAAGTATGCCTAGTGCAGAATTTAGAGAAGGGACCTAGGTAGGTGCCTATTATTGTCACACTGGGGACGCGATACGTAACGCCCAAATGTGACCAGGATTTAGAGAATTGATTGACACACTGGGACGGCGATACGTAACGCCCAGATGTGTCCAAGATTTATGTTTCTCTAGAAGCTATGTTATTATGAGTTGATCTAATACCAAGTACGAAAGTTAGTTAATGGAATGACTTTTGAATTAAAGAAATTGTTTTTATTGATTTCATGAAAGGATGATTTGAAAATATATTTATATAGAGACATGTAATTACATAAGATTTTCAAGTACTTTTAATATTATTATGATTTATTTTATCTATTGCTCTTTGATGTCCCATGAAGGGGTTTGAGGTGAGGGTTTACTCATAGTTTTGGTATCAAAACTCACCTCTCATTTCTCTCATTTTTAATAAAGGCGGTGGCAGCCAATCTTACACATCCACGGTAAAGTGTTAGATGGTAAGCTTCACCGAGTGAAGCATTTCATTTATTAGAGAGCTAGGTCAGTAGGGGGTTCCGGACCTAGGGTATGGGTTGTTGCATTCAACATATCATGATAAGACTTTAAAGTATATTTCAATATTATTTCAATGATATGAACGATTTTGTGAAAGGACATTATGAGGTTTCAGACATGATTATTTTGATTTAAGAATAAACAATTTATCTAGAGAAAGTGAAATTATGTTTTAACTAGACTTTTATGACGAGCATGAGTTTTAGACACGATTATTTTGATTCTAGAGAAAAAGTGATTTGCATGTAGAAAAGTCAAGTTTTCTATGTTTCATGGATTTAGAGAACGAGCATGCATATAGAGGCGGTGACGGGTTTAAAGCTCGTGAGAAGGATTCTCACGTGCCCATAAGGTCGTGACATTTTATTTAAGCTTTATTTATGGATTAATTTTATGCATATTTGTTAATATTAATTTATGTACAATAACAATTAATTAATTTAAAAAGAAGATGCTCGATCAAAATTTACTACTAACGGCTAAGAGGCGGAGGGATAGATATAAGATTCTTTTATGTTACTTGTCTTGGTTAGTGTGATGTAAAAATCTTGCTTTATCATCACAATGTTAAAGAACAATACCAAAGGACGCAGTTTCCTAAGATAAAGCCTTTGACTATGTGTAAGACAAGCATACAAATGAAAATAAAAATAAACTAAAGTAATTATAATTTTAGTAAGATTTGCATGATATGCTCTACATGACATACTTTATTTATGATACGACATTCGATTATGTTCATATAACATTATTGTAGTCATGTATATTTTTATAATGCAACTGAAACTAACCATTGTTTTAATGTTTCAAAACCATTTATTTTCTATTGAGAATTTTTACATTCCCATTTTTCTTTATTTTTATTTCTGTGCTTTCAAATTAGCCAAGTAACACCTAAAGGAAGACCTTTGGATATATAGAATTGTTTAATTATGTGTGATTTTCTATTATAAATTTTAGAAATGTTCGATTCATAATTAATGACATTAGATACATATAATAGAACATTTCATTTGTATTTATGTTAATTAATATAAATTGTTGTACTTCCTATGAAAACTCACGTCATTAGCTATAGTATGACCAGGTGTTACACAAGCCACCACGGGAAACAAAATAATTCCTACTGTCATAATAGTAGTTATTATTATTCACTAATATTATTTAAATATAATTATAATATAATATTTCTTATTTCTTATTATTACTATTATTAAAATTCATAATTAATAATAATTATAACTATTTTTATTATATAATAGTTTTTAAATTATTATCATAGTAATTAATAGTTAACAATAATTAGTTATAATATTGATTGATAATTATCAATTATTATTATGAATCTGGATTATTTGATATGTTCACCTTGTCACTAAATTTTTATATTCATTTTTTTGTATAAGTTTTTTTTTTATCCTTATTATCTTAATTGTTTTAAAAATTTTCGCATAGTGCACACAATATCTACATCACTATAAATATTTGTTAACCATACTAATACAGCTATTTAAGAAGAAAAATAAATACTATAATTTCCACGTACCGGAGCATCATCCCAAAGTTTTTCAATGCGACTTCCTCGCATACGAAGTTCAACAAGGTTCTCTGGTATGAATGTCGCTGGCAAGGATTTTGACGGGTATTGGTCCCAATGAAAAGCCTTAGATTATTTGACAATATTTCAAGACCTTCTTTCGGAAGATGCACCCCGCTACGTCTACCATATGATTTTGAATTATAAAATCTCAAGAGTTTTAGATTGACCATTCGAGCAAAGGATTGAGGATTTAACCTTAGATCACTAACTCTTGATATGTCTAAAGTTATACTTTCAATTCGCTCGGTCCCCTGCCCAGTAAAAATAAAAGGTAGATAATAAAAAAGAAAAATAATTTATTTGAGGGCGGCAAATATAAAATAGAAATTTAATTGTGATATGCTATTAATATAAAATAATTTTACACAATTAATTAACCATTTTTATCATATAAGTTTAACTGTTTGATTTTCAATCTCATCACCTCAAAGGCTACTCACATGGTAACATGTAATTATATAATTTACACTTTTTGATACCAATAATATATCAAAATTAACTGCTTGACTAAAGGAATTCAATTTTTAATTGTAACAAAGTTTTGTGCAGTATTAATTATATAATATTAAAGATTTTATATTATCAAAAACTATAATACTTTCCTATCGAGAAAGAAATTGTTTAAAGAAAAAGTGAAAATAGTAGGACAAAATAGTCAATTTGATCTCTTAGAAATGTATTGAGGGACAAATTAGTCGCCAATTTAAAAGTCAAAAATTGATCACTCACATTTCAAGAAGGGGAAAAATTAGTCACTCCATATAGTTCCGTTCAATGAAAAAAATGGGACAACTGTCTCTCGTACATTATAGAATTGTACAGATGACCAATTCTTCCTGTTTAAAATGTGAGGGATCAATTTTGATATTTAGTCAAAGAATAAATTTTACAGTGATGTGGTTTTTAAGTTTTAGTGACAGTATACATGAAATAGAATATTAATAACAATTTAAATTTAAACTAAAGCATGACATATCGTAGTTTCTTACCTCATCATGCTTCAATACATGATAAATATCATCCGGGTTGCAATGACTTCGTTCCCCTAGTTTTTTAATATTTTGTTCACAAACAATTTCTCGACCCATTTCTCGAATCAAGTCATGCATATATATATTTTTGTATCTAGAAACTTCTATAAGAGCTTTATCATGAAGATTTCTCAAAGCAATAGATGTTGAGCAACCACATGCATCTAGTAAAGCTTCCACCTCATATTTCTTACAATCTATGTTGAAGAAACAAGCAATATATAAGAATATATCATTTCCTTCCTCATCTAACCCTTCATAACTCAGTCTCAAAACAGCTTGAATTTTTGGAAATGGTATTTTCAAGCTTCTGTAATTAACTTTCCTATTCTTCAGCACTTTTGCCATTAATAAAGGAACCTAAAACTTTCAAAGCTAATGGGAGGCCTTTAGCATATTCAACCACCTTCATCATGAGTTTATGCCAATTCATTTGGAGGTGATTTCCAATATTAAAGGCATGCAAATTAAGAAGTTTTAGAGCATCATCATATCCTAATGCCTTAACTTCATATGTATAGTCAGCTTCTTTATGAATCACATGCTTATCTCTAGTTGTGACAATGATTCTGCTACCTGAACCCAACCAATCATGTTCTCCAATCAAATTTTTAACTTGATCTAAATCGTCAACATCATCAAGAACAATAAGAGCCTTTGTGGGATGAAGTCTACTCAAAATATTACCTGGTACTCCATCAGGAATGTCAATGTTCAAATCCTTTTCCTCCAATAATATGGAACTAAGTTTACTTTTTAACTGAATTATTCTAGACTTTCTGCCCTTACATTTGCTAAATGACAGGGACCTTCATATTCAGAGGACAGCATGTTATATAATGCACTAGCAATAGTTATTTTACCAATACCTCTCATACCCCAAATCTCTATGATACGAACATCTATCCGGCACAACATATTTGTGGCTTAAGGTCTACAATTGGTTTGTCAATTCCAAAAAGACCTTTTAAGTTAACTTGGTACTTCTGATTTAACCTTGTCAACACGCACTGGACAACTTCTTCAATGAGCTTAGCTTCAGTCCTGTAACAGAAAGGAAGCTAATTACATTACTATTTAATTCTTTATCATCCAAGAAAAATGAAACATTTTCCCATTAAACATAAAAGATTTTCCGGTGATCATTTCATTTATGATTGACTATCACGTCAATTCTCAGTCACACGTCCCATCAATGGATGATGTTAGAAATCTCTAACCAGTTGCGAATAAATATTGATGGCTTTGGCTTATGTATTGAGGCAAATGAAAACCATTTGCAACTATATATTTGTATAAACTACTAGAATCAAGATCAAGTCTAGCTGTAATGCAGCATTAAGTCATGGCTTGCACTTTGTCATGTATAATAAGCCAGAACTAATGAGTAAACAAGTGTATTTGTTTGGCAAAATAACATAGTGATAGAGAAAAATTTAGAAGAAAAGGTTGAAATTTAAAGAATGAAGCCAAAAGAAGATACACTAACACAAAATTTATGGAATGAAATCCTGATATATTGGCAACTTTATTCAATGTAGTTTTCCATTTCTCTGTAGTGTTGGCCTTGAGCAATTTCTTGTGTTTAGCAAATGCATTTTTGTAGCAACCCTTTTGATGTCATACATCTGATGGATCTACATTATAGAAGATAGGTACCATGATCTGCCCATTTTTCATCATGCATTCAGTTATTTTGACAAGCTCTTCCAGGCACCATTTTGATGAGGCATAGTCTTTCGAGAATATGATCAGGGCAATTTGTGACTTGTCAATTGCTGTAAAAAGTGCCGACGATAACTCATCTCCTTCCCTAAGCTTGTAATCCATATATACTTTAATTTTTACACGACTTAATGCCTCAAGCAAATGGGTAAGAAAACCATGTCGGGTGTCTGAACCTCTAAAACTGATGAAGACATCATATTCTATCCGAGGAGCATGTGAGGAAGAAGGAGGAGGAGACAGAGAAGAAACAATTTGACATGAAGTGCTCTGACTCTGCGAATTTACTTCATCCACACAAGTCAGTCTTGGTCTTCTCCATAAACTCACAAAGACATTCTGAAAAGAACAAAATAAGGATAAAAGAAGAGAATATCATTGATGACATTTAGTCAAACTCATTGACACAGGTTCACAAAAGGATAGAAGAAAAAAGAGCAAAAATAAAATAAAATAAAATAAAATAAAACTAGGCGTCTAAGCCATGACAATTTGTCAATAAAATATATCAAATATTGAGGTAAAACAAAATGTGATCTTTTTTCCTCAGTACTCGTGAATGTCAAAAATCATGGGTGGAAGAATTAAGGATTCTTCGATGATGTGATAGGGAAAAAAAAATTATGCTTTAATAAAGGGATATATGCCCCATATTTACTTATAGACAAATAAACTCAAGCATTAGATACACAACTAGTTATCAATTCAATTTTTTTTTTCATATTTGGTATTTCTTTTGAAATTAGTTTTTTATGCATAAACTTTTTTAACTTCCTTTATCTTTTCTGTGACTTCCCTTGACTTCCTTGGCATTGCGCTATCTTCCCCTGTTGTAAAGCTTCTGAGTTCTGATACTGATACCTAAGGAAGTAAAAGTCCAGAAGGTGGGTGGGATCCGTGCAACTGATTGGATGAGGGCAAAGTTAAGACTTAAGACAGCACAAGCAGGAGTACAGGAACCGGATTTAGTTGTTTATAGGTGCAAACACTGGAACACGGTCTTAAAGGTCTGAAGGTAAAGATTGAAAGCAGTGTGGTGGAAATTCAGGAAATTTTGTTTATCTGAGATGATGTTTCTGTACAAGTCTCATCAAAATTTTGCAGATTGTGTAAGGGGTATCTTTACAAGTAATTCTAGGTGTTCAAATTGCTGAGGTGTTGTAATGTGCTTGAAGTGTTTCTTTTGATAGATAACCAACTTTGTTTCCTTTTGAATGTATTCTGTTCTGATGCGGCTCCTCCTTATTTTGGGAGCTTTATTTGAGCCAATCTCACTTATCTAGACCCCCAAAAAAAAAGCAGAGAGTAAAAAAGTCCTTTATTTCTTGTGAATTTTGTGAGACTAAAAATGAATCATTTCATGTGGTAGTCAACTCTAATTCTACGGATCTAGATATTTTGAATTCATAAGCAAATTTGAACCTACAACAAAATTCCATTCTAAATTTCTAATCAAACAACATATGCTAACGTGCCAAAGTAGAAACACACACAAAATATTATGGAATAGCAGACCAAAAAGGCAGAAATAAGTCGCAAAATAAATATACAAGCGTAAAATAAATGATACCAGAAATTTACGTGGTTCTACTTAAAACCTATGTTCATGGGTAAATGCGACAATCAAATATTTCATTATGGAAATATGATGGAGATACAAAAGATGGACACACTCCACTCAACCCAAATCCCAAATATACTTAGAATACCTCACAGGATTTTTCTCACTGGTGTATATACTCAACTCACAAAAGAGAAGAACTCATAAGTAACAAATAATTCTACTCTATTACTTGAAGGAGGAGAGGATTTAGATTTTCTTCGTTGTTGGTCTGATCCTTAAGTTCTGCATTTGAAGCCCTATATGTAGAGCTTTTAAAGACAAAAATGTTGACTTGCCATGTGCTTCATATAGCATATTTCAAAATGATTTTTGACTATCAATGGTAGGCACCGAAAAGGAAGGATTTGCAACCACCATGTTGGACATTTGGTCCAAGACTTATCATCAAACATGGTGGGCACCAAACAAGCCACCAACTCTACAAATTTCCACCTTGGCTTGAGTTTCATCAAGTTCCTGAAGTCGCTTTTTCCAAAATACTCATAAGGGCAAACTCACGTATTGTGAATGCCAACTAAGTCCAAGCAATGCTTGAACTTAGCAACAGTGATTGGCTTTGTCAACATATCTGTTGGATCTTAGGTACCAATCTTCTTCATTGCAATGGTACCATGAGAAATAACCTCCAAGATGAAATGATATCTAACATCAATATGTTTGGTTTTCTCATGATACATTCGATTTTTGATCAAATGTATGACACTTTGACTATCACAATAAATAGTTGTAACATCTTGTTACTAGCCTAAATTGCTTACCAAAGTTCTAAACCAAATGGCTTCCTTCACTGCTTCTCCTCCTGCCATGTATTCGGCTTCTGTAGTAGATAATGCAATAGTACACTGTAAAGTCACTTTCCAACTAATTGCACTATCCGAGAGCATGAACATATATCCTTTCAGAGATCTCCTTTTGTCAACATCTCTAGCATAATCAGAGTCAACGTAACTAATAACACTACCACCAATGTTAGAATTCCTATCATATACTAAGCCAACATCTGTCGTACCTCAAAGATATCGAAGTATCCATTTCACTGCCTATCAATGCATTTTGCAGGATGCCCCATATATCTGCTAACAACACTAACGGCATGTGAAATATCTAGACGAGTGCATATCATAGCATACATTATGCTTCCAACTACATTAGCATAGGGAACATGTGACATATGTTCCTCCTCTTCGCAGATTGTGGTGAATATGCAGTTGATAATTGAAATGGGCTGCCAATGGAGTATTCAGGCTTTGCATCTTACATTCCAAAGCGTTCAAGTACTTTTTCAATATACTTCTTCCGAGACAAATATAATTTGTCGCGCGATCCTGTGAATTTCCATGCCCAAAATCTTCTTAGCTGCACCTAGATCTTTCATTTCAAATTCACCACTTAGTTGCTCCTTCAGCTTCTTGATCTCAAACATACTCTTAGCAACAATGAGCATGTCATCAACGTAAAGCAACAAATAGACAAATAAATCATCTGAGAGTTTCCTGTGGTAAACATAACAGTCATAGTCACTCCTTGAGTAACCATGACCTAACATGAAAGTGTCAAATCTCTTATACCACTGACTAGGAGAAGTTTTTAAGCCATATAATGACTTCTTTAAGAGACATACATGATCCTCCTTATCTTGAACGTGAAACCTTCAGGTTCCTGCATGTAGATCTTCTTCAAGCTCACCAGGAAGAAAAGTGTCTTGACATCAAACTTAAGCTCTAAGTCAATTGCAGCCATAGCGAGTAACACACAAATGGAGCTATGTCTCACAACAGAGAGAATACTTAATTGAAGTCTATTCATTCCCTTTGGCTAAAACCTTCTGCAACTAAGCATGTTTTGTCCGAGCGGTTAACTCTAGGGATCCTTCTTTTTTCTTAAAGATCCATTTGGCCAACGACTTTATGTCCTTTAAGTGGTTTCATCAACTCCCAAGTTTGGTTCTTATGAAGAGACTTCATCTCTTCACTCATCGCAGCAATCTATTGTGAACTCTTCACTTAAGATAGCCTCATGATATGTGGTAAGATCTTCTGATTCCACATCCTCTCACTGATAATGCAAAGAGACTATGTTCATTACCATACCTCTATGGTGGTTTTACTTGCCTTTTTTCTCTATCTCTAATAAGGCTATAATCCTGCAACTATTGTCGTGTATTACAACGTCAATAGTATCTTGTTCTTCTTCTTGAATGGACTATCAGAGGCATCTTCTTCCATCTGCTTTGATGGTTCAGCTTTAAACCCCACCTGCTTGCTAGCATTTTGGTCTTTTTCTGCATCGCCAACCTCATTTTTTGAATGAAGCATGAATAATTCATTGAATTTGACATCTCTGCTGATTATGAATTTGAATGACTTAGGTTCTGGACACTATAATCTATAACATTTCACCCAGTTTGATCTAAGAAATATGCATTTTAGTGCCCTTTGCTCAAGTTTTCCATCATCAATATGAGCATATGCAGGACAATCGAAAATTCTTATATTCGAATAATCGGCAGGAGTCCGGACTATACCTCAATAGGAGTTTTCAAATCGATCACAGTGACGGAGATCAATTCACCAAATAGCAAGTTATATTGAAGGCTTCAGCCCAAAATTCTTTAGACAAACAGCATTGTAGAGCATACAGCGAGCCCTCTCCAAAAGAGTTCTGTTCATATGTTATGCTTCTCCATTTTGTTGAGTCTTTTGCACAATACAATGTCTTACTATGCCTTCATTTTCATAGAAATCGTTGACTGACCTCCACAAAACTCCAAACCATTATCTGAAGGCGTTTAATTTTCTTGTTGGTCTGGTTTTCAATATGCACTTTCCATTTCTTGAAAGTATGGAACACATCATTCTTGTGTTTCAGAAAATAAACCTATACCTTCCTCGAGAAATCATCAATGAACGTCAATAGGCATCTAGCACCACTATTTGACGAACGGGCGTAGGGCCTCATAAGTCAGAGTGGATGTAATCCATTGTGCCCTTAGTCCTATGGATAGCAGTGTTGAACTTGACTCTTGGTTTGCTTCTCATAGACAGTGTTCACAAAAGTCAAGTTTCCCAATTTTGTGATTACCTAGCAAGTCGCGCTTGCTCAAAATTGACATCCATGTTTCACTCATATGCCTAAGACGCATATGCCACAACGAGGTTTTAACAGAATCAGTTGAAGATGATACAGAGGCAGCACCAACAATGTACTTCCTTGAAGTGAATAAAGGTCGTTGACCAACTTGGCTTTAATAACAATAATAGCACCTTTGGAGATTTTTAAAACTTCACCTTCAACAGAATACTTATAACCTTGAGAATCGAAGACGTCCAAGGATATAAGCTTTTTCTTCAAGTCTGGTATGTACCAAACATCAATTAGTATTCTCACAACTCCATCATGCATCTTGATCTAAACTGTTTCAATGCCAATGACCTTATAGGGCATATCATTTCCCATCAGGACAACACCACTATCTTTGACCAATAAGTTGTAAACCAATCCCTTCAGACACATGTGATAGAAACAACCAGAATCAAGTATCCAAGTATCACCAATTGCTGATTGAATCCTGTGAGAACATTATCAGGACTTTTAGCAACAATTACTGTATCACTTGAATCTTTGTCCTTGTCTTTGAGCCTCAGACATTCTACTCTCCAATGTCCATCCTTCTTGCAATATTGGCACTTGCTTTTACGATACCTAGACTTAGATCTAGACCTTTCTTTGCTATTATTCGATCCAATCTCCTTTGTCCTCCCTCTAGCAACCAAGCCAGATGCAGTATCATCATGACTCGTATCATGCTCCATTTTGTCGCGACTTAAAAGTGTGGATTTAACCTCATCAATTTTGAAGCTTTCACGACCATATATGAGCAATTCACAAAAGTGCTTATAAGAAGGAGATAAGGAACAAAGCAACATCATTGCCTGTTGCTCACTTGAAAATGTCTCGTCCATATTTTTCAAATATGTGACGAGTGACATGAATTCAGCTATGTGAGACGGATTGATGTCCCTTCTGCCATTCGGAGCATGTACAGACATTGGAAAACACCGAGATGGTTAGCCACCATCTTAGTCATATATAATGACTCCAACTTGGTCTCCAGCGATTCTGTTGTTTCTCAAAAGGACCTCCTAACACATCGTCTGTAATGCATAACTGAATAATAAAAAGAGTTTTTTCATTTGCATCTTCCCATTCAGAATGCTTCGTTGTCTCAGGCTTATTTTCTTTGCCAAAGAATGTTATTTTTACACCTTGCTACAAGAATAGTCATCATACGGACCTTCCACATTCCAAAATTAATACGCCCATCAAACGAAATATCAAATTTTGCAGTCGACATTTTAAACAAATTAGCCCAGAACTCTATAAGAGCTTTGATACCAGTTTGTTGTGAAATGACGGGTCCAAAAGGCAAAAACGAGTAGTGCAAAATAAATATGAGGAAGCATAAAATAAATGACACCAGAAATTTATGTGATTCGACTTAAAGCCTACATCCATGGGCAAAGACGATAACCAAATATTTCAGTATGGAAATATGATGGAGATACAAGATGGTTACACTCCACTCAACCCAAATCCCAAATACACCCAGAATACCTCAGTATTTTTCTCACTGGTGTATACTCTCAACTCATAAAAGAGAAGAACTCATAAGTAATAAATAATTCTACTCTATCACTTGAATGAGGAGAGAATTTAGGTTTTCTCCGTTGTTAATCTTATCCTTAAGTTTTGCATTTGAAGCTCCATATATATATAGAGAGCTTTTAAAGACAAAAATGTTGACTTTCCATGTGCTTCATATAGCATATTTCAAAATGGTTTTTGATTATCAATGGTAGGCACCAAAAAGGAGGGATTTGTAGCCACCATGTTAGACATTTGGTCCAAGACTCATCATCAAACATGGTCGGCACCAAAAACAAGCCACCAACGCTACACAAAAGGAAAAAGAAAAAAAACTCACAAAGATAGGATTTGAGAAGGCATCCCTCGAAATACTCAAGGCTGCCAATAGAACAATAAAATAATACTCAAAGCAAAAAAAAAGAATGAGAAGCAAACAATTACTCGAAGTGATCATCAAGTAGTCTTGAATAGATTGGTGTAGCAGGCGCCCAATTCTCATCTTTTTCTTTACCTATTGCTTCTTCAATGCATAGTTGGATATGAGTTTTCATAGGTCTCCTGAACTCTGAATAGAGTATTATATGGTTCACCTCTCAACAAAGGAAAGTGAGCACGAAGCCCTATCATTCACCTCAACAATCATGATTCATGAGTCATTTTCTAATGTAGTACTATATTTTATTTTGACTAGCAAACTTGAACCTACATCAAAATTCTATTTTAATCCGACATCAACATATGCTAATGTGCCAGCGAAGTAGCACCCAAAGTAGTACAACGTCTAAAAGGTTTTGAATGAGTTGTTTATTCACATACCAAACTTGGCTTTAAATAGATACAGGAGAGATTCAAATGTGAACTGCATTCCAACATCTAAGGGAGCCTTGAATCATAGGATTTGAATTCAAGCTCTCAACTGCTAACAAACCAAAAAAAGAGGAAGTTGTTATAATTGTTACAGATTGTCAATCCTATTTAAATAAACATTCTAGAAACTGATTGCATTCTTATCTATTACGCCCCTCAAAATTGGGCCACCATCTTGGACACCAATTTTGTCTCTTAGAAGGTTGAATCTTGCTCTATGGAGTGGTTTGGTTAGGATATCAGCTAGCTGGTCCCTGGTGGAAGTGTGACCTACCTGAAGCTTGCATTTGAACCAATTGTCTCACAAAGTGATAATCAAGAGCAATATGTTTCATCCTTGAGTGAAACACTGGATTGGAACATAAGTTGTCCCAATGTTGTCACAAAAAAGAGAGGAGTATGAGATTTCAAGCCAAGTTTGCCTAGAAGATGAGGTAACCACATCACTTAGCATGTGTTAGCAACAGCATTCTTCTCTGAGAAGCGTGGAACTGTTTCTGCCTCTTGACAGCCATGAGACAGGCATTGCCTCCTAGATAGATGATCAAAGCATAAGTAGATGTCCTGTCATCAAGATTACCTCCCCATCTGCATCACTATAAGCTTGTAGTTGTAGGTAAGTCGATTTCTCTAGTTGCAAGCCATGGTTGAGTGTAAGCTTGAGATACCTCAAAACACGCTTCAATTGTTGAAAGTGAATTTGTGTTGGTTGATGCATGAATTGGGACAATTTATTGATGGAAAGGATAAGTCATCCTGGTCAATGTAGTCTATTGGAGTGCCCCTATGATGCTGAAAAAGTTTAGAATTTGCAGGTGCAAGTCATCAAGTAGTTTAAGAGGAGTTGATGTGCATAAGGGAGTAGCTGCTGTTTTTTCTCCTGACATGTTGAATTTGTCCAAAAGTTCTCGAATATAACCATGCTGAAAAGTAGGAGTCCATCCTTGGTGGGAATAAGTTCAATTCCAAGAAAATAATGAGGAAAACCAAGTTGTTTGATGGAAAATCTAGTTGAGATCTCAGACATGAATTAATTGAGAAACTGAATATGACATTCAAGGAGCAAATCATCGACATAGACCAGAAGATAAGCCTGCACACCTACTTTATCATAGATGAGGAGAGGGGTCAGATAGACACAATTTGAAACCATAGCTTAGAACAAAGGACTTCAAGGAATCATGCCAGGCGCATGGAGCTTGCTTCAAGCCATAAATTGCTTTCTTCAATTTGCAAACGTGAGTTGGAAACTCATGAACAAAACCTAGTGGTTGTTGCATATAAACAGTTTCTGATAAGTGTCCCTAGGAATGCATTATTAACATCCATTTGATGAAGTGACCAGCCCCTAGCTAAAGCAATTATGAGGACTACTTTAATGGTTTGTGGTTTAACCACTTGTGCAAAAGTTTCTTTATAATCAAGGCCAGGTTGAGTGTAACCTTTTACTACCAATTGAGCCTTATATCTATCAATGCCGCCATCAGGATTGCGCTTGATTCTAAATAACCATTTGCATCCAACCAGGTTATTTGTTTCAGTCCTTGGTACTAAAGTCCAGGTACCATTATTCATCAATGCATTGAATTCTTTTGAACACGCCTTCCTCCAATGTGGGATTTTAAGGGCTTGAGTTATGGTGGATGGCTCAAGGTTTCCTGGAATGGCATGTTTGGAGACCAAGTAGACTTGCTTTGGTTTGAAAATATTATTTTGGGACTTGGTAACCATGGGATAACTTTAGGTAGGGTTAGGAAAAGTTGAAACTTGAGGAGTAGAAAGGGTAGAATTATTACCTGATTGTGAAGCATGAAAGGGAGCAGGAATCTTAATCAGTCAAGCTCAGGAACCACTTCTGGGGCTTTTTGAGTTGTGAGGGGATGAATTTGAGTTTGGAGTTTGTTGGATGAGTATGTGGAAGATGTGTTGAGGAATAGTTTTGTTGAGATGTTGTGGAGGATTAAGTCAAGGTTTGAAATGGGAATGAATCTTCTATGAAATTGACATGCCTAGAAACATAAACTCTATTAGAAATTGGTTCAAGGAAAATGTAGGCATACTAAGAAGTGGAATAGCCAAGGAAAATGCAAGGAAGGGATCTTGGTTGGAGTTTGTTCTGAGTATATGGCCTTAGCCAAGGAAAACACAAGCAACCAAAAGAATGAAGTTTAGAGTAATCTGGAGGTTTGTGAAACAGAATTTCAAATGGTGTTTTCATGTTAATTATTGGTGTAGGCATTCTGTTTATTAGGAAAGTTGCTGGTGAAGGCATATGACCATAAAGTTGAGGATAATTTGGAATAGTGTAGGAGGGCACGTCTTGTTTCTACAATGTGTCGGTGTCTTCTTTAAGTGTGTCATTTACTTCAGGAGTATGAGGTGGTGTGGTAAAATGAGATATGCCATGGTTAGCAAGAAAAGACTTTAATTTAATGAACTCTCCACCATTATCAAGAAAAGAAGGAAACAATGGGCAAACCAAAATATTTTTCAACAAGGGACTTGAACTAAATAAAAATGGTGAAAACATCTGATTTTATTTTTCATTGGATACAGCCATACATATTTGGAAAAATGATCAACAAAGACTACGTAATAAGAGAAACCATCTAATGACCTAACAGGTGCAGGACCCATACATCAGAGTAAATGAGCTCTAAAGGCTTGCTACTGGAGAGATGATGGCTTGAGAAAGGAAGCTTATGACTCTTTGCATAAAGACGGAGCCGCATTCATGAGATGATGGGGATTTTATTGGAATATGATGACTATCTGCCAGATGTTTCATTATTTGTCCTAATTTATGATGCCAAATGGAGGGGGATTGGATGCTGGTGGTTAGTGCTTGAGGTGAATGATGGATGATGGATGATGATGAGACTGGGAAATGGTATAGGTCTTGCTTAAGTGGTCCTTGCATCAAGTGCCTAACCAAGATCAAGTCCTTCACAACAAAACAATTAGGAAAAAATTCAACTGAGCAATGATTGGATTGGCAAAGTTTAAGACAGATAGTAAATTTGATTGAATATTAGGCACACATAACACTTGTTTAAGATGAAGAGGTTTGGTGTGTGTGTGAATTGAAGTTTGGCCAGTATGAGTAATTTCCAAACCTGAGCCATTACCAATGGTTAATTTGTCAAAACCTGGATAAGGACTAGCTAAAGTCAATTGTTACAAGTCTTGGGCAATGTGATGAGAAGCACTAGTGTCCATAATCCAGCTGCCATTCTGTGCTCGTTGAAAGTTTGCTGCATTAGCTGAAGGTTTGCTGCCATTTCTCTTAGGGAAAACTTTGATTCGATAGCAATTTCTAGCTATATGACCAGGTTTGTTGCAGAATTGACAAATCACCCTGGTAGCATTGCATTGAGCTGAGTGAGAGTTATTATGGTTGAAGTTATTTCTTGCAGATGTGCCTGTGTTGTGAGTAGCAGGCATTGGCAGTGGCTAGAATCGAGTCAGAAGGCTGAGATAGACCCCTATGAAGGACTTTTAGTCCATGAGCTGCTCATGAAGCTCAAAAGTAGTTGGTGTGTCTCGCCTGAAATAGCAGCAATGTTATGGTATTCATTGCTTAAACCATTGAGAGTATGAATAACCAAATCAATTTCATCGAGAGGATGATCGATGATAGCTAACTCATCAGAAATGGCCTTAATACCTTGGAGATATGTAGCCATAGATTGAGTGCCCTTGAATGTGAAAATTTTTTGTTTGAATGCCATGACTTTAACTCTGGATTGTTTGCATACATAGAGGTGAGAGTGTCCCAGGCTTGCTTAGAGGTCTTGAGGTCTTGACAATAGCAAGATATGTCACAAGGTAGCTGTAGAGGATACAATGGCATGGAGAATAAGTTAGTCCTGCTGATCCAGTTTGTGAATCTGGAGTAGTGGTTGGGTTATTTGGTGGATTTTTGGCTGGACAAGGTTTCGAGCCATCAATATGACCAAGAAGGTCATATCCTGTCGGAGGGCAAGGAATTGGATTCTCAATAGGGTAATTGTCACCATCAAGCTTGATGTGCAACTGAGAACTTGCGTTGAGGACAACAAGGTTGCCACTAGTAGGGATAGTAGCCATGGTATGAAATGGAAGGGCAAAAAGGATTGGAAAAAAATTTTAGCCATAGGGCAGGAGTGCTCTTGATAACATAAAAGGTTTTGAATGAGTTGTTTATTCACATACCAGACTTGCCTTTAAATAGATACAGAGAATTCAAATGTGAACTGCATTCCTACATCTAAGGGAGCCTTGAATCATAGGATTTGAATTCAAGCTCTCAGCCTAACAAACCAAAAAAAGAGGAAGTTGTTACAACTTTCCAGCATGTCAATCTATCTAAATAAACATTCTAGAAACTGTTGCATTCTTATCTATTCCAGTCAACAAACATGGTTTCATGCAAAACAAGAATAAAAAAAGTGAATAAAAGAAGGGAAACTTACAAAGATGATCGAGGTTGTGGAAGGCATATACCTGAAATACTCAAACCTATTCAAATGCTTTACCCTCTGCCATTAAAACAATAAAAGCAAAAACAAAGACGAGAAACAAACAATTACACACCATGCTTAGATGTTGAGGGTCAAGGCCATATTATATTCTTCTTTAATGCTCAATTTAGATGACTTTTAATTTTAGAGACCTATCTCTCTGAATGAGTGAATAGTTCTGTGTGATTACTGATCCGTGTGAAACGAAGGCCTTCACGCTAAAGTGAGTAAACTTCTAGAGCAATCATGAGTCCATTTTTAATGGAGTAAATAACTAATATTTTCAATTTCACATCAATCTAGTCATAATATAATTTTTATAACCATTTAGTTATAATATTTTTTAATTTTGAAATCAATTTAATTATATTTTTTAATTTTTCTGTGAATGAAATGATTAAATTAACATTAAAATAAAAAATATAAATTAATATTTAAATTAAAAATATTAAAATCAAAATGATTATTTACTCTTTTTAATGTATTATTACTATATATTTTATTTTGACTCACAATAGGAAGTTTTGAACTCCGTTGAAAATGAGAAAATCCTTGAAAGAGCATTAATTTATTATCTTATTGTGACACTCGTAATAAAATCCATGACAGAAAATATATCTTATATAAAATGAGTTTAATTTTAATGCATTGACAATGTAAAATAATTTTATATTATCATCCAATTTAATTTTTCCTTTCTATGAGTTTTAAAATGGTGGGATTGAAAGCAACAATATTTACAGATGTGTATTATATAATTGAACTAATATATACAATTTTTTTACACCTCAATACATTCCAATTAAATCCATATAAATTAATAAAAGCTATTTTTATTAGGCGGTTGCACTAGGGTATATTTGATTGTAAGGTTAAAAAAAAATCTTCATATAATAAACACACCCAATTTTTACCCTCAACCAACACACTTTAAAAGGGACTGGCCAAACTACCCCTAGTATACATGTAACAAAGATGTGAGTTTACACTCAAATATGACATCAAAATCTAACTTGTATACTTGTTGCATATTATTGTCAAATTTTTATATTCAAATAAGGAGATAGTACAAGGTCCAGATAACATACATTTCGCACATAGATATCAAATTATGTGCATGTATCAACTTCAAAAATTCTTGCAAGTAAATGTCTTTGAAGGGGACTATTTTGTCCTTCTTAGATGTGTTTCTCTAGAAAAATTTAGATGACCAACTGCCAACATAGTCAAAGATAAAGAATCATACAAACACACGATCAATGAATACTTGTGACACAAGTGCATTTGCTCACTCCAATCGCTTCAGCGTTATTTTCAACAAAGTGCAGTGCATCCTTTCATTCCAAGGTACATTTTTTCTCAAATGTTTCCTGCTCTTTTCAACACAAGTCAAATTCATTCGTATGGTAGTACATGCAACCAACATAGTCATCCATCTCTTTTGTGCACTTTTGGTGTAGATCTTTCATACTGCAAAACATGCATTTAATCAGTATCTCTCAGAAATTCTTGAGAAAGAATCCGAAAGGCAATGATAGGAAGACAAAAGTACTTAGGAAGTCATCAGACTGAAAATTGTTGGTAAGGTGTATACATATAAGATATCAAATGAAAAATAAAAACTTAATATGTATGTGAGAACAAAGATTTAATCAATCAGAGATGAAAATTGTGTAATTACTTTCTCGTTTCAGAGAATGCATCAAAAAGTGATAATTCATAATGACCATAACGGTTTCCTTTATTTGGCGAAATACAAGAAGCTCCATGCAAAAGCCAAGGATTCATCCAATTAAATTTCCAGTAAGGTAGTTGCTATTTATCACATGTCACATAAGTGAAGTCCAAAAGGACGAGGAGCTTAGCAACGTCCAATATATGAAAATAAACAACAATAATAATGCTAAGCTGCATCCCAGTTATTGTTATTATTATCACTTTTCCATAACATATGGCACTAGCAAGTCAAGGGATGTTATCATTTCAACATGTGATCAAAGGCACTTGTTGTGAACACCGAACAAAATTGCATGATCTATGGATTTGGTGATACAAGGGTAAAACCAACAATAAACAAAGATCATGAATCCTCATGACAGGTACATTTGCAAACAACCACTAGAGACTTTTGTGTAATGTAACAGTCCAAACTGCCTACACAACCTCTTAAGTTCTAATACAACATCAAAGAGAGGCAAAAAATCACATTGCATTTGCTTCTAATATCAACAAAAGTAACCTCATTTTGTATATTCATTTACCAAGACAACAAATAAAAGGGGGGACGAAACTATAAAGGGAATATGAACACTTTTATGACCTAAAGGGAAAGGATATGAATGAATAAAACACGTCAATTCTACACAATCCACTAAAAAACTTTGACAATTATTGTTAATCCTCATATTTCTCAGAAAGATCAGAAAGAGTTACATATGCACTCTTCTGATCTTTGGTCCCTTAATGAAGGTTACACAAAGTCCACGACTTCTGATCACCAATTCAGTAACACTCCCCCGCTGAAGGTTACACATCACGCCCCTTTTCGAGGCACTTTTCAAGGTTCTGATCCTTCTTCTTGCATTTGAGGAGTTCCACATTCTCCATGTGGCACCTTTACCCCAATGTGCTTCGATGATGATATCAGCATCGCTGATGTTGGGATCGGGTTGCCCGCAGCATCCCCCCTCTCGCCATCTCAAATTTTATGTTTGGTTCCCTAGAAAAATGAGAGAAAACTACCAAGGAAAAGGGAAAATAGAAGGGATAAAAAAAAGATTGAAACTTTACAATGGTGAGCTTAGAAAAATGATAATTGAATTGAAAATGGAGGACCCTTTACCTTGAATTTTATTGTTTTTGTCAATTGAGAAAGAAAACAATAAAGAGTTGAAGACTAGGGAAGTGCATGTTGTGAGTATTGAGAAGGGTGAAGAGGAGAGATAGAAATGCTAAAATGTGCCGTGGGGTGGACAAGTCACTAATGGGCATTCTCCTACTTGCAATAAAAATTCATTATTTGACAACTTTTTTCAAAAACTTTATTTACTTTTCAAATAGATTTTTGTTTTGAATTCCCTTTGTGTAATCAACAATTATAATTTGATAGATTTAAAAAAAAAATTGAGTTAGTGAGACACGTAATTCATTTTTAATTAACCATAAATAATTAAGAAATACTACTACCCTTAAATTTTTTAGAGATACTAGAGAAACCCCTTTTACATATAATTTTTTTTTTTATTAAAGGACAAAACAAATAGGAGGTGTATTTTAAAACAAGAAATAGAAAACAGGTCAAAAATACTTTGGTCGTTTATATATATATATATATATATATATATATCAAATCACAAATTTAAATTCTCCTCAATTAGTCCCTAAACTTTGACTAATACTTAAATAGATCCATTTGTTTTAGATTTGTTCATACAATAATGGTATAATAACAGATAAAAAACTTATTAACCATTTATTTTACATTAAATTTAGACCATTTACTGATTTATTTATTGCTCAGATCTTATTGTTTTCAAATAGTTAAATACAGTTGTTTAAGAAAATGATCTATTTTAGCAATAATAATAGTATAAAGAGTATTTGGGATGAAATTAAAAGTAAGGTATCTATTTGCAAAAAGCATAAAACTCCCATGTGAAATTGGTAGAAAAACATCCAATGAGACTTGAAAGACGTATAGGATGGGAAAAGAAAAATTAAAATAAAGAGCATTTGAAAAATGAAAAAAGAAAGGTTGTGTACTTAGCTCTTACAAATTAAACAATTCTACCTACAATCTGAGGATAATAAAAAGGGAAAGGATAGCCGAGTGAGAGATATGTTACCGAATTCAGTCCTTTAACCACCAAGCATTCTTTTCAGGATAAGTTTCTTCCTTCTCTTATTGCAGCATTTAACATACGCCAAAACAGCATGAAGTGCATCTTTATCCAAATTTGGGCAATCCTTAAAGAAAAAAGATGAGTTTAGTGATTTTCTGTCACTCGTGATTCTAACGTGTTCTTCTATTAGTTCAGGTGTTGGAGTGAATAGTCTCTCTAAGGATGTGCAGCTTCTCGCATCTAAGTAATTGAGGGATGCTGGAATCTCAGGTAGTGACTGGAGCCTCCTGCAATTTCTTAACTTGAGAATTCTTAGCCGTGGAAGATGTTTGATGCTTTCTGGCAAGCTTTTGATATTAGTTTCCTTAAGTGATAACTCCCATAACAATGACAACTTGCTGATATTCTCTGGGAGTTCAAACAGGTTATGACACCTACCCAAATTTAACACCCTTAAAGATGATAAGCCATCCAATATGTTTTGTAGGTTTGAGGTGTCAAGCTGTTTGCACTCTTTAAGATAAAGATATCGAAGAGATTTCAGCTTAGACAAGCTATCTGGTAGGTGCTTCAAACTCTCACATCCTCTCAGGTTCAAGATGCGAAGTTTGCTGCAAAACCTATCTGATGAGGTCAATGCTTCAACATCTGTAATGTTTAAGAACACATGATGATTTTTATTTGAAATAAGTGAAAGCTCCCTGAGGTTAGAGCATTCAAAACCAAAACAAGGAAAAAACTTAAAAGAGATCTTAAAGTGTAGATATTGCAAAAAGAAAAATTAAAATTTACATCAAGTTACTTAAATTTGTTTTATCAAATTCTCAAAACAAACTACGATAGAATGTGAAATTTAATTTTGTTGTAGATGAGGGCAAATGTCTGAGTTTTATTTTGATAAAGAAGAGAGGGAAGGGGGCAAATTTGAAGGGTTTTATTATGTTTGAGAGTTCTAATTTGAGTTGTGTGTGTTTTTATTATCCCTCAATTCCTACTAAACCGCCATTTTTTAAGTTTTTCAATTAATTTTTTACCCCTATACTAAACAAGGTTGTCCTTGCATGTAGTTAGAGATATTAAAATGGGATGAGGTTGTTGGGTTAATCGCCAAAACTGCCACTTTTAGTGGGTTAAGTTAAAATTTTGAGCCCACTAAAAAATTTCAGCCCACCTAACCCGCCCTTAACCTGTGGGTTTAGGCAGGTTGGGGGCCACACCCTTTTTTTGGTAGAAAAAATTTATAATTTATTGGTAAAAAAAGTAAAAATGTGACCTAAAAAAGAAAAAGGTAAGAACTATGTACACTCATCAAAACAGTAACACTATATAGTTGACACTATTCACTCAAAGTTAAAACTTAAAAATAAAACTGTCATAACTCTCAAACAACACTATTAACAATAATATTTTTTAGTCAAAGTTGGTGTATAGTTGCTATGAGCCTTTAAAAGTTGGATATACATAAATAAAAAATATTTTTTAAAAACTTTTTTTAAAAAAGATTCATCAAAACATTAAAGAGTATTTTTTTCTAAAATTTTTTAACTTTTTTGGCTAGTTGGTGGGCCCGCCCTAAAATGGGCTAGGCTAAAATTTAACCGTTTCAACTCATTTTATTTTAGTAAGCTAGCCTGCCAGACCCATTTTTAAGACTTTTAACGAGATAGGCTTAACCGGGGGGTCAACCGTTTTGACACCTCTACATGTAGTTTACTCAATTCACATGGTTCATTAATGCAATTGTCACGGTGTCAATTTGAAGCAGTTAGCTGATTTGTACCAAATGCAACTGGACATTTAATATTTGCAATGCCTTCATTCCTATCTATCCTAGCTTTGTTTCATGATTTGTGTTTTTGGGAAACCGCAATGAACACACTGTCTGTAATATTTAAAAAATAAGAGAAAATGGAAAATTAAGAAAAATATTGATGAGAAAAATGTTTTTAGAGGTAAAACAATATGAGATTAAATTTTAGGAAAAGATTAATATTTTTGAGAAATTTTAGACGATAAAAATATCTTTCAAAGGGGAAATGCTTTTTTACTTCATAAAATATATATACAATATTTTAAAATTTTTATATAATATTATTATGAAACACATTAAATATATATAATTATTTTAATAAAAGATAAAATTATAAAATATGTTATAAATCCTCCATTTTCTTCCTCAGATTCATTTTATATCCAAAACAAGAGTAGAATAAATCCTTTAAACACATTGCATCTTCTTTTCTTCATAACTCCTAAACCCCCCCCAACCCCCCCCCCCTCTCTCTTCTAAGTTACTCATTTTGGTCGTCCTCACTACCACAGCCACCAATCATGAATAGTAATTTCAATAAAATTTTATTACATAATAGTATAAAAATTTATTACAATATATAGAAATTAACTCTTAAATAAGTTAATATATCATTAATTGATTTCAGGATCAAATGAACTAAATATACAAAATTTGATATCATATATAAGTGATCTTGTCCGCTCTAAAATTAGTGGTTCAAAGATTTTTTGACATCAATTTTTTTAAAAGATTATGAATATGACTTTAGTCTTTTACTTTTTTTAATAGACATTAATTTAATTATTTAATTATATTCATACACTAATTAGTTCGACCTCTAAATTAAGGGAGTGGCAATTTACTATAATGCCTTCATCTTGAAATTCCTAAAATACCCTTAATTTAAAAAGTGTTGAACTCTTATTTATTTAAACTTTCATATTTGAAATTAAATTCCATAATTATATTAATTAATATTGAATTAAAAATTGAATATTTTTAATTTATTAGTTTTTAAAATAAAATTAATCTATCATCCTCTAAGTGTTATAAATTTTTGGGTAAAAAAAAAGGAAAGTTCCATTCACTCTTTGCCGGTAAGTTCCATTCACTATTAAGTTTTCAATAAGATTATTTTCAAGAATTATGGAGACTTATATATATTTTAAGGGAATTTTTCAGTACCCTATAAAATTCATTGGTATTGGTACTTTTTAAATAACTTATGATTGAAAATCTGACATGTGTTCTATTAATCAAATTTATTAATATTCTAAACATTTATGATTAAATCACAACCCTTGGATTCAAAAGGATACTAATACTCTTTGGGTACCAAAGCAAAAATCATATTTTAAATATCAACAACTTTTTAAAATTTTCAATTTTCCGGATACAACGTTATTTTAAACATTTGTATATTATTATAATCATTACATTGCAAACTTAAATTTAAATATCATACGAATTATAACTAAAAAATAACAATAATTAAACCACTAAATTAGGCCCAAAAACTCTTAATTTAAACGTAATGTTTAACTTAAATTGGAAAATGTAATAAAATAAATTTAAATAAATTGTTGCTTGACAAAACAAAAATAAAACACTATCTTCATATCATACTTGTGTTACACAAGTTGTGTAAGAATAATACATTTAAATTTTATTATGTTTACAATTTAATTAAATAAATAATCTCATATTAATTAAATGTTTACCTTAATCAAGCCAATTTTCGAAGCACCAATATCAAAGAGTATATCTTTATCAAAATATATTAAAACGTATATGTTCATCAAAATTGAAGAGTGCATTAGTCTGTCATCTTTAATTAATTAATTAATTATGGCTACAGCAAAAAGGTGGAAAGAACATCACAGTAATAATCATTAAACACCACGCAACAGATATAAAAGCACCCATAAAAAGTGTAATGGACAAAACCAACGGTGCTTGTCATTCCAAGACAACATATACATGTGCAACATTTTCTTTTTCTTTTTGGATAATTATACACATGTGCAACCAATGACTCACGGTGAACAAACATATATATGAGAATCTGAATATGAGACTACTTTTTTTTTTTTGACGTGTCACGTGTGAGACATCCTCCATGTATCAGGAATAAATCGTACTTTTGTTTTTGAGTAACGTTAATTAAGGAATATCAAAATCAAAGCATGATAGATAAAATGAAATGGCAATAATCACTGCCCTAAGTTAATCATTATTTTACTCTTTTCATTTGGAAATAATTGTCCAATCTTAAATTTTTTTTTTACATAAAAAGTTGTCCGAAATTCATACAATATTAATTATTTTTTCAACTATATCCCTATTAAATAGTAGAGGAAAGAGATTAAATGAAAAAAAAATGACTGATAATTAAAGAAGAGAGATAAATAATAAGGATAATTTTATAAAACACACCTAAATTTTTCTAAGATAAAGACTATTTCAATAATTTATATTAAATTCAGTGTGCATTTATAACTGGACAAATATTTTCAAACAGAGTATATTATAAAAGATCAAATCAATATTAGAAGGAATGATTCAAATTCTTGCAAATCTTTCAACACTTAATTTGGGCATTTATTGGAATTGTATAGGAAATTACCTGGCAGTTCCTGAAGCCTCACACAACATTCTAGGCTCACCCATTCAAGACGTTGGAGACAGAAAATAGATGGATGAATGGAAAGTAAATTTACACACCCATCCAGATCTATACGTTCAAGACCTGCGGCTTTAGAGAAATTTGAAAGCTCAACCAATTCAGATCCCTCAAGGTCAATCTTTTTCAGATTTGCTAGATTCTGCATCAATTAAAAGAATTGTACATGCAATCATCAAAGTTTATACTTCACGCCATTTAAATTCAGAAAAATTAAATAAAACATACAATGGTACCCATACACAAAGACAAACAGTAGCCATGAATATAGTGGCTAATAATTTGGTCCCATGGTACTTTTGAATCATTGGACGGTCATTTTTTTCAATTATTAGATATTATTTTGATGGTTCTGATATGTAGATTTAATAATTATGTAAAATTAAAAATAAAATAATAGTTTAAAATAAAAAATTAAAATTTTTTAAAAGAAAAAATCACTCATTCATCACCACTCAACTCTTCACCTCACTCCACCACCATCTACTACCGCTGAAGCCGTGTACCTTCTAAAAAAAAGAGTAACACTCAAATTGATCCTTAACAATTTCTTTAATAGACAAATGATCTAAAATTGTAAACACTCAAATTGTCCCTCACAATTATAAAAATAGAACACTACATGTCCCTGGCCGGCTCTGAACAAGAAATGAAAAAAAAGCTCGAGCTGCGAGAGGTGGAGATCGTCTTAGAGAAATAGAGCTCGACAGGGAGGAGCTCCGTACATGGTATCATCTCGCCAGGTCAAGGCCGAACTCTGCCTAGTCCTAGGGCGCTCTTCCTTGTCATGTCAAGCTATATTTCCTCTTAGACGAGCTTCACCTTCTCCAAACCGAGCTCTTTTGCCATCTCTGCCTCCTGGCCAAGCATTTCGCAGATCAGTCAGGGACCTATAATGTCCTATTTTAACAATTGTAAGGGACCAATTTGGGTGTTTACAATTATTAGAATCAATTTGTCCATCAAAGAAATTCTAAGGGACCAATTTGGGTGTTTAAAAAAACAAAAAATAAATCCTCCCAACCCCAAATATCCACCATCACCCGCACCTTCAATCTCCTCATAATAATTATCCAAAACCCACTATATTACGATATAGTTACCACAACTTTCTCCTTTGGAAGCTTTACCTGAGCATATGAAGCATAAGGAAATCTGGAAGTCCATTGGTCCCTTAAATTGCCCCATAAAATTAAAATTTTAGGATGGAAACTACTCCGTGAGGGGCTTCCTGTCAGAACCAAGCTGAAGCAAAGGTTTGAGCAAGTCCAAGATATTTGCCCAAGATGTAATGCTAGTGAAGAATCGGCACTCCATTGCTTCACTAATTGCCCACATACTAAGGCAGTGAAGGGCGCATTATTGATACTAGAATTGGCAATGCATCACCAGCCTAACTCGTTTGCTGAGTGGTGGACTAAGTTAATCCACCAAAACAAAGCCTTACCAGACTATAAGACAATGTTTAATAAA
The DNA here is from genome assembly GCA_030441495.1 of Dalbergia oliveri. Taxonomy (NCBI): domain Eukaryota; kingdom Viridiplantae; phylum Streptophyta; class Magnoliopsida; order Fabales; family Fabaceae; genus Dalbergia; species Dalbergia oliveri. The sequence goes on from JAMLFY010000017.1 coordinate 6,204,744, forward strand.
TTGCTGATTGCTTTCTGGAATGTGTGGAAAAGCCGGAACTTAAAAGATATTTGAAGGAAAGGAATTAGGAACTCAAGAAATAGTTGAATCTACAATGAAGCTATTTCAAGAGTTGACTGGTAGAAATTTCTTCTTTTAACCAACACTGTTTGTTTGATATCCTATCTGGTAGTAGTGATGTTGGGTTTCCCTTTTCATTGTATGCTTGTTGTCCTTGTGGCCTTTGTTTTCATTATTAATGGAAAGTTCTCCTATCTTGGTTCTATATATATATATATATATATATATATATCTGTGTGTGTGTGTGTGTGTGTACAGAAAAAGGAAGCTCCACAATTCATTCAAACACACCCACAAAGGCAAGAAATAGCAATTGGGGACAAACATTAAAATGTACAATATCAAAGCTAGAAGCAAACTAAAAAACGCACAACTCCACAGAACCAAAAAAACATTAAATCATCTTTTGTTGCTAATAACATGCTGTAAACAGGTATGAATCAAAAGAAACACAAAAAATGTATGATCTTACCAAATTGAACTCAGAACCAATCAATCTTGAGACCCATGTGTTATGCCACATCAACTTGAGTCCCTATTGAACACTGATACGGGAGATTAATCTTATCTATATCTTTGTATTTTAAATTGGTTTGTTGTGTACTTTAAATATAGGCTAGCTGTTAGTTTGTTATAGACGTAATCTTATCTAGCTAATAGGTTTGATAGTTTTAGCAGCCTATCCAGCTGATAGTTCGGTTGTTTTGATTTTACCTTATCCTATTTTGAATACCTTGTAACCTAGAAGTACAGAGCTTCATTATCAATAATACCAATTTTACACATTTTGTAAAAATATCTTCTTTACATGGTATCAGCCTAAGATCGATTCCTACCACTTTATTCACAATGGCTGCACCACCAGATCATTCATCTCCATATTATCTCCACTCTTCTGATCAACCTGGTCAACAACTTGTCACACAGCTCCTCAATGGTGACAATTACCCCACTTGGAGTCGAGCTATCATTATGGCATTAGAGGCCAAAAATAAACTTGGATTTATTGATGGTACCATTCCCAAATCTGAACCAAAGAGTCCAAATCTTCCATTGTGGATTTGTTGCAACAGTAGGGTCCAGTCTTGGATTGTACATTCAACCACCCCAACAATTGCCAATTCCATTATCTGGATTAAGGGTGCACGTGACATTTTGCTTGATCTTCAAGCTCTCTTCAATCAGTAGAATGCACCACGGATTTTTGAAATTCGCAGAGCAATTTCTAATCTGACTCAAGGCAACAATTCCATCTCTACATACTACACAATGTTGAAGGCATATCGTGATGAACTTGAATCTTATCGCACACTTCCAGCATGTGCCTGTGGTATTGTGCCAAATTTCAATGCCATCTATGATAATGATCATCTCATGGATTTTCTCCAAGGGTTAAATGATTCATATGCTTCTGTTAGAAGTCAAATTCTTCTTATGGACCCACTTCCATCAGTGCCAAAAGCATATTCTCTTTTTTTACAGGAAGAACATCAACGTTCTTTATCAGATTCTCGACCTGTCACATTGGATCAATCAGCAATGTCTGTTCAGTATGCTCCATCCGCAATGCCAATTCTAAGTCTCAATATCATTGCTCTATTTGCAATGTTGATGGTCACTTTGATAGTCGTTGTTACTCAAAAATTGGATATCCTTCCTGGTGGAAACATGACCTTGGCTCTAGAAATCTGTCGTGGCTACCAACTGCAATAATTGTGACTTGGGATCTTCTCTTCAAGCTCATTCAAATGCTGTTGTTATTCCGTCATCTGGATTTTACACCTCCGAATAATTTAACTCCAACTCAGGTTCAACAACTTTCTCTCCTTAATATTGGTAATGAACAACCTGCTGCAAACTTTGCAGGTACTTCTTCCGCTATTTTGCCTCTTTTAAACCTCATTCTACCATTTGGATTCTAGATTCTGGTGCCACAAATCATATGGTATCTGATCTGTCTCTTTTTCACTCGTACAAAAAAGTAGCTAACTCTGTTAAATTGCTGACAATCAATTGGTCCCAGTTCACCACATTGGTTCTGTCTTTTTAAAACCAGGTCTTTCAATCTCAAATGTCCTACATGTTCCATCTCTTCACTTTAATCTCTTGTCCATTAGCAAGCTCTCCAAAGACACTAATTCTTGGATTACTTTTACTCCACTACTTGTTTCTTACAGGACCAGAGGACGAAGAAGATTACTGTGATGGGTGAGCAACATGGGGCCTCTACACCATGGATAATTCCTGTACTACTTTTTTCGCTTCTGCATCTTTGGGTTCTCATTTCGATTTGTGGCATTGGCGCCTCGAACATCAGCCATGACTTTATCTCCACAGCTCAATAATTTAGATTCTAGCATTAAGTTTTCAAACAAATGTACTTGTACTGTTTGTCCTTTGGCCAAACAATCTCGTTTAAAATTTCCTGAGTTGCATCTCTACTGTCAAATGTTTTGAATTAGTTCATTTTGATATTTGGGGACCATATGGTAAAAATCATTCTTCTGGTGCCAAATTTTTCTTGACTATGGTTGATAATTTTTTTAGGAGTACTTGGGTATTTCTAATGCAACACAAAAGTGAAGTTAACTCAATTATCCCCTTTTTTTAAAATGGTTGAGAATCAATTTCACACGAAAATTCAAAAAATTCAATCTGATAATGCATGTGAGGTTTTCAATTCCAATACCACTCTTTTCTTTCAAAATTTGGGAGTACTCCAACAATCAAGTTGTGCTTATACTCCTCAACAATAGTGTTGTAGAACGTAAAACAGACATTTACTAAACATTGCACGTGCTTTACATTTTCAATCCAACTTGCCATTAGATTTTTGGGGAGATTTTGTATTAACTGTTGTTTACATAATTAATCGTTTACCTATAGCAACCTTACAAGGTCGCACACCCCATGAAATTCTTTTTAATAAAGAAAAAAATTTTCACACCTTCAATTCTTTGGTTGTTTGGTTTATGGTCGAAATACAAATATCAGTCACAAATTTTCTAACAGAGCATCTCAGGAATTTTTTAGGGTACCCTCATGGTCAAAAAGGATATAAATACTCGAATCCAAATTAGTTTTACCCCTACCCCCACCAAAAATGACCATTTCTTCTCCCATTATTCACCCATTTCCTGAAGAGGATTTACCCACTAATGACCAACAAACCTTAAATCCTATTCAACAATTACCCGTTGCAATAGAACCTAAACAACAGGACCATCCACCGAACAACCCACACCACCTACTACTGTTATCTCTCCACCACGTTCTCACTATCCATCACATACGAGACACCACCCTCGTTATCTTGATGATTACGTGGTTTCCTCCCTTCATCAAGTCTTCTACCAATGGTTCAGGTTCACTTTATCCTAATTTTCATCATATGATCGTTTTCAAATTCCCATCATTCTTTTCTTTCTTCCTTGGCTGTTGATACTTGAACCAAAGTCTTATTCAGAGGCTAAGATTTTAAATAACGCAATGCCATGCAACCTGAGAGTGATGCCTTATATGAGAACAAAACTTGGTCATTAGTACCTCTACCAGGAAAAAAGGCAATTGGTTGTCGGTGGGTATATAAAATTAAACGAACTTCAAATGGTAGTATCGAACGATATAAAGCAAGACTTGTTGCAAAGGGTTATACCCAGATGAAGGTATTGATTACTTTGAGACCTTTGTTCAAGTCGCCAAACTTGACATTCAGATCCTCCTCTATTGCTGGAGCTAAACAATGGCCGTTACATCAACTTGATGTACATAATGCCTTTCTACATGGGGATTTACATGAGGATGTATTTATGCAATTACCCCGGTTTTCGCCGTAAAGAACCGCGTTTGCAAACTACAAAATCTTTATATGGTCTTAAGCAAGCTTCAAGGAATTGGCATTCAAAATTCTCACAAGTTCTTTTTGATCTTGGTTTTACTCATAGCAAAATGACCATTCACTATTTTGCTTGCACCACAATTCTAGATCTGTGTTTCTTCTTCTTTACGTCGATGACATCATCATTAGGTTCAAATCTTATCTCGTTCTCTGGTTAAGGACCTTTTGCACAAAAAATTCAAAATTAAGGACTCGGGGCGATTGAAGCACTTTCTCGATATCAAAGTTGCCACATCTAAGAAGGGTTTATTTCTATCCCAACAACAATATGCCCTTGACATCATCTTTGATAGTGGTCTTGCTGGTTCAAAACCAGTAGATTTTCCCATGGAGCAACATCTGAAATTCTCTCCATCACAAGGTACTACATTATCTTATCCTTCCCATATCGTCGCCTTGTAGGTCGCTTAATTTATCTTAAGTCACACGTCCACATATCACTTACTCTGTCAATATTAAGTCAGTTTATGCATGCTCCTTGCCAATCTCACATGAATGCTGCTATTCGTCTTTTCGTTACATAAAGGCCACACCTAGGCAAGGTCTGTTTTTCTCATCTAATTCAAACTTATCCCTTCGTGCTTATTGTGATTCAGACTGGGCTAGTTGTCCCACAACTAGACGGTCCACAAGTGGTTATTGTATTTTTTTGGGTATAGCATCGTTTCTTGGAAAACAAAAAAACAAAGCATGGTTTCCCGCTCATCCGCTAAAGCTAGTATAGAGCAATGGCAAATGCAACTTGTGAAATCAGTTGGCTTTCATATCTTTTGCAAGACATTGGCCTTCCCATTTCTAGACCAACTCCTCTCTATTGTGATAACCAGGTCTGCCCTTCATATTGCTTCCAATCCGGTATATCATGAGCGCACTAAACACATACAAATTTATTGTCATGTTGTTCATGAAAAAATTGCTTCTGGTCTCATTAAAACTATGAAAGTCAATTCAGTGGATCAAATAGTAGATTTGTTTACCAAGTCCCTTCGCAAAGATCAGTTCATGCAGTTAAAAGCCAAGACGGGTGTGTCAGTTTACACACACCATCTTGAGGGGCAGTGTTTGGGAGATTAATCTTATCTATATCTTTGTATTTTAAATTTGTATTTTAAATTGGTTTGTTGTGTATTTCAAATGTAGGCTAGCTGTTAATTTGTTATAGAAGTAATCTTATCTAGCTAATAGGTTTGATATTTTTAGCAGCCTATCCATCTGGTAATTCGGTTGTTTTGATTTCACCTTATCCTATTTTGAATACTTCGTAACCTATAAGTACAGAGCTTCGTTATCAATAATACCAATTTTACACATTTTGTAAAAATCTCTTCTTCAAACACCACACTCAATGAAATTGCACGAAACTAGACCCCTAAAAAAAATAACACCGGCCTTGGTATTTGTCACAGGTGGTTGATGCGAGCGAATCTGACTAGTGTTGTTGGCCACAGGATTGACGATGGGGAGAAGACAGGGAGAAGGGCATTAGATACGGCTGAGCAAGAATTCAGGTTAAGGGGTTGCCGGCAAACGAGATCGACAATGGGGCGGATCAATGGTGGCAGTGGAGAAAGACAGGGGAGGGCGGCAGCAGTTGCGGCGGAGAGAGGTGGTTGAGGCGAAGCCGAGATTGAAGGAGGTGGATGGAGATGGCAAAACGGTAATCGTGGTCTTGCAAGGATGATAGCGGTGGCAAAATGGGGTAAAGCTATAAATGATTTGATAAAATGTAAGGGTATTTTGGTAAATTTGTAAGAAAAATAACATGACCATTGTATGTTTCAAAACCATTGCAAGACGACGAATATGGTACTAAGACCTTTTAGACGTGTGGATTGATACTTAACACCTGTCTTCATTTTTATGAATTTTGGTATCAAATATCTTTTAATATCTAATAATACAGGGAAAAAATTGCATACAAACCCCTGAATTTATATTCTTTTATCATCATAAACTTTAAAATCTTACAAATTAATCCTCAGATTTTAACTTATAATTCAATAGATTTTTCAATGAAAGAATTTGCTAAATTACTAGTAGTTATTATTGTAAATAGTAAGATTTTTCCATTCATTAATATAAACTATTGATTAACTTATGTTATTATTAAACAGATTGTTTATAATTAGCAATTTTTTATTGCAAGTGAGAAGATTAGTGGAGACTCCTCATGTCTCAGTTAAGGGAGGTCTAAGTTGACTTCTATCCCTATCCCTATCTCCAATATCTTAGTTTAAAAAAATAGCAATTTTTATTGTAATAATTTATATTTTAATTTTTTATTTTAAAAGTTCTTACCTATTAATTCAGCTATTTGAATAAAAAGTACTTGAACAACAAATAAATTAATCAATAGTCAAAATTTAATGTAACACAGTGGTTAATATGTTTTGTGTCTTACTATACTAATATTATATGAATAAATTTAACACAAAAAAAGTAATAAAAAATTAAAATAAGGGTGTATTGAAGTATTAATTAAAGTTTAGAGACTAATTAAAAGGATTTTAAAGTTTGCACCACTGATTTGTCAAAGTTTAAGTTTAGAGTGGTTTTATAATATTTTCCCAATATTATATTCAAGAGAAAAATTTTGAATTGATTTCAGTATTTCACTACGCATAATTTAACTTTGTCATATAAAAAAAATGGGCATTTGTCACATTTTTACTTATCTTAATTTAAAAGTAATTTTTAATCCAACTAAAATATCATATAATCATTTATAAATTTCTAACACTCACAAAAGTAAATTAATTGTTCTTTTTCAATGATCTTCCACCAAAAAATACTTGCACTCAAACATTCTTAAATTAAAGTCTTTATTTATTAGTAATTTAATTGAAAATATTTTTTCTATTATTTTATAATTATTGTTTAATTAATATATAATTTTATAATATAATGTTAAACTGTACAAATTACCACCACATGGGTACAATAATAAGCGAATATCACTCCATGACCAGATGAATAGATTGTTTTGTTAAGGATTGCTTTAAAGAAATAATCGTTTTCTGGCATAGTTTTTTTTTTATAGAAAAAGTATTATTGGCTCAACCTTAATAAGAAGAGCAAGAAGAAACAAAGACAACATACACACAATCAAGGTTCTTATATTAAACTCGAGAGTTTGCCTAAACTGAGAACCTTAGGTAAACTCTTCAACTCGTAAACTTATAAAGCTCATCTCATATACTCAATAAGGGAATATAACTCGTAAATTTGTGTGGAGTTTACAAGTTAACTCAAGAATTTGATAACCTTACACATGATAAATGTACTCCAAGTGCAGATACAATCATACAAGAACCATGGGTTATGACAAAGCAAGTCTCAAGCTGTAACATCTCCTTTTTATAAGATAATTTGTATGACAGTAAGTTTAGTTTCTATATCTAAATTGAATATTTTATCTTTTCATACTTGGTTATTTTGTATCAATATCTATTTTAAAGAATAAATCAAAAAGTTAAAATATAAATATTAACTATTTAAAATATGACTATAAATTGGTAAAGATAAGCTCACCTAAAAAGTACTAGGCTGAGTGTTAATAGTTCAGTGTGCAATTTATACAAAAAAATAAAAACAAAAAGCTAACAAAAGATAAAATAAAATAAAATAAAAGATAGGCGGTTGAGGATTGCATTAATACACCTCCATTTGCCTATTAGTCATAAATGCAACCGGTAGAAAAAAAATGGCCACATGTTGGTAAAAGCCAAGATGCATGGTCATCTTTTACAATCTATACAAAGGGGAAGGGAAATACGAAGGGGATAGAAGAACAAAGTGTAGTAGTGGTCGTGTATGTGCTATGGAAAGAGAAACGGAGTTAGCAAAAAAAAAGAAAGTGAGAAAGAAGGAGAAAATATATATATATATATATATATATATATATATATGAAAAAAATAGAAACAAAGAACTGAAGAAGAGTTTAGCAATGCACACTGTTTTTATCTCTATATGGATTCACAGGTAAAAATGAATTTATTTTTATGCAAACTAAAAATCATGACTATATCTATTAATTATCTACAGTCTTTTTATTGAACTCGCTCACTATTAATTACGATTATTATTCTATTTTGTCATTCCTTTATATTTATAGATGATTATGAACCCAAATATTGATTAAAATAATATTAATCACTTAATTAAAAAAAAATTCCCTTCTTTCCTATTTCTAATTAGGTTATTGCGCTCCAATTTCTTCACTTTATTTTATTACTTAATCAAAAGATTTTCTTCTCTCCTGACTAGTCCTGTCAGGACTATTGCCGCTTTGGTTTTTTTTTTATTTTACCTTTTCTTTATATTTATGTTGCCCACTATTTAATTCAAGTCAATTTACTGTTCCTTTTATTATTACTATGTTATTATTGCACATTATTTTATCATTCTTCTATTTTAGAATTTATCATATTGTTTATATATATTATGTTATTTTGAGTTGTCAATATTTATAGTAATTTATATAAGGGACATAAATTAAAGGTAAAGTATAATTAAAATCTAATACTAAAAACAAGTAAAGATTATCTTACATAGGGATTTGGAATATTAAATTAATTATGACTTTATAATAACAAAGACTAACTCATGGATCTTGATCAAAAGTCAAAAGAAAATTTAATAAAAATTATTTTAATTTCAGTTCCTTTTGAAATTAATATTTAGATTGGCAACTCTATGGTTTGATAAATTTTATTGAGATATTACTTTAATATTTGGTCAAGCTTATATTATTTTGGTGCAGTTTATTTATTTTAATTTATGTATTAATTTATATTGTGTGCACTTATTTCAATTTATTGTTTAATTTTATGTTTTACTATTTAATTTGTTACTATTATTAAATTATTTTATGAGCTTTTATGTAAGCTTCATTTATGGATTAATTTTATGCATTTTTGTTGATGTGAATTTATGCACAATAACAATTAATTAATTTAAAAAAAGATGCTGATCAAAATTTACTAACTGAAGACGAGAGATAGATGTAAGATCCTTTTATGTTACTTGCATTAGTTAGTGCGACTTAAAAGTCTTGCCTTGTCATTATGATGTTAAAGAACAACATCAAAAAATGGAATTCCCAAGATAAGGCTTTCGACTATGTGTGATAAGGACGAACGAAAGTAAAAACTAAAGTAATCATAATCATAATTTTAATAAGATTTGTTTGACATGCTTACATGACATATTTTATTTATGATATGATATTCAATTATGTTCATATAATGTTACTATAGTCATGTGTATTTTCCATGCAAACACAATCGAAACCAATTGTTCAAATGTTTTAAAACCATTCATTTTCTATTGAGAATTTTTAAATTCTCATTTTTCTTTATTTTTATTTTTGGTGATTTCATATTAGCCAAGTAACGCTTAAAGGAACAGATATATGGAATTATGTTTAATTATGTGTGATTTTCTATTATGAATTTTAGAAATGTTCAATTTATAATTAATGAAATTAAATACTTATGCTAGAACATTTCATTTGTATTTATGTTAATTAATATTAATTGTTGTACTTCCTATGAAAATCATGTCATTAGCTATCATATGAACAGGTGTTACACAAGCCTACGAGGAAACAAAATAATTCCTATTGTCATAATAATTAGTTATTATTATTCACTAATATTATTTAAATATAATTATAATATAATACTTTTATTATTGTCATAATAATTAATAATAATATTTTTATTTATTATTTATTATTATCACTATTAGTAACATTCATAATTGATAATAATTATAACTATTTTTATCATATAATACTTTTTAAATTATTACCATAGTAATTAATAGTTAACAATAATTAGTTATAATATTGATTGATAATCATCAATTATTATTATAAATCTAGATTATTTGATATGTTCATCTTGTTATTAAATTTTTATATTCTTTGCTCTGTATACGTATTTTTTTTGGTATCCTTATTAGCTTAATTTTTTAAAAAAAATTTCTCATAGTGCACACAATATCTACATGACTATAAATATTCATTAAAATATTAATACAGCTATTTAAGAAGAAAAATAAATGCTATAATTTCCACTTACCTGAGCATCATCCCAGAGTCTTTCAACATGACTTCTTGGCAAACGAAGTTCAACAAGGTTCTCTGCTTTGAATGTCGCTGGAATGGATTTTGACGGGTATTGGTCCCAATGAAAAAGCCTTAGATTATTTGACAATATTTCAAGGCCTTCTTCCGGAAGATGCACCCCGCTACGTGTACCATATGGATATGAATTATAAAATCTCAAGAGTTTTAGATTGACCATTCGAGCAAAAGATTGAGGATTTAACCTTAGATCACTAACTCTTGATATGTCTAAAGTTATACTCTCAATACTCTCGGTCCCCTGCCCAGTAAAAATAAAAGGTAGATAATCAAAAAGAAAATAATTTATTTGAGGGCGACAAATATAAACTAGAAATTTAATTTTGATACACTATTAATATAAAATAATTTTACACAACTATATAACCATTTATTGTCATATTAGTTTAACTGTTTGATTTTCAATCTCATCACCTCAAAGGTTACTCATATGGTAGCATGTAATTATATAATTTACACTTTTTGATACCGAAATATATCAAAATTAACTTCTTAACTAAAGGAATTGAACTTTTAATTGCAATAGAAGTTTTGTGCCGTATTAATAATGTAACATTAAAGATTTTATATTATCAAAAAATATAATACTTTTCTATCAAGAAAGATGTTTAAAGTAAAAGTGAAAGAGTAGGACAAAATATTCAATTTGGTCTTTTAGATGTATTGAGGGATAAATTAGTCCCCTAAAATTTAAAAGTCCTAAATTGATCACTCATATTTCAAAAAAGAGGAAAAATTGTTTCCTCCATACAGTTCCGTACAACAAAAAATGGGGCAACTTAGTCTCTCTATACATTATACGAAATTGTACAGATGACCAATTCTTCCCTTTTAGAAATGTGAGGGACCAATTTTGATATTTAGTCTAAGAATAAATTTTACAACGATGTGGTTTTTAATTTTTAGTGATCGTATACATGAAATAGTATATTAATAACAAATTAAATTTAAACTAAAGCATGACATCATAATGGAAATTTTCTCATAGTTTCTTACCTCATCATGCTTCAATACATGATAAATGTCATCCGGGTTGCATAAATGACTTCGTTCCCCTGGTCTTTTAATATTTTGTTCACGAACAATTTCTCGACCCATTGCTCGAATCAAGTCATGCATAGATACGTCTTCGAATCTAGAAACTTCTATAAGAGCTTTATCTTGAAGATTTCTCAAAGCAATAGACGTTGAGTAACCACATGCATCTAGTAAAGCTTGCACCTCATATTTCCAACAATCTATGTTGAAGAAACAAGCAATATATAAGAATATATCCTTTTCTTCCTCATCTAACCCTTCATAACTCAGTCTCAAAACAGCTTGAATTTTTGGAAATGGCATTTTCTGAAGCTTCTGCAATTGACTTTCCCATTCTTCAGCACTTTTGCCATAAAGAAAGGAACCCAAAACTTTCAAAGCTAATGGGAGGCCTTTAGCATATTCAACCACCTTCATCATGAGTTTATGCCAATTCATTTGGAGGTGATTTCCATTATTAAAGGCATGCAAATTAAGAAGTTTTAGAGCATCATCACATCCTAATGCCTTAACTTCGTATATATATCGTCAGCTTCTTTATGAATCACATGCCTATCTCTAGATGTGACAATGATTTTGCTACCTGAACCCAACCAATCATGTCCTCCGATCAAATTTGTTACTTGATCTGAATCATCAACATCATCAAGAACAATAAGAACCTTTGTGACGAAGTCTAATCAAAATATATTCCGGTACTCCATTAGGAATGTCAATGTTCAGATCCTTTTCCTCCAATAATGTGGAAATAAGTTTACTTTTCAACTGAATTATTCCATACTTTTCTAATTCTACCCTTACATTTGGTAAATAATAGTGACCTTCATATTCAGAGCACAACATGTTATATAATGCAAAAGCAATAGTTGTTTTACCAATACCTCCCATGCCCCAAATCCCTATGATACGAACATCTGATCTGGTACAACATATTAGTGGCTCAAGATCTGCAATTGGTTTATCAATTCCAATAAGACCTTTTATGTTAACTTGGTGCTTATGATTCAACCTTGACAACACGCGCCGGACAACTTCTTCAATGAGCTTAGCTTCAGTCCTGTAACAAAGAAAAATAAGCTAATTACATTACTATTCAATTATTTATCATACAAGAAAAATTAAACATTTTCCCATTAAACATAAAAGATTTTCCAGTGATAATTTCATTTATGATTGACCATCACGTCAATTCTCAGTCACACAATAATTTCATTTATGATTGACCATCACGTCAATTCTCAGTCACACGTCCCGTCAATGGATGATATTAATTAGAAATCTCTAACCAGTTGCGAATATATATTGATGGCTTTAGCTTATGTATTGAGGCAAATGAAAACCATTTGCAACTATATATTTGTATAAACTACTAGAATCAAGATCAACTCTAGCTATAATGCAGCAGTAAGTCATGGCTTGCACTTTGTCATGTATAATAAGCCAGAACTAATGAGTAAACAAGTGTATTTTTTTGGTAAAATAACATAGTGATAGAGAAAAATTTAGAAGAAAAGGTTGAAATTTAAAGAATGAAGTCAAAAGAAGATACACTAACTCAAAATTTTCGGAATGAAGTCCTGAAAAATTGGCAACTTCATTCAATGTAGTTTTCCATTTCTCTATAGTGTTGCCCTTGAAAAATTTCTCGTGTTTAGCAAATGCATCTTTGTAGCAACCCTTTTGATGTCGTACTTCTGACGGATCTACATTATAGAAGATAGGTACCACGATCTGCCCATTTTTCATCATGCATTCAGTTATCTTGACAAGCTCTTCCAGGCACCATTTTGATGAAGCATAGTCTTTCGAGAATATGATCAGTGCAATTTGTGACTCTTCAATTGCTGTAAAAAGTGCTGACGATAACTCATCTCCTTCCTTAAGCTTGTAATCCACATATGCTTCAATTTTTGCACCGCCTAATGCCTTAAGCAAATGGCTAAGAAAACCACGTCGGGTGTCTGAACCTCTAAAACTGATGAAGACATCATATTTTATCCGAGGAGCATGTGAGGAAGAAGAAGGAGGAGACAGAGAAGAAATCATTTGACATGAAGTGCTCTGATTGTGCGAATTTACTTCATCCACACAAGTCAATCTTGGTTTTCTCCATAAACTCCACAAAGACATTCTGAAAAGAACAAAATAAGGATAAAAGAAGAGATTATCATTGATGACATATAATCAAACTCATTAATACTGGTTCACAAAAGGGTAGAAGAAAAAAGAGAAAAAAAAAATTGAAACTAGGCGTCTAAGCCATGACAATTTGTCAGTAAAATATATCAAATATTGAGGTAAAACAAAATGTGATATATTTTTATGGATCAGTACTCGTGAATGTCAAAAATCATGGGTGGAAGAATTTAGGATTCTTCGATGATGTGATTTGAAAAAAAAAATGCTTTAATAAAGGGATATAAGCCCCATATTTACTTATAGATGAATAAACTTAAGGGATAAATACACAACTCCTTTTATACACACTAGTTATCAATTCACATTTTTTTCCATATTTAGTATTTCTTTTGAAGTTTGTTTTTTATGTTTAAACTTTTTTAACTTCCTTTATCTTTTCTGTGACTTCCCTTGACTTCCTTGGCATTGTGCTATCTTCCCCTGTTGTAAAGCTTCTTAGTTCTGATACTGATATCTAAGGAAGTAAAAGTCCAGAAAGTGGGTGGGATCCGTGCAACTGATTGGATGAGGACAAAGTTACCGGGTTTAGTTGTTTATAGGTGCAAACACTGGATTCGAATCTTCCCGTGTTTGATTTTGTTGATCTGAGATGATGTTTCTGTACAAGTCTCATCAAAATTTTGCAATTGTGCAAGGGGTATCTTTACAAGTAATTCTAGGTGTTCAAATTGCTGAGGTGTTGTCATGTGCTTGAAGTGTTTCTTTTGATAGATAACCAGCTTTGTTTCCTTTTGGTTGTATTCTGTTCTGATGCGGCTCCTCCTTATTTTGGGAGTTTTATTAGAGCCAGTCTTACTTGTCTAGGGAAAAAAAAATGAAAAATAAAAAAAGAGAGTAGAAGTCCTTCATTTCTTGTGAATTTTGTGAGACTTAAAATGGATCATTTCATGTGATAGTCAACTCTAATTCTACGGATCTAGATATTTTGAATTCACAAGCAAATTTGAACCTACAACAAAATTCCATTCTAAATTTCTAATCAAACAACACATGCTAACGTGCCTCCATTGTAGAAAGACACACAAAAGGAAGAAGAAGGAAAACTCACAAAGATGGGATCGGCGAAGGCATCCCTCGGAAATACTCAAGGCTGCTCTCCCGATAGAACAGTAAAACAATACTCAAAGCAAAAACAAGAACGAAAAGCAAACAATCGCTCCAAGTGCTCATCAGGTAGTCTTGAATAAATTGGCGTAGCAGGCGCTCCATTCTCATCTTTTTCTTTACCTATCGCTTCTTCAATGCACAGTTGGATGAGTTTTCAGAGGTCTGTCTGAACTCTGAATAGAGTATATTATATGGTTTACCCCTCAGCAAAGGAAAGTGAGCACGAAGCTGCCTATCATCCACCTGTCAGCAAGCATGGTTCATGAGTCATTTTCTAATGTATTACTATATTTTATTTTCACTAGCAAACTTGAACCTACATCAAAATTCTATTTTAGTCCGACATCAACATATGCTAGTGTGCCAGCGAAAGTAGCACCAGAAGTAGTACAACAGTCAACAAACATGGTTTCATGCGAAACAAGGAAAAAAAAAAGTGAATAAAAGAAGGGAAACTCACAAAGATGATCGAGGTCGTGGGAGGCATTCACCCTCTGCCATTAAAACAATAAAAGCAAAAACAAAGACGAGAAACAAACAATTGCACCTGCAATGCTCAGATGTTGAGGATCAAGGCCATATTATATATATTCTTCTTCAATGCTCAATTTAGATGACTTTTAATTTCAGAGGGCTATCTGAATGAATGAATGAATAACCTCCCTGTCAGATCTGATCCACCGTGTTAAACGAAGGCCTTATAGTGATGATGATACTTGGTACCACTGACGACCTTCACGAAGAAGATGCGAAGGAGCGAGGTTTAGTGTTTAAAGTTGTCGGTAGAGTGAGTGAGTAAAGTGAAGAGTGAAGGGAGAAGGAAACTCTCCTTCACTTACTGAGCAATCATGAGAAGGAAACTCTCGTTCGCTTACTGCTTCAGATCTGCCACTATTCGATGCAGTGAGCCGCCATGTCTCGCATCATGAGGGGGGACGGGAGCCACATTTGCTCAGCAACAGAGAGAGAGAAGGGGAAGGGGCATTGTGCGGCTGGCTATGTGTGTCTTGTGACGAGATAGAGTGATGTAGAAGTGAGGTGAAATTAGGTTTAGGCTGTTGCAAGTGTTTCTATTTTGTTTTTTTGTTATTTTTTCAGATTTTTTTTAATTTATATTTTATCATTTAAATATACTAATTCTATCCATGTTTTTATATATTTATATAATTATATTAACATATAAATTTGTAAAGCTTGTTAAATTGTTGATTATTTATATTAATTTATTATATTTATTTAAATTATAATATATTTTTATATATTTATTTAATTGTATTCAGGTTTAAGCTTAAATAATGGTACTGATTGAATTATTATTACAAGAATACTTTATTAGAGTAAATTAAATGTTAAGTTTTAAGACTATAGAGTAAATAACTAATATTTTCAATTTCATATCAATCTTGTCATAATATAATTTTTATAACCATGTAGTTATAATATTTTTAAATTTTGAAATCAATTTAATTAATTTTTAGATTTTTGTGTGAATAAAATGATTAAATTAACATCAAAATAAAAATATAAATTAATAATTAAATAAAAATATTAAAACTAAATTAATATTAAATTACAAATATTAAAATCAAAAATGATTATTTACTCCATTTTAATGTATTATTACTATACATATTTTATTTTGAATAACAATTAGAAGTTTACCGCCAAAAATAAGAAAATCCTTGGAGGAGCATTAATTTATTATCTTATTGCTACACTCATAATCTATAATCTATAATCTATAATACTAATATTCTAAACTCATTCTAGGAAAAGTTTTACAGTTGTTGCTAGAACAATTATGAGCCCAAGTTTTTTATAACTTTGATTATCAATTATTTTGTTATAAAAATTACCTTCATATCTATTTCATTAATAAAACATAAATATTTCACATTAAATATTGGATTTCAAACTATTACAATTCTTAATTTAAATGACATAACTAATCAAAATATGTCAATCTAAATTATTTAACATTAAAAATGGATATTCACGTGATACATATCTTTCTCTATTTTATTTATATATTTTTTATTTTCTTCAATTAAACACGTGTTTTTCCATATTAATTACAAAATTTTATATTTTAAATTCATTTTGATGTTTTGAATTTTGGATTCAATAGACTCCTTAATTTCTCTCATAACAAACAGAATCAAATCAAATTAGTGTAAAAACAAAAATGGAAACAAAAATTATTCCTATCAAGAAAGGTTCGCTATAATCGAAATATAAACTTAAATTACTCCTAAATCTCTAACATATTTATTGTATAAAAGATGCCACTTATCCTAATCGAAATAAAAACCCTTAACTTCTCTTAGAATCTCCAATATCATTTGTTCCTAAACTGCTAAAGTTTTAGTATGAAATGTTAACACCTTATTTTATTTCTCCTCTCTATTCCACAACTTTCTTTATATTGTTCATTATATATTAGTTATCTCAAAAATATTAATTTACTTCATCTTTTAATTTTCTTCTTTGTGGTTTGTATTAAGGAATAAAAATTTGTAAGTTAGAAATTTCAAAATGTTCCACTATTCTTCTTTAAAGCTCTTTTCTTCTTTGTGAGTTTTTTTTTGTACAATATTTTTTATGTTTGTTTAGTATTTTTAATTTATATATATTTTATACATTTAAATGCTTCCTCAATTAAATAAGAGTTAATACCTCATTTTAGCTTTAACTTTCATTTGTAAGTCATTAATAACTTGATTTTTAAAATGAGTTCGAATTAGTCTGACATTGTAAAATATCAATCAAATTAATCCTTCATTTCACTTTTATTTAACATTTTATCAATTAAATGGTAATGTATAACGTCAAGTAATACCTTATAATCTAATATGTCATTATAAAGTAGAATGAAGTTTAAAATAACTTATTTTAGTATCTAAAATTGCACAAAATGAGTCATTTTATGACTTGAAATAAATATTTAAATAACTCATTTTGTGTAATTTTAGACATCAATATAAATTGATTTTAAACTTTATTTTATTTTAGATAACATATAGTATAACAAGGTATCGCTTAATGTTACCTATCATCATTTAATTGAATGAAATATTAAATAAGAGTGGATTTATGGACTAATATGACTATATTTTGTAATATGGGACATTAATTTGACTCAATTTTAAAAGTTAAAAGCTTAAAATAACTCATAAATATAAAGTGAAAGACTAAAATGATCATTTACTCATTAAATAAAGAAGGAAAACTCACAAACATGGGATAGGGGAAGGCATCCTCGGAAATACTCAAGGCTGCTCTCCTGATAGAACAGTGAAACAATACTCAAAGCAAAATCAAGAACGAGAAGCAAATAATCGCTCCAAGTGCTCATCAGCTGGTCTTGAATAAATTGGCGTATCAGGCGCTCCATTCTCATCTTTTTCTTTACCTAGCGCTTCTTCAATGCACAGTTGGATGAGTTTTCAGAGGTCTGTCTGAACTCTGAATGGAGTATTATCGGTTTACCTCTCAGCAATGGAAAGTGAGCACGAAGCTGCCTATCATTCACCTGTCAGCAATCATGGCTCATGAGTCATTTTCTGATGTAGTATTATATTTTATTTTGACTAGCAAAAGCAAGACTAGCAAACTTGAACCTACATCAAAATTCTATTTAATCCGACATCAACATATGCTATTGTGCCAGCGAAGTAGCACCCGAAGTAGGACAACAGTCAACAACTTAAACATGGTTTCATGCAAAAACAAAGACGAGAAACAAACAATTACACACGCAGTGCTCAGATGTTGAGGATCAAGGCCATATTATATATATATATATATATATATATATATATATATATATATATATATATATACTTCTTCAATGCTCAATTTAGATGACTTTTAATTTGAGAGACCTATGTGAATGAATGAATGAATAACCTCCCTGTCAAATCTGCTATCCGCGTGAAACGAAGAAGAAACGAAGGAGCGAGGTTTGCTGTTTAAAGTTGTCGGTAGAGTGAGTGGGTGAAGTTACAAGAGAAGGGAGAAGGAAACTCTCGTTCACTTGGGCAATCATGAGTCCATTTTTAATGGAATAAATAACTAAGGGCTTGTTTGGCAAATACCTTTAAAAGTTATTTTTAATTTTTAAAGTAAAAAAATCAAAAATCTTGTTTGATTGGGATATTTCCCAACTCAAGTTTTAAAAACTAAAAACCACAACTGTTATTTAAAAAAGAAAACGCAAAACACTTTTAAGTTGTTTTTCAATTTTGTTGTTTCCAAATCAGTGAAAAACACGGTGTCATAATTGTAAATAACTCAAATTATTGTTCTTTGTCATCATTCGAATCCTCTCGGGAGCTCTTCTCTGTTATTTTTGTTGGATGCCTTTCACCTTCAACCAAGAGCTCCAAGACGGCCTCGAGCGCTCGGCAAGACCTACTCCCTAGACTCGCTCGCGACTCGCTCAGGCCGATGTCACCTAGAGCTCCACTGCGACCCAACCGCAACCCAAGCAACCAAGCAGGATAAGGAAACGACCAAGCCCCAGGATTGTGATTTCATTCAGAAAAGCAAGAGAGGAGAGAGAGCAAGACAACAAGAGAGCAAGAAAGCATAAAGTAGATTCGCCGGCCACGCACGCGACCGGACCGACGCACGCGACGTTCCCTTGCCACGCATGCGACCGGTCTCCCAGCACCCACGACCTCCACCTTCGCCGCGCACGCATCCTTCGCCTCCTCCACGCATGCAACCGATCCTGGGCACACGTGAACCCGCCCGGCCCAGATGAGGACGCACGAGAGCAAAAGTAGCTTGAACAGAGCGCTAGAGTTTGAGGTGGTTGCGTCCGACTTGACCCGGCCTTCCGCGGCGATGGCGGATTCCACGTAAGAAGGAGGTGGCTTCACGTGGATTTGCGGAGGCAAGGAATGAAAGGGGATAGGTGGTGGTTTTTGGGTAAACTGAGCTTAATAATGATGATAGTGGTTTTGATTTTTTTTCTTTCTTGATTTTTTGCTTTGTGACTTTGGTTTTTAGTTTTTGTTTTGACTGGGCTTGATTTTTGCTCCGGCTCTATTTTCGATTTTTGGCTTAGCTTGATGATGATGGTGGTTTTTGGTTTCTGATGGTGGTTAGTTGTGATAGAGGAATATTATTAGTGAACTCAAGTAAGGGGCTATGAAAGAACAATTCAACATTGTGCCAAACATTTTTTTTTGTTTTATTAATTTTAAAAGTTATTTTTTAAAAAAATTATCCAAATAAGTTTTACTGTTTCGCCATAATAAAACTGTTTTTAAAGTTAATTTGCCAAATAGATTTTTTTTATTTTATTTTTAAAAATTGAACTTAAATTTATTTTCTAAAACGTTTTAAAAAATTTAAGAACAAAAACACTTTCAAACAACCCCTAATATTTTAAATTTCACGTCAATCTAGTCATAATATAATTTTTATAACCATTTAGTTGTAATATTTTTTAATTTTAAAATCAATTTACTTAATTTTTTTATTTTTTGTTAATGAAATGATTAAATTAATATCGACATAAAAAATATAAATTGATATTTAAATTAAAAATATTAAAATTAAATTGATATAAAAAATTTATTAAAATCAAATTAATATTAAATTAAAAATATTAAAATCAAAATGATTATTTACCTTTTTTAATGTATTATTACTATATATATTTTATTTTGACTAACAATTGGAAGTTTCATACTAGCGTTAAAAATGAGAAAACCATTGGAAGAGCATTAATTTATTATCTTATTGTTACACTCATAATAAAATTGACAAAATCCACAAAAAAAGTTATTTGTCCTCATCATATATGAGACGCTATGTAACTAATCTCATAAAGGATTAAATTAGATGTAGATCCCTTGATGGGTCACACCTAATCCAAATGGTATGGGATGTAAGACAATATCTCATGTATAGTAAATCCAAATAACATAACTCTATACAGCTAAAAATATATCTTATACAAAATTAGTAAAATCTATTTTTATTATAGTGAAAATATTTAAAATCAACTTGATAAAAGCTCATATAAGAATCTATTTATGTACGAAAATGAATATTTTTATGTGCAAAGTATACATATAAAAGGGTTATATTTTCATCCTTATTATTAAATCTTTTATGTGTATATTTTTATTTTTAAATTAAAAAATTCAAAAGTAGAGGTGTACTTTACACACGAGGGCATTCATTCTCATCATCCTATTAATCTCTCAAAATGAAGTATACCCACCAACAACGGCGTTCCCACCCCATAAAAAATAAGCCATATTCCTTTCCATAGAACAACTTAATATATTTTTGTTTTTGAGTTTAATTTTAATATTTTATAAAATTTAATTTAAATACAATCATAATATATTACACTAGTATCAAAACATCTATATAATTACACTATCATCCAATTAAATCCTATTATATACAAGACTTTTAAACTAACTAGATGAGAGTCAAATATAATTTGTTGATGAGGCATTTGGTGATTGCGTAACTGTCATTATATTAAAATTAAACTATATTTTTTATTATCAATATATTAAAATTAATTGTTTATATTTTAAATATTAATATAATAAAAATTTTGAATATATAAGAAATAATGATACATTGATTTATTAAAAGAGATTAATTCCAATGCACTATTAATATAAGGGTTTTATACTATCGTCTAATTATATACTTTTATTTGTGAGAATTTTAAAGCTAAAAAGTTGATGATTGAGTCCAACATTTTTGATATATTAATACTTGATTGAATATCTGTGTAAATATTGTTTTATATTAATAGTGTATTGAAATTAAATTCTTATTAAAAAGCATTCTTGTGATGTATATAAACAAGATCTCAACTAATGAAATAAAAAAGTATAAAGGCTGACTATTATATTTTGGGTTTTTGCTTTACACTCATTAAGAAATCAAAATTAATGATTTTTTAAACATTTTGATGCATCTACTACTTTACAAATTTTAAAAACTCATTATTCAATATAAAATTTATCATTTTTTATTCTTTTAAAAAACTTTTATATTTCATATATACCACTATTTTCAATTGTCCTCTTTCAATTGCTTTATAACATCAGGCGTCACCCCTACAACAGTTAAAACTCATCCACATTTGCAAATCCTTCATCAATCCATCAATTAATTAATAATATAAATTTAAGAATTTATATTCTTCATAAATGCTCAGTTTAGATGACTTTTAATTTTAGAGGCCTATCTGAATGAATGAATAACCTCCTGTAAATTGATCTACCACATGAAATGAAAGCGTATAGTGATGATGATGCTTGGACCATGACGACTTCACGAAGAAGCAAAGGAGTGAGGTTTTGTCACCAAATTTGGATCGTGATTGGCACAAAAGGAATTTTATTCCCACATAAGCCTCGTGATAAGTCACTCTATATGCGTATTTTTAGATCATAAAAAACCATTTAAAACATAACTTCACTTTTTACATATAAATCACTCATTCTTTAAAGTCAAAATAACTATAACTGATATTTCATAAATCAACTATAAATACTATAAATCTTAATACAAAGCATATGCATATATAGAGTTGCTATGATATAAAATACCCATGAATACTAAATCATTAATTATAAATCAATAATATACTATCATGGTATGTGAAATGCAAAACTATTCCTATGGTATGAGATTCTCCGCAATGACATAGAGCATCTATATTGACGACAAAGATATTTCGTTCAGAAAGTAAATTCACCATCTGAAACGCCCCATCCTGGGGAGATGGTGGTAGGAGGAACAGGGCAACAAGCTAATATATTAATGGGAAAAGGGAGAGGGGTGAATTTCATCTAAAACTCGGTAAGTGAATTCTTATCCAGCAATCAAGATGCATAAAAGTCAAGATAACAACAACAACAATAACAACAATAATAATAACAATAAGAAAACAAACTCTAAAAAATTTCAAGCAATTCTATATATAAACATTTTAAAAACGGCACCTTAAGCTTCTCGGAGTCACGTATAGTACTCTGAACTTGATAACATGTGTGTGTGTGTGTGTGTATATATATATATATATATATGCAAAAATAGTCATAGTTATCAGTAACTATCTTTGTTCTTTATGGGCATCTCACTAAGCAAAAACTTATTTGGTCTCTAAAAGCCTACCTCCATGGTGTTTAAGGGGTTGCCTCCATGGTGTTTGATAATATTGCCTCCATGGTGTTCAATAATATTGTCTCCATGGCTGCTTAATAATATTGCCTCAATGATTGTTTAATAATATTGCCTCCATGGCCGCTTGGTACACGACCTCCTTGGAGGTTAGATGTACCAAGGTTAACGACTTTGTAAACATGAATTGCAATTCTGTTTAATAAACTTCATCATACATAACTCAACTCAAAATAAATAAAATCAACAATACTAAAATTCCATATTTCTTAATTTCATGAAAACTCTTAATATTCTAAGATCTCTGGATTCACATAACTATGATAATCTGAACTTAGTATAACTGTGACCATGGAATCATGTCCAAGGATCATCCATTTGCAGACATTGTGATTTCCAAGGCCCACAAAGTATGTAGCCGCCAACTGTAGGAATCATGGGAAGCTCCATGCTCTAAAATCTTTTTGACTAAATTTCTAAATCGTATCTCAAACTAGCATATTTTCATAACTAGATAATTATAATATAACACTTCAAAACCAATAGGGTTCTAAATAATGAAAACTCTGAAATCATAATAACATAGGCTTTCAAAAGCAAAATCATACTTTGCTCTATATATTTATTTTCTCTAAAACTCTCTGCTAAGCTCTTCTCTAGTTTAAACTCTATCATATGTACATACTCTGCTCTTGAACTCATCATGGTAATTCACAAATCTCTAATATAATTATATCCATAATCTAGCTCTTTATTAAAATTTATTTTAACAACAAATAGTCTCATGAGTCTTTTAAAACATATGATTCATGCTATTTGAAAATCATAATTTCACAAACTTGACAAAACTAATAATAATTTATAATCTTTTTAGAATTGTCTCTAAAATTATGTAATAATGCTACAATATAAGGAAAATAGCTCTAATAACCAAAATAAATGTCACAAAATTGAACCCACTCACTTAGAACGAGAAAAAGGATGGTGTCAATAGCAACGGGCTCTAGGGAGGAGGGATGACACCAACGTCTACCATAACAACAATAAACTCTAGATCAATCTCTAAAAATCTCTAGTTTGCTTTAGATCAACTCTAATAACATTGGAGGAGTACCATACTTAATAACAATGAGAAACAAAGACACTCATAACATGGGGAAAGAAGAACATAGATAAAACTAATATAATCTAACAACAATCACTTACCTGGATCTTAGAAGAAGGAATGATGTCGGATTGAGAGAAGGAGTGGGAAAGGCGTTTGGAAGCTACGTTTCGGGTTTCAAGGGGGAGAGCCAAATCTGGGTTTATAAAAGGGAATAGGGGCTCATTAAGTGGAATAGTGTCATTTTGACATGTTGTCGTCACTAAGACATCGCTACAAGGTGCACAAAACACCCTCTCATACAACTTGGGACGGCTATGGCAGTTGCAGGGTGCCCAAACCCTACCAGCTACCTCTAGCCGCTCTGGCGGTCCTCTCACTCACTTTGGTCACACTTGCTTTTGGGGTCTAGGACAACACGGGTGGATCTTGAGGACTCTAAGGTTGTCGTGTAATACCAAGTGTACACGTGAGTAGACAAGTTCTCTGCGAACCTCAGGGTCCCCAGGTAACCACCGGGTCCTAAAGTTCACTAAAGCTGAACACTATACCTCTTTGGAGGGCTATATGTTAAAGTCATATTCTTGGGATCAAAAATCCCGGTAATTGTTCCTAAAGGGAAAATGAGTTGAAGAGTAATTTTTAATGAATTTTACGAAATCTTTAAATGTTTCGTTTTTAGCTGCAAGTTTAGAAAATCTCGAAAACTTATGGATTTGAACTAAAAACCAAAATTTGAATTTTGAATGGTTGGGATTTTGATTTTTTTCATATTTTATTTGAATCCAAATAGGAGGTTATTTCCTTATTTACATTTATGTTTTAACGTTATTACCTTAAAATTAGGAAATGTAAATGTTTAAAATTAATGGGAAGTAAAATAAATAATTTAACTTAAAATTAAAAAATATAAGAAATGTAAATAATTGAGTGTCGAGGTAACCTAGATGATAGAAGAAAGCTGAGGTTGGGGTTACTGGGGCTGGCCGCTTAGTGGTCAGGAAGTGAGTTTCGTGTTTTGGGGGTTGTTGTCACTGCGGTCTCAGGCCGCTATGGTGGTTTCACGTGTTTCGGTGGTCTGAGGCTGTCAGCGGTCATAAGTGCACAGTGGGGGCGTGGTACGCGGCTTGACCACTATGGCGGCTGTGCCTCTGGCAGTCCCTGGAGCATGAACGGTGCAAAAGACGATCCGTTTCATTTTTGCCCCTTTTAAACCCCAAATCGAGCTCCCCTCCCCCATTAAAGCGGAAACCGCAACCCTTCTCCTCCACCATCAATTTTTCTCCCTTATTCTCTCAATCTCACCCAAATCCATCATCCCCGATCATCAAGATATATATATGTTGTTAGATTACGTCTCTATTTTCTCCTTTTTTTCACGTTCTTGGTATGGATGTTCTTATTTCTCCCATTGTTGTCGAATGGGGGTGCTCCCCCAAAGTTGGTGTATGTTTAAAGTAATCTAGAGCTTCCCATAGGTTGTTTATAAGTTTTGTTATTTCAATAGCAGACATTGGTGCCATTCCTCCTTTCGAGTTCTCCTGGAGTTGTTCCTCAAGTTTCACCCCTCTAGGTGAGTAGGTTTGATCTCATGGCTTTAGTTTGGCCATTATATTATTATTTTATTACATTATGGAGTATTTAGTGATTTGAAAAATGGATTTCTTACATGATATAATTTTATATAAAAATGTGCTTTAGCTAGAAATGCTCAATTTGAACTTATACATGAAATTATAATTTTAGAAAATGCATGGGACCATGATTGCTATGTTGTATGTTATGGAAAATGTTTTATATGCTTGAGAAATGATTTATTGAGAAAATATGTATTTTTGCAAGTTTATCAAAAGTTGACAACTACGCTTATAGGGAATTAAGATATTACCAAGTTTGCTAAACTTTGAATTTCCTATTTTGTTTATAGAGTATCAGTTAAGATATATTGGAAAATATTAAGTTGAGCTACGTTGGATAAAGTATAGTTTAGCTTTATGAAGAAATATGCTATTACGGTTTAGAGTTTTCATGATTTAAACTCAGTGCTTTAAACTATAATTTTAGATTGATCAAGTATATGAAAAGATATGTTAGTTTAAGTTTTGAACTTAGAGCTTTAGCATATGGTGCAAAGAAGTATGAAATTAGAACGATTCATAGCAACTCCAGATATATCTATGGGCTTGCAATGGAAATGCCTACAATCGGATGATCCCTTGGACATGATTTCATAGCAACGGTTATGCTAATATAGATTGTTAGAATTAAGGTACCAAGAGGTACGAAATTCAGTATAATTCGTAGCAACTATCAGATACATATTATGTGGGCTTGGAATCAGAATGCCTACATACGGGTAATCTCTGGGCATGATTTTCACAACCACAGTTATGTTAAAGTCAGATTATTAGAATTGTTTGAGTCCAGAACTCTCATAGTACTAATTATTTAGGGCTCTGCTTCTCAAGACAGAGTATCCACTTAACTATAGTTTTCTTTTTATCAAACTAGTTTAAATGGTAGAGAATAGGAGCAGGGTAGTTAGTTAATGGCTGTTAATAGATCGTTAACCTTGGTATCAAGTTATTTGTCAGAGGACAATATCGCCTCTAAGTTCCAGAAATGGTACCTGGTTAGGTACCTCAGCTTGTCCTCCAGGGACTGTTTGATTTTCCAGCTATTATTGTTATATATGTATTTATCTAGCTCAACAAATACTGTTTCCCCAGCTCTCCTAGCTATCATTAAAATGATTTCATGTTTGATTATAAGTTTAGAAATGCTTGTTTATGAATCTATGGAATGAAAAGTGTTTTCTTAGCTAGTTATGTATGTAAATATCAAATGATTTATACGCTGCATGTATGTTGCATTATATATATATATATATATATATGTTCCTTGGTTATCCCATGTGGGTGATGGGTGAAAGCTCATTACTGAGTCCGTTGACTCACCCTTCTCCCTTCGTCTCATAGTTGTAGGTACAGAAGTCGTTCAGGGTTCATCACTCAGAGTTACCTTTTGGTGAGCTTTACATTGTTGTAAGGCTTAGTTTAGGCTTCTGTTAGTTATTGAAGTGCTCCGGTAGTTTCAGGCAAGATCCTAGCCACGCATGTATTTTGAGAATCCTGTAACTATTTTCAAAGTTTATGTATTTCTCTATGTGTTCCAGAGTTTTAAGTATGAATTTCAACTATTAGTTTTGATTAGATTATGTATTTGATCAGCCATGGAGTTTATGATTTTAAAATTTGAAAACGAATTAGAATTGGGTTTTAAAACTCGAATATTAAATATTTCCAATTTTATGTAATCAAATATTATGTTTTAAATAGAGAAATGATTGTGGATTTAGAAGAAAATCATCTTTTAAGTATTATATTATAATAAGTTATGCATTTAGAGAACACGTCACCTAGAAGGCTTACGTGGGAATAGGATTTCTCACATGGTGGTCATGGTCCCAAGTCGGGTCTTGACAAAGTGGTATGGAGCAATAGGTTTCCCTACATGGTCCTGGAGCAAGTGTCCACAAGTAGCAGGATGTTTTTGTAAATGGAAGTGCACCTATTTGTATTAACAAAATGTTACTTGAGGCCTTTTGGAAGAATTAGTCATGTCTAGGTTAGATAAGAGTCTCTGTCATTCCTTGGAACTCT
The DNA here is from genome assembly GCA_030441495.1 of Dalbergia oliveri. Classification (NCBI taxonomy): domain Eukaryota; kingdom Viridiplantae; phylum Streptophyta; class Magnoliopsida; order Fabales; family Fabaceae; genus Dalbergia; species Dalbergia oliveri. The sequence continues at coordinate 6,232,137 of JAMLFY010000017.1, forward strand.
TGATCCAATTCTATGTTTTCCCTCCTTCTCACGTGAGTTATGCCACCTGTGAATCGCCGTTGCCATTGTCACTGGGGCACTATGTCGGCTAACTCCGTTACATCAGCGCCTCGAGCGAGCCGTTCTGAGCCTAGCGGAGGTAGTTAGCAAGCACCTTAGAGTTGGAGTGCATTGGTAAGGGACACAATTAGGCATGACAGGCTAGCTAGGGTCAGTGGCAACCAGGTTGGTTGGGGTACCTCCTTAGCACCCTCTCAATACTCACTGCTATTGCTCAAGCCAGAAGTCAAGGAAATGACCAACCAGGAGGTAGCATTCAGCATGGGCCAATTGGCCACCATCCTGTTCTACGTGTAGAAAATGCTACCAGGGCCATTGCTTGAGGGGCTTATCCACATGCTATGGATGCGGTCAAGGGGCACCTGAAAAGGATTGCTCGCTACTTGAAGAGTAACTAGCCAAGGTCAGAGCCATCTGACGCTCCAGTGCAGCCTCTCCCTGGTGGGAGCGGCTCAGGGTCCAGCCGATGGAGGTCCCTATGCGAGCGATTCAAGAGCCGCAGGTAGAATCACAATTGATATACAAATCACGCATGTAGATATCTAGTAGGAATGACAATTGGTTGTGATATGTTAGAATTTTTAAGTGAGTTGATGCCATGGATCTTATGCATGATTTGTTTCTTAAGGTGCATTTTCATTATTTATGTTTGGGAAATGGTGTTTTTGCATGGTAAGAGTATAGAAGGCATGAAGAATATATTAACAACATGATAGGAGTTGCTAGGATGATTTTCAGACATTCATTTGGATCATCGTGCATATTAGTTTTATCTGATTGCTTGAACTGCTACTTGTTGTACCTTTGCAAAATGGTTTTATGAATACTTGAAGTTTTTTGCTAAATGTTTTTGAGATTCTAGTTGGAAGGATTTTGACAAACAAGTTTTATCAACATTGCATTATTGTGATCAGCTTTCTTAGATTAGAAAAAAAGGGAGATTTGAAACATGTTTTACTTATGAGGATTTAAGATGTTTAGATACAAGTATCTTGTCCATTTTGTTTTATGCTAATAGCAAATAGCTCGACTCAATGTTAAGTGCTTTAACAAGTTGTGTCTTGTTTGGGAAATGTTTCCTCTTGTGTTATGTGTGCATAAATGTTATTGATTTAAGGATTATGTGACACTAATTAAAGCACTATATACATGTATGATAGCTTTACTTGAGTTGGCATTCCAGAAACATGATTACAAGTAACTTGAGGTGTAACACCTTACTAAGCTCTAATTCTTCCATCTTAATTTTTACTATTATTATTATTATTTTAAATAATAGTTAGCTAACCTAATATTATTAGCTTGTAATATGAAATTTTATGAGAATTTTTTTTTCTGCTATGATTATTCTCTTCATAATCTTATCCTGGAATAATATACATCAATTTAAATCATGCATCTGGTAGATTCCCTGGAAAAAGGCAGGTCACAATGGGCACGCTTAAATACCAAGTCTTCCTAGCCAAAACCTTTCCAAATTACACTTTCAAGTAATACACTTTCTTCAGTAACCCAAGGGTAATTTTTAAATGACAAAGAATATTTCTTTTCTAACATATTACTACTATTTGTTAATCGTAATTCCAGGTTTAGACAACCATTATCTATAAAAATATACTTCACTACTAATATCAATTCATATGATACAATACATATTACACATTTAAAATACATTAAGGAAAACTTTAATACAACAATATGACATAACAAAGTCTGGAAATAGATAGTAAAGATTCTATTTAGCACACATAATAGAAGTCTGATTATTTAGAAATTAAGTCCAAGACTACATCCATTAACTGAATGACGATCCATGCTATGGAAACATAAAAAAAAATAGGTGAGAAAAGTCTCCAGTAGGGTGATGTTTCAGGGGAGTCCCACTTCATCCCAAAAAATATTAAGAATAACGTGGAAATCCAGTAAAATGCAATCTTTTATATTAACTCAAATTATATTTTACTAATGTCAAGCAAGATAGAAGTGCATAATATCAATTATAATAAAAGTGCATTAAAAGAAGTGTAATAAATAATCATGAGTATCCTAAACTCCCTTTTATAATATCTTGTTCCCTTCTAATAGTTATAGTCTGTAAGGTTTGTTTCATATTGGATTCTATGAAGCTCTCATTGCTAGGGCGTAAGCATCAATAGATGACTATGAGTCCTTGTCCGCTAGCATGGCAGGCCCAAGGCATCACTACAACCTTTACCAAGTCCTTTTCCGCTGAGAGCCAGGAGGTGTTGTTTTGCACAGGACTAAGTGTTACCAAGTCCTTCTCCTTGAAGGCGGGGCCTAATGTCACTTATTTATGTATTTCATATAGTGCATACAATATATATAAAGAATGAAAATTACATAAAGTTTCCACGATTTCTTTCATATTTACATATAGACCACAAGATTTTCTATATTTACACATAAAGCCCAAACAACATAGGATTCCTAAAATACTCATAAAACCCATATTTCTTGTAATTATCATTGAAGCAAATCACACTATTATAATAAATTTATTTCCTTTATAATAAAATATGCTTAACTTAGTTTTTAATCATATAATAATTTAATTTCAATTATTCATATAATATGTTACTAATTCCATAAGTTTAAATACACTCAAAATTATTTCAAATCTATCTTTAGAAAATATGTAGATAAATTACCTTTACATGTTCAACATAAGTGAAAAAATTATTTTTATCTATATAAGGATATAATCATAGGGTCAATAAAAGAGCAATTAAATCTTTCAAGAAATATTTAAAGAAATAATCAAAATTATACCCAAGCTTTAGAAAATCACTTCAAGCAAGAAACTAGTTAGTTTATATGTCATGTTCCTAATGGGACCTTAACTTAAATCTTTGTAAATATTATTTCTTAATGTTAATAAATTTATATTCAAGTCAAATATTTATAGTACAAGGTCCATAGTCCAAGATCCATAATTTAAGGTCCATAGTTAAAGTTCAAATGTTATGATTATAAATTGTTCAATCAAGTCAAGTGAGTCTTAAAGACTCATAATAGTCCATATAATGTTTATAAATTCATAAATCCATAACAAAGATCACGATTAATATAAATATATTTTAGTGTCTTTTTATATTTTATTAAGTCTTAATGGTGCCAAGAGAAATATAACACATAAACCAAACTACATGCTCAAAGGTTTAGAATCCATTTATTATAATAAATTAAATAAAACACTTTTTATGAACTAAAAATGTTTCATAATCAAATATATAATGAGGTCAAAACCAAGTTATATCACCTTAAAATTTCACAACTTGTGCACAAAGCTTTATTAAATAAAAATAAATGGTTAAACAATTTTATACAACATTTAAATATTTGAAGGAAGCATAATCAAAATTTAAAATAATCTTTAATCATAATTTTCAACCATATAATTAGACAAATAAACATGCATCATATACACATAGATTAAATATTTTATGTTACCATCTTTAAATCATTCAAAGATATTAAAAATAATGAACATAAGCTTTAAGTATCATATAACACAACATTATACAAGAAAATTATACATGAAGCTTATAAGTGAAAGAAAACCCTAACTTGTTCTTGGAGCTTTAGAAATTTAGCTACACCAAGGCTAGACCAACAACTTCTTTAACTTTTCTAAACCTTCTCAAAGGGCTAAAATTTATGTATAAAGGCTAGGAAGTGTTGATGTTAAATGGTGATAAGAAGAGGTGATAATTTGGAGGTGTTTTACTAAAAATTTGTAAGTGTTTTTGTGTGAAAATGAAGAGAGAAATGGTGGCTATAATTTTTTATAGATTTTGGGTAGAAGAATGAAGTGTGGAGTTATGTTTAGATGGGTGCTATTTATAAAAAAAGGCTAGGATTAAAATATTATTAATTTCATAATTTATTTGTCATATTTAATTAGTTTAATTAGTTAAATATTAAAACTAACACTAAATAATTTAATAAATTCTCAATTATCATTTAAAGACATACTAAAATATTAATGACATGATTTAAATACATTTAGTAAATTTTAATATATTTTAATAATTAATTATTCAAAATAAGGTAAATTTACTTAAACTAGTCAATCTTAATTAAGTTAATTAATTAGTAAATGACTTAATTTTTTACTCAAACATCATAATAAGATTATTAGAGATATAATACAAGTATTCACAAAATTTATATAATTTTCTATAATTATTTATATTTTATTTGGTATTTTATACTATTGCTTATTTTATTATGAATTAATTAAATAATAATTTATTTAAACATTTTTAAATTATTTTTTCTTATCCTTTGGCAGCCTAGAGGTCTGAACCTCATGTCCACTAGTGACAAGTTTTCTTGAATGATTAATATATAAAAATGACAAATTTTGCATATTTATCTTAAGGTTATATATACTAAATAATTCATAAAATAATCATAAAAATTAATTTTCCTTAATCTATTGTCAAGAATATGTTTTACCTTATTTATAAGTTATCTATAATTTTCATGAGTTTTTCTACAATTTTTAGTATTTTTAATATATTTTACCTTAATTAGGTCTATTTTGAGTTAATTAAAATAATTAATTATCTATAAATAAAATATATAAAATTTTTGCAGCCTCCCATGTGAATTTGAGCTGTCTTAATAAGATAAGGAGACAAGCCCATCTTTGTTGAATTTTAAAGTAAAAAATGGTTGGCTTTGGATAATATGTCATGTAAAATATATTTCATTTTTTAAAAAATATATATATATATAGATATATATTATGAGACTGACTTCTAAATATTCTAGATGTCATTTAATTGATTTAATAGTATTAGTGAGATTAATCAAAATTAAAAAAATTATCTTAAAGCTTAAGTAGTTAACTAGGTATTTTAAGATTTATTTAAGTTAAAATTAATTAATTAAAGATTAATGTGATTTTTAACACTATCCATAGTCTAATGGAGAGGTCCATTTTGTGGTCCTCTTTGTCTAATATCATAACTTGGTTAAAAAATTTTTTATTAGACTTAAAGTTATTTTCTAAGATTTTGGAGTTTATTTTACACCCCACGATAGGTTATTTTTGCGCAATTATGCTAATATCATATAAATTTACTAAGTATTAATATTTATTATTAAAATTATATTTTAAGTGTATTTATAATTTTTTTTCACTTTTTTAATAATTTTTTTGACATTTTTCAAGCTTTTCTAAGATTTTTATTGGCTTTTTCTAGTTAATTATGTTATAAACTTATTTTCTAACATTTAGTGGCATATTTGTAATTTTAATAAAACCTAAGGAAATATGCTAAGTTTCAGATTGTACAACTATTAAATCTTGTAATATTTTAATTAGACATTTTTTTAATGATTATCCCTAAATATTATTAAACAAAATCATCATCTTTCTAAATAAAAAGCTATAATAGAGCAACACTATATGAAGAAAAATTGGGATGTTACATAAAGAGCTCGTAGGTGTAGGATGCATGTTCTTTTCCCTGACCTATGCATGTAAGTTAAACGGAAGGGATTTAATGAAATCAGTTATGTTTAAGTTATGGCCTGGTAACACGATAGTGAGAGTTAATAGGCAAGGAGCACATTGGTTCTCTCTGCATGAGCTTGTATGGTGTGTGAATAAGATTGGATGTTTTGAATGCATGCTTTCATGCTTGAAGGAGTTTGGTTAAGGATTAGGGGTCTTGAGGCAAGAAAAGTAGTACACGGGAACCAATAACGCATGTTATCATGATAGGGTGTTCTAGAAATCTTATAGCAGACTATGGTTATTTGATTGATTTGTATGATGAGTGTGATTGATATGTTGCACGTATGCACGCTAGAAGTAGGCATGTGAACGCTTAGCATGACGCTCACGTAGAGAATCAAGGAGTTAGAAATCGAGACTAAAAGTCCCTACGTAGCAAGTCGATGTCAAACATAAGAAAAAGAACCATAGCAAGGATAAAGTGACTTTTAGCCTTTTTTTCCTTGAGAGCTTGCACGTGCATGAGGTGGTGGATTATAGGTGCTCATCAGGACTTGTATCGTGGAAAGGTGTCCTTGAAGGTGAAGCTCTCGGTCTAAGTGCCATGATAGCGCCTTTGTTGCCTGGAAAAGGCGGCCCTTAAGGCGAAGCCATTCCAAGCGTGACAATTGGCATCCTAAAGCTGGAGTATAGTGGTCTTCAGTAATGACATTGTCTCCCAAAGTATTAAGCTCATACGTTCAAGTATCATGTTAGAGTGTTCTGGGCATCCAACCCATCCTTAAAACTCGTGGTCAAGTTTTAGGTCTCTTTGATCTTTTGATTACGCAAGTTCAAATTTGGGGAACAAATCTTTTAAGGGGGAAGTATGTAATAACCGGTGTATAATGTTCGTAGACAAGTTTTGTACGGCCTAAGGGTCCCCTGTGACCTAAGGGTCTTGAAGTTCACTAAGTGGAAACCCTACACCTCCTTAAGGGCTATATGTTGAGTCACATTCTTGGGATCAAAAGTTTAGGTAATTGTTCCTAAGGGAAAATGAGTTGAGGATTGATTTTTAATGAATTTTACAAAACCTTTAAACATTTAGACCACAAGTTTATAAAATCTCAAAAACTTTCACATGTGAACTAAAACCCAAAATTTGGATTTTGAATGGTTGGGATTTTGATATTTTTTGATATTTTATTTGAATCCAAATGGGGGTTATTTCCTTATTTACATTTATGTTTTAAAGTTAAATCATTTATTTTACTTCCCAAAGTTAAAATATTTATTTTACTTTGGGAAGTAAAATAAATTATTTAACTTAAAATTGAAATGTAAGAAATATAAATAAGTGAGTGTCGAATAACCTAAATGACAGAAGAGAGGCTAAGGTTGGGGTTCCTGTCAGGCTCTGGCGTCTCAGGGTCCTATGGTGGTCACAGAAGTGAGTGTCAATGTTTGGGAAATGCCTACACATCTAGCGGTCCAAGCTACCTGTGGCGTCGCAGAGGGCGATTCACGTGTTTCGTGGTCTAAGGCACTCTGGCGTCCAAGATTGCTAAAGTAGTCATAAGTGCACAGTGGGGGCGTGGTACGCGGCTTGACCACAATGGCGGTAAGGCAATCCCCTGAGACATGAAAGTGCTGAAAACGATCCGTTTCATTTTTTGGCCCTTTTTAAACCCCGAAATGGGGCTCCTCTCCCCATCAGAAGCGGAGGGATCCTTCTCCTCCCCAATCAATTTTTCTCCCTTATTCTCTCAATTTCACCCAAATCCATCATCCAAATCATTAAAGTATGTATATGTTGTTAGATTATGTCTCTATTTTCTCCTTTTTTCACGTTCTTGGTATAAGTGTTGTTATTTCTCTCATTGTTATCAAGTGGAGGTGCTCCCCAAAGTTGTTGGTGTATGTTTAGAGTAATCTAGAGCTTCCTATAGGTTGTTTATAAGTTTTGTTGTTTCAATGGGGGAGATTGATGCCATTCCTCCTCCCGGAGTTCTTTGGAGTTGTTCCCTCAAGTTTCACCCTTAGGTGAGTGGATTGATCTCATGGCTTTAGTTTGATCATTATATTATTATTATTACATTATAGAGTATTTGAGATTTGAAAAATGGATTTCTTACATGATATGGCTTTATATAAAAATGTACTTTAGCTAGAAATACTCCATTTGAACTTATACATGAAATTAAAATTTTAGAAAATGCATGAGACCATGATTGCTATGTTGTATGTTATGAAAAATGTTTTACATGCTTGAGAAGGGATTTATTGGGAAAATATGTATTTTTACAAGTTTATCAAAAGTTGACAACTATGCTTATATGGAATTAAGATATTACCAAGTTTGTAAACTTAGAATTTCCTATTATGTTTATAGAGTATAGTTGAGATATATTGGAAAATATTAAGTTGAGCTATGTTGGATAAAATATGGTTTAGCTTTATGAAAAAATATGCTATTATGATTTAGAGTTTTCATGATTTAAAACTCTAGTGCTTTAAACTATAATTTTAGATTGATCAAGATATGAAAAGATATGTTAGTTTAAGTTTTGAACTTAGAACTTTAGCATATGGTACAAAGAAGTATGGAATTTGGAACAATTCATAGCAAGCTAGATACATCTTCGTGGGCTTAGGGAGTGATCAGTGGGCATGGTTTCATAGCAACGGTTATGCTAAAGTCAAATTGTTAGAATTAAGGTACAGAGAGTACGAAATTCGGTATGATTTGTAGTAATTTTCAAATACATGTTCTGTGGGTTTGAAATTAGAATGCCTACATCCAGGTGATCCCTTGTTCACGATTTTCAAGTCATTATGTTAAAGTTAGATGTTAGAATTGTTTGGTCCAAACTTTCAAGTACTAATAATTTGGGCTCTCTTCTCCAAAGACGGAGTCCACTTCAAGCTATTGTTTTCTTTTTGTCAAACTAGTTTAGACGTCGAGCGGAAACGGACGGTTCATTAACGCTGTTAATAGATTGTAACCTTGGTACTAAGTTGTCCATCAAGAGGACAATCAAAACCCGCGGTTCCAGAAACGGGCCTGGTTAGGTGCCCTGGACTGATCCAGCAGGACTATTTGATTTTATAGCTATTATTGTTATATATGTATTTATCAGCTCAAATACTATTTCCCAGGTTCTGCCGCACTATTAGTTAAAATGATTTTATATTTGATTATGAGTTTAGAAATACTTGTTTATGAATCTATGGAATAAAAAGTGTTTTAGCTATCTATGTATATAAATATCAAATGATTTATCCTCCTGTGTATATTGCATTATGTATATATATTCCTTAATTGTTCTATGTGGGTGATGGGTGAGAGCTCACTTGTGGTCAAGCTGACTCACCCCTCTCCCTTTCTCTCATAATTGTAGGTAGGAAGTTATTCGGAGGGCTCATATGAGTTACCTTTGGTGAGCTTTACATTATTGTAAGGCTTAGTTTAGGCTTCTATTAGTTGTAAAAGTACTCCAGTAGTTTAAGATGCGGTCACGCATGTATTTTGAGAATTGTAGCTATTTTCAAACTTTATGTATTTCTCTATGTATTCCAGAGTTTAAGTATGGATTTCAACTATTAGTTTTGATTAGATTTCGTATTTGATCAGTCATGTAATTTATGATTTTAAAATTTGTAAACGAATTAGAAAAGGGGTTTTGAAAGCTCGAATATTAAATATTTCTAGTTTTATGTAATCAAATATTATGTCTTAAATAGACAAATGATTGTTGATTTAGAAGAAAATCATCTTTTAAGTATTATATTATGATAAGTTATGCATTTAAAGAGACATGTCACCCATAAGGCTTACGTGGGATGAGATCACGTCAGGAGTCACGTTGCCATCGGTCTTGACGATTACGGAATATGTTAGGGGACACGTGTCTTGAAGTATTACATGTTTCCTGTTTAAAGTTGTAAGTAGAGTGAGTGAGTATAACAATTAAGAAATTGGATAGGGAAGAATTTTGAACTTGGAGGGAGAATGAGAGAAAAAGATATAAAATAGGGAAGAGAGAATATCAAAGGGGGAAATCACATTTTATTTCACATATTGGTTAACCTATTACATTACCTATAGCCTTTATGTATACTATTACCTATAGTCTTTATGTATACTATTTACTCTTAACTAAGATAACTCTCCTACTTGGGCTATTTAAGCCCAGTCCATATTTGTTACATTGCTTTCCATTAAAGACAGCCTTACCCTCAAGGTTGGTGCAAAAGAAAACACACTTGAAATTCTAATTACAATAACTCTTAACTATAATTATTCAATCACAATTAATCCTAAGAGTAATTATTCCTATACTATTGCACAAAAATTTAGTGTCCACCAAGATCCATTGTTTAAAATAAAGCCCAATGACAATGTCCCTAAATGTTTGCTTTTTTCCTATGGCTGAATTAGATTAGGTTGAGCCAACAATTTTCAACATATTCCGGTGTTAGTTTTTTCTTTTAATTGGCCCATTGCTAGAGCTCTTAAGAACAATAGGCTTGACCTATTAGGCATCAGACCACCTAGCCCCAATAGCCCTGGCTTCTGGTAGTTTCCACTTCACGCTTCTTTCCTCTTCTCCAAGTGCAACGCCGTTGCCGAGGACAGGAAGAGTTCGAGACTCCTCGACTTCAGCCTTGCTTCCATCGCCCCCTGTCCCAGGAAGTCGATGGGCACCATTGCCTTCGTGCCGACCATAGCTGCTTTGCCATCTTTCTTTTCCTCATGCAGAAGCTCGCTCACATGACCCCAAGGCAGAATCACCACCCTCATTTTCTCTTCCCTGCCGCTGCAAACGAGGTCTCCACCATGCTTCACTGCGGTGGCAACTCCGTAACCGATCACCCAAGGATGCCCTTCCTTCGCATTTCCTTCAACCATCGCGACAGCGAAATTCATCATGGTTACCGTCTTTTCCACTGCGAAGGTGCTCGAATTGGAAGGTCGAGTTCTAGATAAACAGATCCATTTGTGTCGCAGTGCCGGTGATGGTTCTCCACCACGATCTGCGTCACCTCCACTATTGCGAGGTCCTAACTCCGCACTCTTCACCAGAGCTGCCGTAGGGTGAACCTCTTCACTCGCGTCGCTGGTGCTTTTACCCAGATCTGATTCCTCTTCTTCTTCTATGATTGTTAGGTTACTTTGTTGCTCTGAATCTGAGTTTGCATTTTGATCTATTATTGCTGGATCTGGATTTCTAAATTATTGCTAAAATTGTGTTGAGTTCTGAATCTGGATTTGTGGTTGTTGTTGTTGATTTGCAATTGCAATTCTTTCCTCATAATATTTTGCCCATTATAAGACACAAGAAAGAGATTAGGGAGTCTCGAATATTACTCCAGTATGAATATTATTCTTCAATCCAATGATGAAATGATACACCAATGTAGCAGGATGGCTCGCTTGAATTTGGTGAGAGTGAGCGATAAATTCACGAAAATACTCATCCACATTTCCGGTTTGCACCATGATTGAGGTTAAACTTGCTAATGAAAACGACATTCAAACGATTAAGAAATTGGACTAGAAAGAATTATGAATTCCGAGGGAAAATAGAGAGAAATGGGAGAATATTAGGGGGGGGGGGAGAATCCCATTTCATTCATATTGGTTATCCATACATCACCTAAAGTCCTGTTTATATTATTTATTATTAACTAAGATAACTCTCCTAATTTGGCTATTTAAGCCCAATCCATACTTGTTACAGTGAGTAGTGTGACAAGGGAAGGGAGAAGGAAACTCCCGTTCACTTCTGATCATGAGTCCATTTTTAATGGAGTAAATAACTAATATTTTCAATTTCACATCAACCTAATCATAATATAATTTTTGTAACCATTTAGTTATAATATTTTTAAATTTTGAAATCGATTTAATTATTTTGTTGATATTTTTGTGTGAATGAAATGATTAAATTAACATCAAAATAAAAAATATAAATTAATATTTAAATTAAAAGATATAAAAAATTTATTAAAATTAAATTAACGTTAAATTAAAAGCATTCAAATCAAAATGATTATTTACTCTTTTTTAATGTATTATTACTATATATTTTACTTTGACTGACGATAATAGGAAGTTTCAAACTATCTTTGGAAATGAGAAAATCCTTGGAAGAGCATTAATTTATTATTTTATTGTTACACTCATAATAAAATCAATAAAATCCACAACTAAAAACATATTTTATATAAAATGAGTTTAATTTCAATGCAATTAACAAGTATATATAAAAGAGTTTTATATTATCATCCAATTAAATTTTTCTTTTTATGAGTTTTAAAATATTGGATTGAAAGTAATAATATTTCCTGATGTGTATTATATAATTGAATGAATATATAAAGCTTTTACCTTCAATGATCCAATTAAATCTATATAAAATTAGTAAAAACTATTTTTATTAGGCGATTGCACTAGGGTATATTTGATTGTAAGGTAAAAATGAAAGAAAATTTTCATATAATACAACCCAGATTTTCCAACAAATCAACGCACTTAAGAAGGACCAACCAAGTTACCCTCAGTATACATGTAACAAAGATGTAAATTTACACCAAAATATGACATCAAAATCTGACTTGTATAGTTGTCGTATATTATTGTCAAATTTTGATGTTCAAATAAAAAGATTGTGTAAGGCCCAGAAAATATACATTTCGCACGTAGATATCAAATTATGAGTATGTATCAACTTCAAAAATTGTTTTAAGTAATTGTCTTTGAAGGGGACTATTTTGTCCTTCTTAGATGTGTTTCTTTAGAAAAATTATGATGATCAATTGTCAACATAGTCAAAGATAAAGATTCGTACAAACACACAATCAATGAATACTTTTGTCACAGATGCATTTGGTCACTCCAAATCGCTTAGGCGTTATTTTCAACAAGTGCAGTGCATCCCTTCATTCCAAGGAAAATTTTTTCTCGAATGCTTCCAGCTCCTTTTGACACAAGTCGAATTCATTCATATGGTAGTACATGACCATAAAGGTTTCCTCTATTCAGCGAAATACAAAAAGGTCTTTGCAAAAGCTAAGGAGTCATCCAATAAAATTTTCAGTAAGGTAGGTATTGTTTCTCACATGTCAAATAAGCAAAGTCCAAAAGGACCAGGAGCTTAGCAACGTCCAATATATGAAAATAAACAACAATAATAATGCTAACCTGCATCCCAGTTATTGTTATTATTATCACTTTTCCATAACATATGGCACTAGCAAGTCAAGGGATGTTATCATTTCAACATGTGATCAAAGGTACTTGTTGTGAACACCAGAACAAAATTGCATGATCTATGGATTTGGTGATACAAGGGTAAAACCAACAATAAACAAAGATCATGAACCCTCATGACAGGTAAATTTGAAAATAACCACCACAGACTTTTGTGTAATGTAGCAGTCCAAAGTGCCTACACAACCTCTAAGTTGTAATACAACATCAAAGAGAGGCAAAAAGCCACATTCAATTTGCTTCTAATATCAATAAAAGTAACCCCATTTTGTATATTCATTCATCAAGTCAACAAATAGAGGGGGGAGGAAACTATAAAGGGAATATGAACACTTTTATGACCTAAAGGGAAAGGATATGAATGAATAAAACATGTCAATTCTACACAATCCACTAAAAAACTTTGACAATTATTGGTAATCTTCATATTTCTAAGAAAGATTAGCAAGAGTTGCATATGCACTCTTCTTCTTTGGTCCCTTAATGAAGGTTACACAAAGCTCAGTCCTCAACTTTTAATCTTCACATATACAATACCAATTTAGTAACAATCACCCTCCTCTCTTCTCCCCAAACCACGAAACAAACACACAAATAAAAACAAAAACCAAAAAGAAGAAAAATAAGAACTTGAATATAACTTCACTAATGTACTAACATACTTAATTTCTTTACAAAAAGTATTAAAAAGGAAAAAACCTGATTGCATGCCCTTAAGCTGAAATCGCAGAATAATAAACACACTCAACAAATCAACAAACGGCTAGCAAAGGAAATCGTGTTGTTTTGCAATACAAATGCGTGTGAAAGTATCTTTACTATCGTAATTCCTATCTTCTCAAACATCACAACACATCCTACAATCTAAGCAGTTTGTTATTGATAAAAACAACACAATAACTTCGTTTCTCAATACCAAAAATTGCTCTCACTGCTACTCTAGCCACCTCTTTTTTCTCAGCCAAATAAAACACATTGGAATTGAAAGAATCATTTACCATTTCAAAGTAAAAAAAAAAGCTTTCATTTCATTTTTTTATTTTATTCCCAAACATTTACTTGTATATATACACCAAACAAAAAACAATGGGAAATAAAAAAAAAACTCATAGGCCAAGGACACAACGCGTATCATCACGGCCTTTATCGAGGCATTTTTCAAGGTTCTCATCCTTCTTCTCGCATTTGAGGATTTCCACGTTCTCCACATGCCATGTTACCCTAATGTTCTTCGATGACATTAGGACTCCGATGTTGGGGTTGGGTTCCTCAGCATCCATCGCGCTCGCTATCTCATAAATTTTCTATTTGGTTCAGAGAAAAATGAGAGAAAACTCCTAGGGAAAAGGGAAAATATAAGAAAAAAAGAGATTGAAACTTTACAATGGTGAGCTTAGAAAAGATAATTGAATTGAAATTGGAGGACCTTTAGCTTGAATTTTATTATTTTTGTCAATTAAGAAAGAACATGATGAAAAGTTGAAGACTAGGGAAGTGCTTGTTGTGAGTCCTAAAGTGAGAAGAGAAGAGAGAAAGAGAAGCAAGCTGGCATTTGTTTTGCCAGGTTTTAGTTTTCATTTCCAGTTTCAGATTTGTAAAGGAAAAGCTGAAAAAACTGAAAACTCAAAATTTCATTTTTAGTTTTTCAGTTTTCCTTCACAAATTGTAAAAGCTGAAAGTGAAAACTAAAACTGATAAAGCAAACGCACCTAAAATGCAGATGGGGTGGATAAGTCACTGATGGGCATTCTCCTACTTGCATTGAAAATCACTACTATTTGATAATTTTTTTCAAATAGTTTTTTTTATTAGCTTTATTTAATCGACGATTGTAATTTGATAGATATAAAAAAAATTTAGATTAGTAGGACATCTATCTTATTCTTAATCACAAATAATTAAGATAAATATCTTTTGATTTTATAAAGGTCCAAAGAAACCCCTTTCAAATATTAAAAAAAATTGTTATAAAGACCAAAAAAAGGAAGTATATTTTAAAACGAGAAATAGAAAACAAGTTTAAAATGTTTTTGGTTGTTTGTTTAATATATATATATATAACCATCCTAAACTTTTACTCTTTTACAAATCACTACCACAAATTTTAAATCCTCCTCAATTAGTCCCTAAATTTTGACTAATACTTAAATAAACCCATTTGTTTTAAATTTGTTCATACAATAATAGTATAATAATACATAAAAAACTTATTAACCATTTATTTTACATTAAATTTAGACCCTTTACTAATTTATTTATTGTTCAATCTTGTTGTTTTCAAATAGTTAAATACATTTTGTTTAAGAAAATGATTTATTTAAGCAATAATAATAGTTTAAAGAGTAATTGGGATGAAATTAAAATTCTAAGTATCTATTTGCAAAAAGCATAAAACTCCCATCCGGATTGGTAGAAAAACATTCAATTAGACTTTTAAAAAGTCTTTAATGAAATACAAAAGAAAGGCATATAGGATGGGAGAAGAAAAATTAAAATAAAGAGCATTTGAAAAGAAGAAAAAAAATAAAGGTTGTGTACTCAACTCTTACAAATTAAACAATTCTATCTACAATATGAGGGGAAAAAAAAAAAGGGAAAGGATAGTTGAGTAGATATATGTTGGAATTCAGTTATTTGACAACCCCTTTTAAGCATGCTTTTTCAAGATAAGTTGCTCTCTGTTTCACTCATTACAACATTTGACATATATTCCCAAACAGCATCAAGTGCATCTTTATCCAAATTTGGGCAATGATAAAATGAAAAGGTTAACCTTGGCAATTTTCTTTCACTCTTGATTCTGAGGTGTTCTTCCACTAATTTGTGTTGGAGTGAACGTCTCTTAGGGATGTGCAACCTTTGACACTTATGGCATATAGGGATGCTAGAGCTCTCAGGTAGTGATTCAGCCTCCTTAATCTCTTTAAGTAGAGACATTCCAAGTTTGTAAGATGTTTGATGCCTTTTGGCAAGTTTTTGATATTAGTTCCCTCAAGTGATAACTCTAATGATGATAACTTGCTACTCTTGGAGTTCAAACAGGTTATGACACCTATCCAAATATAAGCTCGTTAAAGACGATAAGCCATCCAATATGATTTGTAGGTTTGAGGTGTCAAGCTGTATGCAATCCCAAGATCAAGGAAGTCAAGAGATCTCAGCTAGACAAGCTATTTGGTAGGTGCTTCAAACTCTTACATCCTTCTAGGCACAAGTTTTGAAGTGTGCTGCAAAATGTATCTGATGAGGGCAATGCTTCAATATCTATAATGTTTATGAACACACGATGATTTTTATTTGAAATCAGTGAAAACTCCTTGAGGTTAGAGCATTCAACACCAAAACTAGGCAAAAACTTGAAAGAGGTCTTAAAGGGTAAATATTGCCAAAAAAAAAAAATAAAATTTAGATCAAGTTACTTAAATTTGTTATATCAAATTCTCAAAACAAACTATGATGGAATGTGAAATTTAATTTTGTTGTAGATGAGGGCAAATGTCTTGAGTTTTATTATGTTTGATGTTCTAATTTGAGTTGTGTGTGTTTTTATTAACCCTCAATTCCTGCTAAACTCCCATTTTTTAAGTTTTTCAATTAATTTGTTACTCCTATCTATGTAGTCCACTCAATGCACATGGTCCATTAATGCAATTGTCAGAGTGTCAATTTGAAGCAGTTGGCTTATTTGTACCAAATTCAAATGGACATTTTATATTTGCATTGCTTTCATTCCTATCTACCTAGTTTTTGTTTCATGATTTTTTTTGGTTGGAAACCGCAATGAACAGACTGTATGTAATATTTAAAAAATAAGAGAAAATGGAAAATTATGGAAAATATTGATGAGAAAAAATGTTTTTAGAGATAAAACAATTATGAGATTAAATTTTGGGAGAAGATTAATATCTTTGAGAAATTTTAGATGATAAAAATAATTTTCAAAGGGGAAATACTTTTTTACTTCATAATATATATATATACTATACTTTAAAATTTTTAAATAATATTATTATGAAACACATTAAATATATATAATTATTTTAATAAAAGATGAAATATATTAGATATCTCCCATTTTCTTCCTCAGATTCATTTTATATCCAAAATAAGGGTAGAATAAATGCTTTAAACACATTAATCTTCTTTTCTGCATAACTCCTAAAATCCCCTCAGTTACTGATTTTGGAAAAAAAAATTTAACTTTTATCTCTTGATGGAATAAAATTATTTTATATTGTCAAAAATAAAATTTCACTAAAGTGATAAATCATAGAAAATAAATACTTACTACCACAACCACCTATCATGATTAGTAATTTCAATAAAATTTTATTAAATAATAATATAAAAATATATTACAATATATAGAAATTAAATTGTTAGATAAGTTAATATATCATTAATTGATTATAGGATTAACTAAATATACAGAATTTGATATCATATATACAAGTGATCTTGTCCGCACCAAAATTAGTGGTTCAAATATTTTTTGACATCAATTTTTTTAAAAAGATTATGAATATCAATTTAGTCTATTATTTTTTAAAATAGATATTAATTTAATTATTTAATGTATATTCATACCCTAATTAGTTTAACCTCTAAATTAAGGAGTGGAAATTTACTCTAATGCCTTCATCTTGAAATTTCTAAAATACCCTTAATTTAAAAGTGTTGAATTCTTGTTTATTTAAACTTTCATATTTGAAATTAAATTTAATAATTATACAAATTAATATTAAATACAAAAATTGACTTTTTTAATTTATTAATTTTTAAAAAAATTAATTATCCTCTAAGTGTTGTAAACTTTTGGATAAAAAGAAATAAGGAAAGTTTCATTCACTCTTTGCTCGTAAGTTCCATTCACTATTAAGTTTTCAATAAGATTATTTTCAAGAATTATGGAGATTTTTTTATACATAGTTTAAATATCAAAACTTTTTAAATTTTCAATTTTCCGGATACAACGTTGTTTTAAACATTTGTGTATTATTATTGTCATCACATTCCAAACTTAAATTTAAATATCATACTAACTATTACTAAAAAATAACAATAACTATAACACTAAATTAGGCCCAAAAACTCTTAATTTAAGCGTAATGTTTAACTTAAATTGGAGAATGTAATAAACTAAATTTAAATAACTTGTTGTTTGACAAAACAAAAATACAACACTATCTTCATATCATACTTATGTTACACAAGTTGTGTAAGAATAATGCATTTAAATTTTATTATCTTTAAAATTTAATTAATACATAATAAATAATCTCATATTAATTAAATGTTTACCTTAATAAAGCCAATTTTCAAAGCACCAATATTAAAGAGTATATCTTTATCAAAATATATTAAAAAGTATACGTTGATCACAATTAAAGAGTATATTAGTCTGTCATTTTTAATTAATTAATTAATTACGGCAACAACAAAAAGCTGAAAAGAACATTATAGTAATAATCGTTAAATATCACGCAATAGATATAACGGCACTCATAAAAAGTGTAATGCACAAAACCCACGGTGCTTGCCATTCCAAAACCATATCCATGATGTGAATTCATATCCATGGGTTGCTTGAAATTGGAAAAGATGGGGAATCTCATGATGTGCTCGTCGAGGCGGGGTTTCCATTTCCTTATTTGCCTAGAGTGATTGCCATGAAGCCAGAGTCTTCAGCTTCCTAAGTCGTGGTTACCCCGAGCCCCGACCTTATAGGGGATGCTAAGCAAAGTCCGAATATTGAATGGAATTGAGATGAAGGGTGGAGTGGGCCCGTTGGTGTCTTGGTAGTGGTAAGGGTGTGTCATGATGGCGGGATGCTTCCTCCCAAGGTTCCCCTTCGTGGCAAGGTCGGGTCCTCCTTGACCTCATGGGTTCATTCTGTGGCTCGCAATTGTCTTCAAGCTTAGGGATATCTTTTCTTCTCAGTCTTCTCTCTGCATCCTCGATCTTCTCTTCTAGTTCATTTCGTCAGGCTCAGAGCTCATCCTCTAGGTTGGCCATCTTGATGTTTTGCTCTCAGCATGTGGAGCATTTCCTAGTATGAGAGTGTAGAGCGTTCTGGAATCTCAGCTGTGGAGGCTGAGGGCGGCCGGCGAGGTTCTAGTGCTCACATCTCTACTCCTCCTCAAGTTTAGGCCATCTTCTACCGGTAGCAGAGGCTGATTCAGGGGCCATGAGCCCATTTGGGGAGTGCTAAGGAGTAGGGGCTAGCTTGGAGGAATGGTGGTGCCATCGTTGCCTTTGATAAATGTCCTTCTTGTCGATTTGATTCACGCCATTGGTGGGTTGAAGGTTGGCAAGAGGATCAGTGAATAGCCCAAGGGTCAATGGTGGTGTTCGAGTGGTTGTGTGTAACATCTAAAAATTATTTAAAAATTAATTTAAGATTTATTAGTTATAATTTAAAAAATTTGACAATTTTAATAACGATTACTAATTAATTGATCAACGTGTTAAAAAAAAAAATTAGAGCCATGCATGAATAGTGACCTTGGGTCCTACAAACCCATCATGACAGTTGAAATTCTAGAATTGGAACGAAAGTAGCCAAAAACTAAATTGTAGGATTGAGATTAGAAATGGTAAGGAATGAGAATTTTAGGCTTGAAATTCATTTTTGGGTAATGTTTGATTCTCGGTTGGGTTGGTCCAGATGAGAGTTTCGATGTGCGGTTTTTAATACCGGACAAGTTACTTGATGGCCAAGTAACATTTACCAACCACTTTATGTCAAATGGATGAGAGGATTAAAACTTGAAAAGAAAGTTTTAATAATGACCTTTAATTTGTTATATTTTTACCCAAGCCAATATCTATTCTTTCGGTGGAATTTTGGTGTGGTTTAATTTTAAAAGCTACTTGCTCTCCAAGTTAAATGAGCAGCTTCTTGAGGCAGGATGGCCAAGATTCATTCTTTGACTACCAACTAAATTCTAACCATTCATTTTACTATTTTTCTTTAAGAATTCTCCCTTATATTATAATAACCAAGTTTTCCTTACAAGCTTCCTTACAAGATGAATACAAAACCATTCTTCTCCATTAAGCCACCCATATTTCGGTCAGCAAGAGGAGAATACAACAGCCACCATTTTCATCTTCTCAAGAGCTCAAACTTGATTCAAGTTCCCAAACTCCTAGCTTAGACTTGTTAAAACCCTAAACTTCATTCACAAAACTTTTTCCACTCTCAATACCTACCAAACTAACCGATTGGAATTTGAATCCATCACTTTTCCAACTTTGAGGCTCACAATCTGTTGTTAAAGGAAGGGTTTGGTGTTTTTGGGAAAGCTTTGAAGTGAAGGAAAAACATTCTAGAGCATCCTTTGAAGTTAAGAGCCACAAATCTCCAAAGCGTAGAGCTCTAAACCTGTTGGGTTTTCAAATATGTTTTCTTGAAGGGTTCCTGATTTACTTGATATTTTTGGTTGTATTGATTGGTGATATATAGATATTGATGTATTCATTTTGGTGGAGTGTTTAGATGATATTGGAAATCATTAAGGAATTTTGGACTATAGTGCTGGATTTTTGGATTTCTTGGGATTGTTCACAAATTTTCTGGTGTAATTGTAGGTAGTTTTATAAGATAGAAAAATTATATGTTGAAGCTAACATCCTAGGCTAGACCCACAAATTTTCTGAGTTCTGATTTGGACTTATACTGTTTTAAAAAAATCAAGAACCGAGATAGTAACTATGTTGCCATGGATTGTTGAAACTGAAATTGTGAATTTGTATAATTTTGTTACTATAGCAAATGATTGAATTTTTCTTTGAAATTTTTACAGAGTATTGGACACATCTTGAATTTCAACCATGATTTTTCTTTGAATTGATTCAATCATTTGCTAAGATTAACAATTATGAATTTTAGGTTCTTAGCTGACGTTAAGTGGTTTTGACAAATTGTCTAATTTTGTTAACATAGTTAGAGAACTCTTTTTACTCTGAAATTTTTATGAAACCTTGTGAACACATTGAAGTGTCTTAGATAATTTTTACAGCCTTTGAATTGATTGATTAATGTGCAAATCAATTCGTGCTATAATAGTATGAAATTTGCCCAATTGGGAAATGAACCCAAGACTTGAATTAATAATGTAATGACATTTTGATTCTAGTATAATATGAATACTTGATGTTAAATATTTGGCAATGTGACTTGTGACATATAAATGCATGCTATATGAAGTAAATAGTGATTTATGAGGCATGATTGAAATTGCATCGTGAATGAATGCCTACATATGGCTTATGCATGTATTTTAGAAAAGAAAGTATATGATGTAGTTATATGAGAAAAGATAATGTATAAATTTCAATTTGTGCGTGTTCTGACATATGGAGAAAATAAAAACAAGACTTAAGTTGAATGAGGGAAGGCAAAAGAGGAAATTTCTTGAGATATTATAAAGGAAGACAAAGAGAAACTTCCCAAAGATATTATGAGTCGGATACGTATTTGGTTAAGAATAGAGTATGTGTGATTCAGAAGAGGAAAATTGAATTCTATGATCACATATATGAATAAACTGAGTCCTATAAGTAGTCTATTTCCCATTGTTGCCATCAGGAGGCGATATGATCCATTATAAATACCATGTGGTATAAAGTCTTTTTTATATTGATAAAAAGAGAAAATATATAAATTGAGTTTATGGCCATAAGTGAAACTAGGTCATTTTGAGATAATTTCACTACAATTAACACATGCGTAACATCATATTTTGTCCGAATATTTTTTTTTTTGTGTTTTCATTTTCCTAAAATAAAATAAAATAAAAATAAAAATAAAAAGGAAAAAATACAGAGGAGTGGCTGACATTGTATCATGGCTCCCCATTCTCTGCATTCCTCTTCCCCACTTCCTTTACCCCACTCCCCAATGGCAGACGAAAGCAAAAATGAAGGATGGGTTATTATAAAAAATCCATCAATAGCCTTTCATAACCCATCCCTCACAGCCTGTAACGGACACAATCATATGGAACAACAGCTATCATTCACTAACGACCATACATCATCATTCTCAAATGGTTTACCACTATAGAAGGATCAACTAAACACAGCTCAAAGGGCGGAGGGAAGACATACAACCTGCAAGGGGGCGTGTGGCACATAGTTTAGTTTTATATTCCTAGGAATGTCATTCCTGGAATGCCATTAGGAGAATAATATTTTGGGATAATATTTTGAAGCGTTTGGTAAGCAGATTAAATTTTCAGAATATTATAAATATCCCAGAAATTAATATTCATGCGTTGGTTGTCATTTATAATCTAGGAATTTTATATAATTTTTCCAAAATACCCTCATAATTTTAGTGGCAAAATTAACAATTTCAACTAAAATTTAACTATTTTAACTTAAAATTAACAATTTTAACTCAAAAATTAATTATTCTAATTATAAATTAACAATTTTAACTCAAATATTTAATATTTAAACATAAAATTAACTGTTTTAACATAAAAATTAACAATTTTAACTCAAAAAATTAACAATTTTAACTACAAAATTAACTATTCAAATTAAAACTTAACAATTTTAACTGAAAAATTTACTATTTAAACAAAAAATTAATTGTTTTAACACAAAGTAACAATTTTAACTATAAAAAAAAAACCATTTTAACTAAAAATTAACAATTTTAACTACAAAATTAGCTATTCAAATTAAAACTTAACAATTTTAACTAAAAATTTACTATTTAAATATTATCAACGTTAACTGAAAAATTAAGTTTTCTAACTAAAAATTAACTATTTTAACTACAAAATTAACAAACAAATATAATTTGCTCAAATTAAATTCAAACATAATTTTTTTTAACAATGCTAAATGTATGAATACCAATTCAAACACATAATCCATACATATGTCAAATCTACTATCAAAGTGAAACCCACTATAAGACTATCAATTTATACAAAGTTTTAATTTAAGTCCCATGACTGTTCTAAATAAAAACTATGACTCATCAAGTACATCTAAAACCAAGTCCATCCTATCTTTCACTTCCAATGTCTAAAAGTAGTTGATGATATATTTGTCCTTCGTAATGATTCTGTCAGCTTTAATCCTTTGTTGATTTGACAAGCCATCAACGCTAAAAGTACAATAAACTCAACTTAGTCACCAATAAAAGTAAGTTAGAAGAGAAAAGGGGAATTGCAATTAATACATACAACTGCATGCAAAAAAAAAGCAGTAAAAGTGCATAGCATGGTTGAGATTTGACTTAAATAGCATATAGTCAAGGCGCTACTTGTCAACATGAGGACATTTCAAAACTCAAATATGAATTGGACAGCAAAACACAATACCTTGATCATGTGACTGAATACAAAGTAAATAAGATAATCTGGGATGTAATATGTAGTACAACAAAAGAAGTACCAAGATAGAAGTATAATGTTTGAGCTCATACAGTTGGACCAGCAATTACAGATGTCCCTGAATCAATAATGGCAGAACAGCTACCCTCACACAACCCTGCAAATTAAAATTTTATATTGGAAGTCCGGTCTATGGAAATGGAACAAGTGATCTACTACCAAAAATGGCGGTGGTCCATGCTGAAGTCAAAACACCTTGATATTGTTAAATATAAAGTTCAATGGAAAATCAAAGTTCTATACAAAGGTAGTGGATTAATAAGGTTTGAATAGTGTGCAAAGGTACCACACTGGTGTGACTTGTCCAACTGAAATATTCTGGAATCCAAGTCCAAGTACCCCATCAAAATGCAGACCCAAAAACTCCAAAGACTTTTCCTTTGTAATCCCAGCGAATTCCAGGAGGATGAGAAGCAACTAGCCACTACTACAAACAAAGTACAAACATATCTGAAGCATGTAAAATAAAACTCAATACTGTTCCTGGAATGAATGTAGCAACCAATCTGCAAGGAGTAATATCTTGTTTTCAAAATAAGGTTGGCCAAAGAAAATAAAATTGATGGAGTATTCAATTGCATCAGAATCAGATCATTTGGTAAATTACAGACAAGATGCATTTGGAAGGGGACCAAAGGTTGGAGCTTCCAGTGTCAAACACAACTCTGAAGCTTTGTGGAGGTGATCCAATACCAATCTCCCCAAAATATTATGCATCAAGATAGTTCTTAGATACACCACACCTGCTTCTGAATTATTTTTATTAACACTCCCTAAACCTTTGGACAACCCAAGGATCCCGACAAAGCCCACAGACACATGACAACCAGCAGAAGCATATTGTGCATCAAGATAGTTCTTAGATGATCTTGATACACTACACCTGCTTCTGAATTATTTTTATTAACACTCCCTAAACCTTTGGACAAGCCAATACTTGAAACCCATATTGACAAGTCATCTGGTTCAAGCTAATGACAGTTTCAGCAGAATCAATATACAAGAGTTTGCTTAACCATAAACAAATACAATCACGACATGTCTTTTCAGTTCTACAAGTGAAAAAAATAGCTTAATAATGCATAGGGAAGTATTATTGAACACCCAATATTTATTAATTTATTTAAGTTTATTATGCCACTATTTGCATTTATAAATCATGTTGCAAATCAGAGTAACTTTAAAATAACTAAACTAAGTTACATATTTTCCTACACATATAATTTTTTAGCCTCATGATAATCGATTCATCAACATTCAGTCATGCATCAAATATAGATGAATCTTTCAACCATGAACAAAGAGAGAAAAAAAAGAAGCAAGTTTATATAACAGATTGAAAGAACAACAAACTAGGTGAATATTTTATCACATTAGTTCGGCAAATGGACAAACAGAAGCTGCAAATAATTTAAGAAAAGGAAAAATCAAGCTAACCTTACTTACCTTCACCATCATCATTCATAGCCACATCTAACCCATTCTCTGAGACCATCATAAACACACCAACAACCACACATCACCTTCCTCCATTGTCACCATCATAGCCACCCCCTGAAAGAAACCAAATCACAGCCCGTACCAAAAAATACCATCACAACACCATCATCACTATCAACAACCACACTTTCACACCATCACCATTTTCAAACCAAACCAAATAGCGCTTCAGAACCAAAATCAATCCAAGATCAACGAAAATACAAACTCAGAAAATAAACACAGAAAAAAAAAGAGGGAAAGGAAAGCCGCGACGCTCAACCACTCACCACCACCGCAACGTTCAACTCGCCGCCCTCAGCCTTGGATACGCGAACCACAGCCGGAACGCCGGCGGAAGCGAACTCCACCACCGTGCGCCCACGCCCCTGCTCCCCGCAAGACCGCCGCACGAGATCAGTGCCGTCGCGTACAGCCAGAGGGCCGCGCACTCACACCGCCGCCCAGCCTAGCCTTGCGCCGCTGTTTGGTTACTCGCACTCCGCAAAGCCCGGTCCGGCAGCGCCGGTTCCACCGTGAAGCCGCGAGTAGGACCTCCACGCACCGCCACCGTGCGACAGCAGTCGCAAAGCCTACCAGACCTGGCCGCAAACCACCACTGCCACACAGCTCAGCCACGCCGCGAACGCTTCTCTTCCCGTGCGTTCCCATCTCTCTTCCCTCTTCCCTCTTCCCTCTTCCCTGTTGCATGCCAGCCGCCCCTCTGCCCCTTGACCCTTTTGTGTGTGTCTGATATGTTAGATTAGAGAAATAGGATTGGAAGGCATTGGTATTGTTTTGGGTCAAGAGTCATTGAGTCTTTTTTTTGGGTCATTGGGTTTGTTTCTGGAATGTTTTTGGATCAGATTCATTTAGGGATGCTGGGCCTATTTGTTTTTTTTGTAGTAACCCTTCTGGGCTAGGATGTGTGTGTCTCTTTCTTAAAAAAAAAATTATTTTTTAAAATAAATAAATGTAAAAAAAAATATACAAATAAAAATATTTTATTAGATAACAATTAATAGTTGTGATTGAGATTCAATCCTCCTTCATGTACTATTAGCTTAAGGTTTATTGAAATTAGGAAACTCTTAATCCCATGCAAAAAAAAAAGGGTTAGATTCCTCTGTTAATAAATCATCAGTCAAAAGCCCATTTCCAAAATTAAAATCAGTCAACACATTTGCTATTTCTTAATCAAAATCCATCAAACACACACTCATTTCTCCAGAAATCATGTAATTTGAGTGATGAAGGATACATTGACGTACAAACAACTATCAAGTTAAAATATTTTTCATAAAACTTGTTCTCTATTTTGTTCTAATTTTAGCTTTATTTCTGTGTAAATATAATTATTATAATTTGGGGAAAAATAAATATTTTAAAGTTATAAATAAATTTGCATAATAAGTCATAGGGTAAGTATTTATACGGATGTATTAGGGTGAAGTGGAATTAAGTTTCCACTCTTCCCTAATCATAATCAAACTCCCGAACCTCTTTTAAAAAAAGGCCAACTTTGCAATTAAAAGGTTTTCCAATTTTTCCAGAATTTAAATTGTGGTGACTCCTATTTTATCATTCCCATTTTTATTTTAAAATAGGGTTGTCATCCTCGCTAATGCCTTCCAGGTATGTTGTGACAATATGCATAATCATATATGTAATCTCTTGATTAGAATTACTTACTATGTGTTTGAGCTTCATGATATATGTGCACTAAGTGATTGATTGTTAAAAGTTATCACTTCGGAGGATGATTTTAAAACTTTAAAATGAATTCTTAATATGTATTGCATGATTACATTTTCTTGATAAACCGAAATGGCTGCGATGGCAATGACATTATGATTGTGTAACTAGGGAGTTGCCCTCCTGAGAATTGTATAATTCTCACCTTTATGTGTTTGTGTTCCCATGTTACCTCTAGGTTTATCAGAGACAATAGGCCTTACGTGAAGAGCTCGGGATTGTAATAGCTTAGTAGTTGATGTTTTTATTTTACTATACTTGGTTGGAGTTATATGTATGTAAAAGTAGTAGGGGACATATATGTATTAAAGCTCATAGAAGAGCTTCCTTTTGTACTTAACTCTTTATTCAATAAATGTTGTGTTTTACGCTTAGTTATTATACACGTTAATCAAGCTTGCTATAAATAGTTAAGAGGTCTGCTATTAATAAGTATCAACTTGAGTACGATGTTATGACTTAAGGATAAGGTTGTACTTAGAAGGATGTTACATTGTGAGCCATTTGGGGAGGTGGTGAAAAGGTTGTTGTAAGGTGGTGAGAAGGTTGAGAAGACTGGAGTAAGGTGGTGAGAAGGTTGAGAAAGCTATAGTAAGGTGGTGAGAATTGCTATTGGTGATTTGGTCCCTAATGCCAATGTCATGTAAAGTTACATGAACATTATCTTTCGATGTATGAATAGTGGTCTTCTAGGTGATCCTCTTTCCTTCATGGTGGTTGAAGCACTAGGTGTAAGTACCTACAAAGGACTGCAATGCCCAAGTTAGCTTGTGGGTGTGAGAAAGGGGAGAGTATTAGAATGAAAAGCATACCTTGGTGGGACTTGCCTTCTCCTATTTATGCCCTTCGGATACGTCAAAAGTAGAGATCCTAGGGCTAAAGTAAAGTGAACCTCTATGTAGAGTATTGTTATTGAGTTATGTTAGGGGTTGGTAGTCCTTTTTCCCTTTTTGGTTTCCTCCTAGGATCATACTAGTGGTCATGCTCATCATGCGCTTCTCCCGACCTAGAGTCATGCCTTTTTGTCTTCTCTAGGTGAAGCCCTTGGCCTGGATTTGGGCTTAGTAAATTCTCCTTCTAATGACCCAGAGTGTTCTTGGGTCCCACTCGCACAGGTGGTCCTTGGAAGGTCCTTGAGAGCATTACGAAGGACTTCCATGTTCAGTCCCTCAATGAGGTCTTCGTGTCTAGTCGTTAGGCAGGGCACCTGATCCACCTTCCTGGACTTAAAGGTCTGAGTCCTAGGTCATAATAGGATACATAATTTTAGACATGCATTTCAAATTAAGCATCATAAATTTTAGGGATAAATGCATTTTACCTATCTGAATTTTAGGTCATATGCAATTTACTTCTTGACTTTTCAAAATATGCATCGACACCATGAACGTTTCAAACTATGCAAAACACCTTCGGTATAATTTTGACAACTAATAAAGGTAAGATTTATGTGCACTTAACCCCTAAACTTTCTAATTTGTGTAACTCGACACCTTGCCCATGAATATTATGTGCAATTAACCCCTAATTTTTTATTGTGTGAACTCGACATCTGCTATGACTTAAATTTTGGGGGTTTTTGGAAAGTTTGAAAAGTAAGGAATTAATGCACTTTTTGAAAATTAGGGTTTTTGCACGGTTTGGAAAGTTTAAGTGTCATAATACATTTTGAAAAGTTGAGATTTAAATTCATATGACCTAAAATTCAAGAGGTAAAATGTATTTAACCCTAAATTTTACCATATAAATAATCCTTGACATGCATGACAAATAAATGTAACAAAATTATTAAATTTGGATTCGTAATGAACTTGATTAATGTAATGTATTGAGTCAACATGTCATTGGTTTAATAGGTAAATTATGAGATAAAATAAATATAAATTTATGAATAATAATAAGTTGGTTTTAAGTGTCAATAAGCTATTATATTTTTATTTTATTTATTTAATTTGTAAAATGTTGAAAATTATTATCATTTTATTGTATTTGTTTCATTATTCGAACTTTATTACAAATATAATGGACCTTACATGAGTTAATGATATGAAGATCCTTGAAGATAATCATTAATATAGTATAATGACGCGTTGACTCAATACATTACATAAGTTAAAAGGTAAAACTCATGGTTGTGTTTGATATTGGACAAAAATAGGTAGAAAATTTCATAGATAAACCTATTTGTATAAGCTCATCTATAAATTTTTTCTCTTATTTTAACCCCATATTGATTATATCCTATATGAAATTACATAAAAAAAGGCATGAATTACAGTATTGCATTTCTATTACTTACAAAATGCCATTAATACGTAGATAAGCTATTGAAATAAAAATATTATTTGGAAAAAATGCTTCTCACCCTAAATATTTACCCCGAAATTGTCGCATTATCTCTGTCTGTTTAACGGCCAATGAACCAGGAAACCTGCTAAATAAATAGCCGACCAGTCCGAGTCGAGCATCAGATGAACTTTTCTTTTTTAGGTCTGGGCCAGCATCACACCTGCAAGATGAATTGAGGTAGCCCTTTTCTTTTATAGCATAGGGACCTGGCTTCCACTAGCTTTCTATATGGACTTTTCTTATGTTATTCATTGCAGCTTAGTGTACGGAGGTGACTGAGCATCCTTCACTTGCAGTAGTCTATTGTGCGTGTGCCCATATGCACATTTAGAGAGAGTTTAGCTAGTAACAGAGGGACAGAAATATAGAGATATTTGAGATGTAAATTTATGTGGAGATAGGAATAATAAACAAAATTTTTCTATGTAAGATAGAAAAATATAAAATTTTTGTCCTTCCAAAATTAGGGATCAGTATACAAAGATAGAAAGTTAATATTTTTTTTCAATAATATTTATATATATTTATTATTTATATCTTCATCTTTACTGTTTTCATTGTCTATATATTTCTACTATGTCCCCTGTCAAATGCTATCTGTTGATTATGAATGCCTTTTTTCTTTAGCGATATTCTTAAATTGGAATTGGTTAGGAGTTAGGACCACGGCTTATTATGGAACAAAGCAGCAGATGCCACAAATGTTTATTATATTTGGCAGGTGTTTCTGCGATACATGAGTATCCTTAAAACATAGGATGATCGGCTTAGATATTCTTCTAAATATTTTCAAACTTGTCTATAAATTCCTATCTATTTTTGCTAATTGTTGAATAAAATGAGAATATATTCTAAATTTCTACTAGTGGAATCAATAATTATTTCTCATTTCATTATATTTATTTAGATATTAATATATTTTTATATATTTATTTAATTTTATTGATTTAATCATTGGCCTACTAGTTGAATCAATAACATAATGATCATACACCTTAGTCGAGTCAAGTATTGGGTTGAGTTTTATAATTAATATGATATTCTACAATTGAAAAATTTTTATATGCTCTTTGACTTCGAATTGCCTATATATGTTCTATAATGTAAACGTATTTTATCCTGATTTTTTTTTGTGTATAAAGAAAAATTGAAAATAAAAAAATCAAATCCCTCCCTTTTTCATTAGCATTTTTTAAATTGATTTTGTTTTTAAAATAGTATCAATCAAATCATTTTAGTTCTATCAACATTTATTTTAATCAGTGTTAGTCAAAATCTCAATCAAACTTTCTAAAGTTTCAATTGAATCTTAATCAAATTAATTTTAAATTTCAATTGTATCAAAAGTTTTTTCAAATCATTCTCCAATTAGTTACACAAAAAATATATAAATGGACCAATAATGACACAGCCAATAGAGGCAGCAATCGCATCATGGCGGCACAATGCTCAGCACACCCCTGTTAAACAACATCATCACAAAACCTCCACCGTTGCCTTAAAACTTAACCATCATCCATCACCATCTTCCACCTTCAATCCACAAAAAGCCTTCCCTCAAACTAGCAGCACTCACATCCTCAATTGATCTCTCTCAACCCTCAGCCGAAAATCATCACCAAGTGTGAAACCATCTAAGCCTATAACCTTTCACCCTTCAAGATCATCATCACTCCCATATCTTAGCCAACAACCTCTCAACCCTCTTGAAACACCACCTTCCTCATCATTACAAACCATCACTGTGAAACCACCACCAAGTGCCACCTCCCACGCCTCTTGGTGGCTGCTGCCTAAGGTTGCCATTTCCTTACTTGGTTGCCAATGTTATTTTTAATTTGAATCATTCATTATTTATGCCTTTGAATTTTCTCTTAATCATTTTTTGTTAATTTCGAAATTGTCTCATGATCACTAACAATCGAAAGCTTTCCTTCATTGATTATAAATAAATTTATTTTTTTAATCAACGCAACAACCTGGGATGTGAATGGATGATTTATCATCCTTTTAAGTTTTACAAAAATATAAAGATTTATTATATAGTTTATATATACTATCCTAAGCCATGTGCAAAGTTGAATTTTTTTATATAATTTCTTTTTTTTTTCTTAACAAAATTGATTCAATATACAATCATTTTTTACAAGAACGTGATTTTTAAGTTTTCATTATATACTAAATGATACGTAACGTAGCAACTATCTAAAGAATTAATTTTTCTTTAAATTTTATTCTCTTTTTATTTAATTTTCTTTTCTTTAATTTTATTTCATTTTATTTTTGTATTTAATTGTGACTTTTAAAGGGAAAAATAAATATTATCAAGTTATAAATTAATTTACAAAATGACCTCTAGGTAATCATATTTATACAATATACTATGGATAGTGGGATTAAGTTTTACCATTCCTAATCATAATTAGACTTAGGATTCAAATCTATTTTAAAAAACCAGTTTTACAAATCAAAAAATTTTAATTTTTGCTAAAAAAAAATAGTTGCGACTATATTTTTAAATTTATTTCTTTTTATGAATAAATTTTGGTTGTCATTTCTTTCACAGCATCTTCTTGAAATGTTGTAACACACACCCATTAATTGAATAACACTTTAGCTATGACTCATATTTAACATTAACTTTTATTTGAAGTGTTATTTAATTAATGAATATAAGATATATCCAATGACGCTATAAATACATACAAGAATTTCTCTTTACAATTTTTAGATTGCCAAGTGTTTTTTGGCATCTGACTTCTATAGATTAATTCTGGCTCATGTTCAATGTAAACAATAATAATATTAAGTTTTGCGAATTTGCAAATTTTGGCAAGACAAATATTATTCTGCCTAGCTTTTATCCCAGTAATTAAACAAGTAGTCAACACTCATTACATTAACTTCCACACCTGTCCTCTTACAAGGAAAACAGAAGCAAACTTGACAACAAATTACAGATCCTCATCAACCACAAATGCTTTATTTTCTTCTCAAGCATGTCATACAAAACACTGAAGACACTCTTATTGTTTGGTGGTTGGAATATTTGGTGCAGTAACACTGTAATAGGCAGCTACACAGGGTACTTGTAGAGTTGCAGAACCTTCTTCCAAGATGGCCTGTTGCTAATATCATCCCACCAAGCACTCACATGCTTCCTGTCTCTCACCAAATTCCCTCTCCCAGTTTGATTCACCAAGTAATGGCCAAATGGGAGATGGCTAAGATCAGCAAGGCTGAAGAAATCCCCAGCTAAGTACTTGGTCTTTGACAGCCTCTCCTCATAAATGTCCAGCACCTTTACAAGCTTTTCATCACTCTCTTGAATCACTTTTAGGTCTGAGGGAATACCCATCAATGGGGCAAACAGAACATTCATAACTAAGTTGTAGATTGGAGGGTGGAAGTTGTGGGCCTCAACTTCAAGCCATTGTTCCACAAGACCCCTTTCTTCAATCGTTTTCCCTAGCAAATCAGCCCCTTGGTCTTTATACTTTTCTGCATAATACCTAATTATTGCACGAGATTCTGCATAATTGGTTTAAAAAAGTGTATTAGTATGAATTTGAATGGAATATTCTATATTAATTAGCAAATGGCAAAGGAATTAGATGGTTACTTTGACCAACTTATGCCAGAAAATTTTAGCAAAAACAAAATTAAAAGGAAAATAAAAACCATTACATGCAGAAAATAATTTATAGACATCTCTGACTCGTTATAAAACATAATAATTTTGAATAAAAAAAAACAAAATAATCACGTGTAGAAAAACCAAATGATGCAGGGCAAGTACGAATAGTTGTAACCCCGCAAATTAATTAGAGTAAGGGGGCTCTGCGTACGAGACGGGGCAAATTCGAGAGAAAGATCAACGTCATCAATCTTCAACTACATATTACAGCGTTAAAAAAAAATTGCAGAAAATTTTAAAAGGGTCAAGTGGCTAACCATAGAGAGTATAATCACCATCTTGAATAACAGGAAGAACTCCAAAAGGCTGCAGATTAAATAGAAGCAGGTATCATTATACATGAAAAAAGAAGGGGGACAAAGGAAAAAAAGAGAAATCTTGAAACCCACTAAAGCAAACAGTGTGAGAAAGTAAAGGATTGAGTGAAAAGAGCATATCATGAAAAATTGAACCTGCAACTTGAGGAACTCAGGTTCCTTATGCTCTCCCTTGAAGAGGTCAACCGCCACTGTTTCAAACTCAATTTCCTTCTCAATCAGACACACTAGCACCCGTTTTGGGCAAGCATACACAGGACCATACACCTTAACAACCATAGTTCCGATTGAATTTTGATGGAATTTCTTGGTTTCGTTCTGTCACTGTGATTAAAGTTGTTAGCAACTTATATAGTGGCCATCTACACCTACACGACAATATATATCTATCTAAATCAATTCAATTCATTGGAAATCGGTCATTGAGAGAAAAAAATATTAGTATTTAATATTGCATCAGCGTATATCCGTTAGTTAGTGGAACGAAATCAACGGGATAAATAAATGAAATTTATTGAGATAGTAGTAATAATTGTGAGGACATAAATAATTCATGTGCACTCCTTTGAGAGCGACCCCCTCTTCCGCTGTGTACAAAAATGTGCAAGAGAACAAAAAATGGTGCGTTCTTCTTGGCCCGCTGCTCTGCAGAGGAATTGAAGTGGCGTGGCTCCCTAGGATCCAAACACGTGGATAAGTGGACCAAAGCATTTGACTGCCTGATGTATGTTTAACTCTTGATTTTTTTTGTTGTCTTCGTTAACATGTTTGGTTTGTGTTTAATACCTTTTATCTAAAATGGTCATTTCACGAAAATCGTTTTTCAAAATGGTCATTTCATCCATTTCAGATTGAATCAATCCCCAGGACATTGGTTCTCTAGCGAGACTGACCACCACTAGCGCACTCCTTTCCTCTTTCTTCTCGGTGCACTCCATGGATCTGTTTCCAGTAATCGCTACCTTTCAGACCGAAGACATGCAGGCGAACTCTGTTGTGGTCGATGCTCATCCATCTATCAACTTCCACCAACGTTGCTGACGCGCGACGGCATCGCCACCGTCTCCATCTGTCATGGGACATCCGGGGACCGTCCTTTACCTCAATAAGTCGCATCTTGGAAGGCGAAAAAGTTTCTTTTTTGGCCAACCTCCATTTTTTGTGAGATTCTTGAATTTTTTTTCTGAATATTTCGTACTTTGTTGTGAAGTTTGGTTTCACCCCATTAACTATTTAAATTTCTGACCCAAATAGAGTTGGTGGACGTGTTTCGTTTTCTAAACTGCTGAGTTTGAGGTTTTGTTTTGTGTAAGTTTCATGTAAGGAAGTACGTTTAAAAGAGGACTTCGTGTTTTCATGTTCTTTTTTTTTTTTTTTCAGATCGTTGTGTTAATCATAATCATTCAACTGTTTTTTTAAACTTAGGTAGTAGAAGTAGATGGATGGTAAAGGGATGGACCATTTTGTGGAGGACTGCTATACCCATGATTGCTCTAGTGATAGTGCTAGTGTTGAATCTGAAGAGGCTGAGTTGTCAGATTCTTATGTAGGGGAGAATGACGACAATTCTGAGATAAAGAGCCTATCTGAGTTGTGTCCATCTGATTTTTTTAAAATGGAGTTTGAGAGCAATGAAAAAGCATACGACTTTTATATAAGATATGTGCGATGTTTTGGTTTTGGTGTCCGCAAAGCAGATTTGGGGCCTAACGGCAATGGCAACGTGATAAGGAGGAGGTTTGTGTGCAATAAGGTTAGACCGAGAGGAAAAAAAAAAAGAACTATATGAGAGTTGACAGAAAGAGGGATCATCATCCTTAGACTAGGACAAATTGCAATGCAAGGTTTGTGGTATATCTTGAATATAATAGTAAGAGTTGGAAAGTGAGGAACTTTGAAGTATCCCACAACCATGACCTAACTCCGCTTAGATATGTGCATCTAATACCCAATCTTCATCGGTTGACGGATGCAAACAAAGCCCAAATAGATAGCATGCATGGATATGGGATGCAAACCTATCAGATTATGGGATTCATGGCTGGTCAAGCTGTTGGCTATGCAGCCATTGGATTATCGAAGAAAGACCTTTATAATTATGTTGATAGGCAAAAGCATGCGAAGATAATGGATGGAGATGCATGTACAAGAATTAGTTACTTGGAAGCCAAGGCTGATGTTGATCTGATGCCCGTTGTTAGGTTCACTACCACAGATGATGACAAGTTGGGTAACTTGTTTTGGACGAATAGAATAAGTTGAGTTGAATGAGTACTTTGGTAATGTTATTGCCTTTGATTCGACGTACAAAAAAACAAGTACAACAAACCACTTGTGATATTTTCAGGTTCTAACCACCACAACCAAACTTGTATCTTTGGTTGCTTTGCTTTTGGATAAGACTGCTAATACATACAAATTGTTGTTGGAACAATTTTTGGATGTAATGTTGTCCAAACAACCGAGTGTGGTGGTCATAGATGGTGATGAGGCAATGAAGGATGCCATTAAGGCAACCTTCAGATGCCACTCATCACCTATGTGTGTGGCATCTCTAGAAAAATGCAATAGCCAACATAAAGGACAAGGCTTTTGTGATGAATTTAGTAGGTGCATTTTTGCAAGAGACCCTTTTGAATTTGAGGATCACTGGTGTAACATCTGAAAATTTATTTCAAAAATTTTATTTAGACTTTATTAATTAGAATTTCACGATTTTGATAGAGTTAGTTGAGATAAGAATGACTTGATGATGATGAACAAAAAGAAAGTGAATAGTGGTAGGAGGCCGCAGGTCGTTGGACCATCAAAACCCTAAAATTGGAACAGAGATGCTTAAGACTAAGAAAATATAGGATTAAGGTTAGAAATGATTAGAAATGAAGATTTTAGACTTGGAATTTAATTTCAAGCAATATATATTTTCCCGAGTAAGTAGTTTTAGCTTGTAAAATATCTATGTGTAGGTCTTACACTGTATGAGGGCAGTACAAACTTGCATCCTTATATGACAAGTGTGTGGCTTAGAAGAAGCCATACCATTGCCTTTGCCAAGGGCCAATGAGAGCACTACAAAAATTACAATATTTATCTTTAAGAAAATTTTCTTTATGATAGAAATTTATGTATACATTATCTTAACAAAAATAAAATCAAAATCTCTTGCCATTTTCTTCCTCCAAGTTCAATCACCCCATTTTTACAGCCATCTTCGTTTCTTCTTCACCAAAATACCCTCAACACCAAAATTTCACAATTTAAGCACAAAACTTAGTCTATGTCTTGAAATCTTCATATTAACCTCCATCAAAGAACTTATATCTCACTTTGTCATAGAAAAGGAACTACTATAACTATCTAGGCAAAGGTTTTGGCTGATTTTGGGTTGAAAATTGGTGAAGAAACACTTGGAAGAATCAAGAACAAGAACAAGAGCTTGCAAGAGCTAAGTAGGGTTTTCTTTAACCTCTTTTCCTTCAAACTGATTCTGAAATTTATTTGAATAATTTGGCTTGAGATTTTCAGTTTTATTGAATGTTTAGACATGAATATTGATGTGTTTAATTTGGTGGAGTGTTTAGATAATGTTAGAAAATCGTTTTTCTCAAAATATGTTGTGAACTATGTTGTTGAAACTCGGATTTCAAGCAAGCAGCTCCACTTACACGATTTTTCTTATTGATTTAGAGACTTTATTTTGATCTAAAAATTTTATATGATGAAGCTAACATGTTAAGGTGTTTCCAATATTTTTCTTGAATTGTTTTGAGCACTTTTACTATTTTTAAAAATTGAAGAATTAGCTTCAGGGTTTCTGCGCAATGTAACATCCTAATAATTATTCCCATATGCTTAAGTCATAGAACTTATTATTAAATTATTACGCTTTGACATCATGATTTTTCAGTTTCAAAATATAACATAGGTAGAAAAATAATGATAATAATTTTGTCTTTATTTAAAAATCAAACTAGAAGTCTTACGCATACATAATTATATATAATACTAATTTATAGTGGAACTAGTTAAGTAATAATAAACACATTCATCCAATCACAAGTCTAAAATAGTATATTGCAATAATAGGTAAATAACTCCAACAAGTATGTATTCGCTATAATATAAATAGCATAAACAATAATAAGTCTACGACTAACAATAATCCTCATCAATAAACCAAAACAATGAATAATCAAATAGGTCTAATCAACTAAAGTATCATAAGTGAAACTAAATTCTATCTACTCTTCAGGTATGTACTCCTCCTCGAGGGCTTCACTAGCCTGCTCTACATCTAGATGACACGGAAAAAGAAAAGGGTGAGAACTCAAAGTTCCAGTAAGGATAAATGCACACATTAATAAGTGTCATCGAAATCATCTCTAGCCACCTCGGTTTATTTTTCAAAAGCATAAACATACAATAAGATTCAATTAATAAGTTCCAAAAATCTTTACCTAAGGTGGACATGTCTTTTAATATGATCTTTTTATCATTGATGCTAACATTTACATGCTTGCATGATAATGCAGTTAGTATCTACATACATGAAATTCACATAGAATCACAAAAGACAATTAGTCCAATCTTTTTCAGTCTTTTTCTTAATACATCTCTTTCTTTATACATCTAGTTTATCCAATTAGTGGGGTAATGAGCTCATACCAATAGCTAATCGTCACTAGCAAACACCAGTGGGGATAAAGTGGATGGTCAGCGGATTACCTTTTCTTAACAAGGATCCAAATCATTACCATTGAAAAATTATGTTAACATTTCATATTCTTCAAATGAAATAATTTCATGCAAAAATACAAGTCAATCAATATATTACACTGTTATAAAAATTAGTAACATTCACACAACATACATGTCAAAAGCATCAATAAATAGTAGCAATTATAATAAAGATGGCATATTTGAATATATGACTAAATTTTTATTGTAATGGTTGCACCTAATATAATAATCAAGACAATTATGAAGTATAAAAGATAATAACAAGATTAATGATAAAATTGTAATACCTGGTACACGTGTCAGGATTCAGGTTTGTTAGCCTTAAGGTCCCTTGGACCTACCAGTAAACGAAGCTTGTTAAGTCTGGATCATACATTTCCTTGGAGGCTATATATTAGTGTCACTTTCTTGGGATCAAAAGTCTCGATAATTGTTTTAGGGAGAAAATAAATTGAAAAGTGACTTTTAATGAATTTTATGAAACCCTTAAACGTCTTGTTTTTAGCCCAAAAGTTTATAAAATCAAAACTTTCGATTTGAACTAAAACCCAAAATTTGGATTTTCAATAGTTGGGATTTTGATTTTTTTGATATTTTATTTGAATCCAAATGAAGGGTATTTCCTTATTTACATATATGTTTTAAAGTTAATGGATAGTAAAATAAATGATTAGAAATGTAAGTAAGTGAGGCCTACATGATAGAAGATATGCTGAAGTTGGGATTCCTGTTCGTTGTAGCGATCCAAGACCGCTATAACGGTCACCAAAATGCATTTCATGTGTTGCGGTGGTGAGGACCGCTAGTGGTCATAATAAGTGCAGAGAGGGCGCGATATGTGAGGTATGCCATACAGGACTTAGCGGTCCCTGAGCGTAAACCGAAACGGTATCGTTCCATTTCCTAGAACCCCTGACACTAAAAACCCTTTCCCTCTTCCTCCCCCATTTTCTTCACGACCTGAAATCCTTCCCTCCCTATTTTCATCCTTTTTCTCTCATTATCTCCAATCTAGCTCCCAAATCATCAAAGGTATGCTTATATTGATAGATTTTGGTCTCTTTTCTTTCCATTCTTTCATTTTCTTAGGTTTAGCTGTTTATTATTCTCCATTTTTGTCAAATGGGGCTGCTCCCAATATTGTTAGTTGTTTTAGAATAATATAGAAGCACCTAGTTTTCTACGAGTTTTATAATTGTAATGGTAGACATTGGTGTCATCTTCTCCAGAGTCCTAGTGGTGTTGGTGCTTTCTTCCACCCCTTTAGGTGAGTGAGTTTGATCTCATAGCCTTATTTTGGTTATTTTATTAATATTTCTAGCATTACAGAGTATTTAGAGATTTGAGAAATGAATTTTCACATGTTATGATTTTATATAAAATATATTTTAGTTAGAAATGCTCGTTTAAACTTATACATGAAAATTATAATTTTAGAAATTACATAGGACCATATTTGCTCTATAAAAGTGTTGTATGATGTAATTTAGGAATTGAATTGAATATAAATATTGGGATTAGCTATGATTGATGAAATAGAACTCCCATTTTTATAACTACAGTTGAATTTAGATTAGAGAATTTCTAAGAGAAATGACCTGAGTTAACGGCAATTATTCCGTTAACCTTGGTATACCAAGACCTTAGGGGCAAGTTATCCTTATTCAAATCAATCTCCAGGGATGTGGTTCGCTGGGGGGTAAGATCTCAGCTGAGAGCTCATGTTCGCGGGACTGAGCACCACTTAATAGTTATGGGTAGGATATTCTCTTTTGAAATTCTTAAGATAATATGTATTTTTGCAAGTCATTAGAAATGTTCTATAAATATTGCATTACTATTATTTATACATTTGTCCTTCAAGTCCCATGTATGGTTATGAGTGAGGATCCACTCATTATTTTGTTGCGAAACTCACCCTCCTCTTCTTTTTCCCCAGATAGATGTAGTACAAGATCCCTTTTCCTCCTCCTCAGCATTAGTATCTTTAGTTTGGGTGAGCTTCACTAGCGTGAAGCCATAGTATTTTGTTCATGATAGAGTGCTCTAGTGGCGTGACGGGTAGGGTCCTGACTGCATATAATTTTATTTTGCATCTTGATATTACCATGATTCTTATGTATTTAAACATTATATCATCCATGGTTTCTTTTGTATATGAGCAACTCAGTTTGAATTTATATCACAGCTATAGCATTTCATATTACAATTATGAGAAAAAGATTTATGCATGCTCGTTCATGGTTAGTGTAAGATTTGATTTATGATTTAAATTATAATTTATGAATAAAGTATGTATATAGTACGACAAGCCATCACAAGGCTTATTGGGGACGAGATCTCACGTGTCGGTCATTATCAGAATCGGGTCGTGAAGAAATAATAGCCAAATTACTAATAAAGGTAACAATAGATTCCAAGTCCTGGTTGAGGTGTTATAAAATTAAGGCTATATACATATATCTATATATGTCATGCATTTGGGAAGCCACAGATTTGGTTTAGCTTAATGCGATTGGAAGGACAACAACACAAGATCATTTCATGGCTATATATACGTATTGATGAGGTGCAAAATTACCTCATTTGGTGATCGTACGGTGATAAGCTACGAAATTTGTGAGAAACCAAATGAAAGTGAAACATTGTATATCCTTCAATTTATATTGGGAAAAAAAAAACCAATAACAATACATATCGTGAAAAGGCAGTAGGACATGGACCGAGACAAATCGATCATGAGAATTTTTCATGGTTTAGGAACAAAATGTAGAAAAGCAATAAAATGGGAAGATTTTCAAAGCAAACCCTTACTTGATTTGAAAATTAATTGAAATTAGAGACTCCTAAGACTTGTTGAAGTGGAAAATGGCAAAATTCTCCTCTATGCTTGGGTGTGTGACGGCTTCAAAAAGGAGAATTAGGGATAAATTTTGTTCCTGCAAAAGTAATGATGATTTGTGATTAGAGATTTTGGAGAAGATTAAAGAAATAAAGTTAAGAGAATTTTTTTTTTATGGAGGTGAAAAGGTGTGTGACCATATGCTCTCCTGGGCTTAGTGGTGGAGTTAACAATAGAAGTGAGAAAAATGGGTAGTAGGCACTATTTTTACTCTTAGATATAGTGATAGTGGGGTCCTTCCTTCCTACTAATTACAGATAAGTTCTCTTTTAAATAAAAAAATAAATAATAAAAAGATCTCATCATATCTTATATAAAAAAAATAATATTCCCTTAATACATGTTATATATTTTATACCTGGCTAAATTCCATTACTCCTATACTATCCATATTAGATCACATATTATTCTAACACATCAATTAGTTCCACTTACACAAATCAAAGGAACTAAAATTAGGGTCTTACATTTCATGTAACGCCCGGGCTGACGAGGGCGGAGAGTGATCGCCAAAGAAGGTATGAACAAGGAGCGGCTCTTGGTAGGCTTCTAAGTGGAGGGGTACATGAATGAATAGATTACACCAGAATGAGAGGGATCCTAGACTGTAGGTATGAGACTATATAGTTGAGGATGACTTATATGAATTGATTGATACTACCTATATTAATAAGATGCATCTTCTTTCAGTAGCCCATCACTAAAGAACTCCACGATTAAGTATGCTTGACTTAGAGAAATTTTGGGATGGGTGACCTCTTACGATGTTTTCCTAGGGAGCGTGTGAGTGAGGACAAAGCATGCTAAGGAGACCTGTGTTAGTTTGTGAGGACGTCGTCAATCCATAAAGCGGTATGGATGTTACAAATGGTATCGAGCAGCATTCTCCTAGTACGGTGTGGTTCGGGGACGAGAGCGAAAGCTGGTGGGCATGTAATGCCTAGGGTTGACAAGGGAGTGATCACGATCCAAGAAGGCATGGACAAAGAGCGGCTCCTAGTAGGCTTCTAAACGGAGAGGTACATGAATGAACCGATTACACACTAGAATGAGAGGGATCCTAGACTGTAGGTAAAGCTAACAAAATAACATTAATGATTAAGATAAAGGTCATAAGTTCAAACACACTCACCTTGAGGACTTGAATGTGAAGTGTCAACAACAACAGAGCTTTGGGAACGGGAATGACACTAACTTCTGCCATAGAAGCAACAAAAACCTATGAACAATCATAAGTATGCTAGAACAACTCTATGAACATTGGGAGAGTAAACAAACTTGGCTAAACTATAAACATTAACAACCTAACTCATAAACATGGAAGAAAGAGAGAAACCTAACTAAACCATCGAAAAATCCTTGCCTTGAACTTGGACGAGGAAGGAATGGAGGAAGAAGAGAGTGAAGGGTTAGGGTTGGAATTTTGGCGAAAGAAATCGGTTGGAGTTATGTTTATATAAGGGAGGGTTCATTAAACGAAACTATGCCGCTTTGTTGTATTCTGATACACAAAAACACACGATCGCCCATTTTATTGCTCAACTGGGTTTTTAAATGCGCGCGCACATTTCTAGTGTGTGTTCGCATACACCCAAAAATTGGGAGGCTCATCGAACCACGAGGGAGAAGTTAGGGAAAAGTAACCCCACGTCCACGAACCAAAAATCCATGTTCGTACGGTTTATGCAGATCTTGAAAAATCTGAAAAATCTGCCTGAGCCCTAGAAAGCCTTCATAGAGCACGTAAACTTATAATATTCCAGAAAGCCAATAAATGTTGCTTTTCCTTTTACAAGTAGCCAACACAAAAAAGGAAACTACCACAGTGCCCACTAGAGGTGTACAAATGATGAGTTGAGTTAGGTTGGACAAAACCCAAACCAGGGCCGATTTTTCAGCGAGTCAATTTTTGAAACCCTAACCTGACTATGTACCGAGTCATATTAGGTCAACTAGGAATTTGAACAATATATGGGAATTTAGAGATTATACATAGTAAACTTATAAAATTTTACAAGTAAAAAGCAAAATTTAAGAGATATTTTACAATATAGATTTCAAAATAAACTATATCAATGTAAAAATAACATCAAGTTATGTAAAATATATTAATTTAACTTTAAAATCTTATACTTTTCACAAATTATTATCAAAATATATATATCTCTTAAGAAATTATTTGACTTTGGGCGGTTGGCTAACCGGACATATAACCCAAACCCTGCTCAAAAATGTTCAGAGACAAATTTCAAAACCCGAACCTAATGAGCTTTAGGCCTGTTGGTTGTGAACCCCCTAGTGGCCACATTTTGTACTATCCATATAGAAAATGATAAGCTATCATAGCCCTTTTTAGTAATTATGTAAGATGAAATCATTTGATTTTATCAATTTAATATTTAACCATTTCTTATTAATGACTATCTTAACATCATTCCCAAACATAAATCAATCATTTTAAAATTAATTTTTCCAAAATCAATTATTTCAACGTCAATTATTTGAAAGCAATTATGGCAAAATATAAACCAATTCTTTCATCTATGGTCTAACACTTTCTAAAATTTTCTTCTTCAAGTGTACTAGGCCAACTAAATGCACCGTTTTGAAAGGAAGCAAAAATGGGCGAGTTTCATAATGCCAAATCACTCTCATATCTCTGTTTTGGTTCTCCAATCCTTATCATTTTGGTGAATATAATTTGCAAGTTTTTGTTTTTTTTTTCAAGAAGTGGTATCTTTCTTTTTTGCATGATAATGATTATAGGAATCTATTCCATATATGCAACATGGTGTTTCAAATCAAAAAATAAATTGCTATGTTTGTCCATATTGGTGTATCATGATGAGGGTAATGCTATCATTTGCTTGCCGAATCAATTGTATGTTTTTTATTATTTAATCATACTGCTGAAGTTATGGGCAACATGTCGCTCTTGTTTTGTTAAAGCACTTTGAAATTTGTAACTTTTGACCATGATCTTGGGTTAATGTCCCTATGTAGGGATGTGACACCTACAAAAGATTGGGAACTTCAGCACTTGCAACCCTTAACTCTTGTATAAGAACTTTTGGAAAGATATTAACGATTCTTGAT
This sequence comes from Dalbergia oliveri, assembly GCA_030441495.1. NCBI lineage: Eukaryota > Viridiplantae > Streptophyta > Magnoliopsida > Fabales > Fabaceae > Dalbergia > Dalbergia oliveri. The sequence goes on from JAMLFY010000017.1 coordinate 6,275,699, forward strand.
CCGTTGTTTATATATGGAACGTGATCTAGAATATCAAAAACTCACCAAAATAGAAGAGTACAAGAAATAAATCTCACAATTTTTTTTATATCAAAGCAAAATTGTTTGGAAGCAAGTTTTGCATATTTAAACATGAGTAGACCAAAATAACTAAAAATATAATCTAGAAAGGTTAATCCTAACTTCTAAAGATTTAAAGCTAAAAAATATAATCCTAAACTAAAATACTTAATCCTAATAAATTTCAATCAGATTTAACCCTTACAAGATTTGGATCAGATTTGATTCAAATTAAAACAAACTTAATCCATTCAAATTTAAACAAAATCTAACAATCAATTTATATTAAATCCTAATTCATTGCACTACAATCAAAATCAAATCATGTATTAATTCATATATGCTCTTTGATAGGTTGTGCATTCCACATAACTACTTTCTCTCCAAGTCACATAATGAATCCCAAATCTTCAATGGCGATCAAAGCTAGCTGTGTTAGATTCACTTGCAAAGTACTAAAGTGTCCAATTTGTCCTATGCTCATGTATCAATCTCTCCCTCTTTAAAGCAATTTGTCCTCGAATTGACATTCATATCAATAGGAAAAACTGCATCTACATGCATTCTTTTTGAATCATTTCCATATTTTTCTGATTTTTCTCCTTACGTCCTCTTCAGATTCTCAATTGATCCTCACACACCTACTGGGAGTCAATGGAGCAAGAATAAACTTTGTCAACCCTTTTCAGAATATATTAGTTTTTGTAACCATCATGGAGATTTTTCCTATCAAACTATCATGGTTTGCAAAGCGGATGCAGCATGCATGGGCAAAACATCACACAAAACCTCATCCTTATATCTCCGTGTGGCAAATGAAAAAAGTGCCTATTTAATTACCTTGACCTCATAATGGCTTCTTGATGATTTAGGTCTCATCCAAATCTCCCCTATTGACCTATTGTCATGACCCGATTTGGAACGTGACCGGCACGTGAGGAATATCATCCCCATGTAAGCTTTATGAACTTTGAGTCTCTCCATATGCAAAGTTTAACAATAAAATCCATTTCTAAAACATAATTTCATCTTATAAAATAAATCTTCTTTCTTGAAATCGAGATCATCATAAATAATTTCATAAACCAACTGTAAATCCGTCTTTGTAATACAAAACATCATGAGTTGCTCTCTATACAAAATAAACTATATTCATGTAAATACAATATAAGACTAAATCATTATGCAAAACATGCAGATAACTCTATGGTCCAGGACCCCCCACATTGACATGGAGCACTCTAAGAACAACAAAAGGGCGCTTCACTTCGAAGTGAGTCTCACCAACTAGCATCTCTACTACTAGAGAGGCGGAAAGGACCTCAATAGCTTATATCAGGAATGGGAGAAAGGAGAACGTGAGTTTCATCTAAAACTTAGTGAATAAATTCTCACATGTAACCCTCTTCATGGGACAACAACAACAACAGGATGCATGAAACAACAATAATAAGAAAAAAAAACTCTAAACAATTTCAAGCAATCCTATATATAGACATTTAAAACAACACCCTAAGCTTCTCAGAGTCACAATCAATAGTACTAGAACTTGATAAACATCTTGCATATATATATATACAAGAATGGTAATAGTTATCTGTAATTATCTCTGTTCTCTATGGGCACCTCACTGCCCGAACTTCTCTGTCTCTAAAAGCCTCCATGGTTGTTTAAGGAGTTGCCTCCATGGCCGTTTAAGGGATTGCATCCATGGCGTTTAATAATATTGCCTCCATGGTTGTTTAATAATAAACCTCATCATACATAACTTAACTAAAAATAAATACAATCAACAATACTGAAATTTCACATTTCTTAGTTTCATGAAAACTCTTAAAACTCTTAATAGTCCAGGAGCTCTAGATTCACATAACTCTAAAGTCTAACCTTAGCATAATTGTGGCCATAAAATCATGTCCAAGGGATCACCTATTTGTAGACATTGTGATTTCTAAGGCCCATAGAGTATGTAGCCACCAACTCAAGAATTATAGGAAGCTCCATACTCTAAAATCTTTTTACTAAATTTCTAAATCGCATCTCAAGCTAGCATATTTTTCATAACTAGATAATCCTAATATCATACTTCAAAACCAATAGGGCTCTAAATCATTAAAACTTTGAAATAATAATAACATAGGTTTTCGAAAACTAAATCATACTTTACTCTATATATTTATTTTCTCTAAAACTATGTGCTAAACTCTTCTCTGATTTAAACTCTATCATATATACATACTCTACTCTTGAAATTATCATGGTAATTCATAAATCCGTAATATAATCATATTCGTATTCTAGCTCCTTATTAAAAGTCATTTTAGTAACAAATGGTCCCATGGGTCTTTTAGAACATATAATTCATGCTTCTTTGAAAATCATAACCTCATAAACTTGATAAAATCAATAATAATTTATAATCTCTTTAGAATCATCTCTAAAATCATTCAATAATGCCACAATGTAAGGAAAATAGCTCTAATGATCATAATAAAGGTCAGGATTGAACCCACTTACTTGGAGGGAAGGAAAGAATGACGTTAACACCAACAGTGCTTCGTGGAGTGAAGATGGCACCAACGTCTACCATAACAATCATAAAACTCTAAATCAACATCTAATATTCTTTGGCTAGCTCTAGATCAATTTAACAATATTGGAGGAGTACCTCCACTTGACAACAAAAAGAGAATAAAGACAACCCATACTCTATAACATGGAAGGGAGGAGAGAAAGGAAGCATAATCAACAACCAAACTCACCTTGAATCTTGGATGAAGAAGGAATGGTGTGGGATTGAAAGAGGAAGGGTTGGAGAGCTCCTTTGGGGGTTAAGGTTCAGGTTTATTAGGGAGCCCAAGCTTAGAGTGTTTTACAAGGGAAAAGGATGTTTTAGTGAAATAATATCATTTAACTACTTGCCTTATCAGGGGTCCTTGCTACAATGAGCATGCTCACTAGATTATCTGGCATACAACGATTAAATGGACCCGCTCTTTGGAGCAAGTGTAACTTATGACATGAACCTATTCTGCAAACTTGTTGCAACATGATCTGTCTGGGGCCTTCCCGTACACAATGTCACCTATTTGTAGACATTGTGATTTCTAAGACCTATAGAGTATGTAGCCGCCAACCTTAAGAATTATAGGAAGCTCCGTACTCTAAAATCTTTTTGATTAATTTCTAACTTACATCTCAAGCTAGCATATTTTTCATAACTAGATAATCCTAATATCATACTTCAAAACCAATAGGGCTCTAAATGATTAAAACTTTGAAATAATAATAACATAGGTTTTCGAAAACTAAACCATACTTTACTCTATATATTAATGTTCTCTAAAACTATGTGCTAAGCTCTTCTGGTTTAAACTCTATCATATATACATACTATACTCTTGAAATTATCATGGTAATTCATAAATCCGTAATATAATCATATTCGTATCCTAGCTCCTTATTAAAAGTCATTTTAGTAACAAATGGTCCCATGGGTCTTTTAGAACATATAATTCATGCTTCTTTGAAAATCATAACCTCATAAACTTGACAAAATCAATAATAATTTATAATCTCTTTAAAATCGTCTCTAAAATCATGCAATAATGCCACAATGTAAGGAAAATAGCTCTAATGACCATAATAAAGGTCACAGGATTGAACCCACTCACTTGGAGGGAAGGAAAGAATGACGTTAACACCAACGGGCTTCGTGGAGTGGAGATGGCACCAACGTCTACCATAACAATCATAAAACTCTAGATCAACATCTAATATTCTCTGCTAGCTCTAGGTCAATTCTAACAATATTGGAGGAGTAGCCTCACTTGACAACAAAAAGAGAACAAAGACAACCCATACTCTAGAACATGGAAGGGAGGAGAGAAAGGAAGCATAATCAACAATCAAACTCACCTTGAATCTTGGAGGAAGAAGGAATGGTGTGGGATTAAGAGAGGAAGGGTTGGAGAGCTCCTTTGGGGTTTGGTTTATCTAGGGGGAGCCCAAGCTTACGTGTTTTATAAGGGAAAAGGACGTTTTAGTGAAATAATATCGTTTAACTATTATGCTATCATTAGGGGTACTTGCTACAACGAGCATGTTGTCAGAACGTCTAGCATAACAATGATTAGACGGGCCCGCTTGTCGTAGCGAGTGTAACTCACTGCAATGAACCTATTCTGAAACCTACCGCCCAACATGATCTCTGGAATCCGGGCCTTCCCAGTACACAAGTGGGTCCTAAGGACCCTAAGACGAACGAAATCCGTCTATAGGCACTACCTTATGCATCACACTTGTACTGTGGCCAAGTGCTATTTAGATTGCATATAATGATGTCTTCCATGAGCACGCAAAGCATATTGAGATTGACTGTCATTTCAATCACCAACATATTCTTTGCGTGTTCTTCATCTCCTACCCATTGGGCCTCTGATTAACCTTGACTTGTTCACTAAAGCTCATCATCCTGGTCACTTCCGGTTTATGACCCAATTTGGGAAGATGACCAATGTGGTTTCACGAAAATCTCTAGTTAATGTGACACTAATATGCATAAAATATATATACTTCTCATTTCAAAATTTAGTTTAAACATAATAATGGAGTTCCATAAATCAAATCTTTCATAAATAAATCCATAACCTGAGTTGCTCATAATATGAAATCATAATATCAAATTGGGCTAAACCAGGATGTGTTGTGGCAAAATATAAGAATAATAACTGACTACATAATAAAACAATGCATGGTCCAAAATCCTTACACAACTACTTGAGCACTCTATAACTATCATGAACCTATCTAAGCTTTGCTCCAAAGCAAAGTTCACTAATGGAATAGCTGAAGCACTATTGAGGAGGTGGATACTGAGGCATAACTAAGCCTGCAAATGTATATGTAAAGGGAAGGAAAAGGAGGGGTGAGTTCATCTAAACTTGAGCAGATAACCACCCACTGCTACATAGGACAACAAGGAATTACGTATTAATGATAGATACAACATGGATATGCAAGTAGTTATATAATAATAATAATGTTTACATACATGCAATTATAATTATCGTAAAGTAAATAAAATCTAAGTTAAGGGAATTAGCTTGAAATTGAATTTGAATTCGAATTCAATAAAGATATTCACATCATGAACATATATTTATGGAATTATTCTCACAGGGCCCCATATTTCTTGGAACATATGAATCATAAAAGCCTTCCTCCATGATTGCTTAGCATACCTCCTCCATGACAGCTAGATGTGTCAATGTTAACGACTTATAAGATCGCCTCAATAGCCACATGGTACACCGCCTCCTCTGGGCTAAGGGCACTAAGATTAACGACTTTTTCAATGCAAATCTCAACTCTACTTAGATTAATTTCAAACATACATAAGTTAATTGTATCAACAATAAACCTGAGTAGCAATAAATCTTTATTCTTAATTACTTATTCATTGTTTACATTATAACTATTTAATAATAGTTTAATTATAAAAGTATAATAATTTTTTAATTGAATTTGACTTTTCTTTATTTTGACTATTTAATAAAATATTTTATCTAAGAAATTGTAGCAATTGCTCAATTAAATTATGGTATTGGATGAGCTTTGTTGTAATTAACTTAATAATTAATTTAATTATTATTGAGGCAACCCTTAGGAGTTTGATTGATACTCTTATACTAATCTTTAATCAATAATTTAATTGTAACCATAATGATTGTTAACCGATTTTTATATTTGACTTAATCTAATAATAATAATAATAATAATAATAATAATAATAATAATAATAATAATAATAATAATAATCTATAATTTATCTATAATCCTTATTAGACTCTTATGATGGAAAGTTTTAAGATGTCACAACGAAAGTGATTTAGTGCCCACAATTTTTAAGAAGTTAATCATTATTTTTTTTTTTGAAAAAATAAAACTACAATTATTACATATTATTATAATATCATTGACAATCATCATATTTAATAATAGGATCGCCTATGATTCACGTTCAAAAATCACTTTCAAAGTTGTCTTGAGTATTTTAACTTAATATATATGCAATGTATCTCATGAAAGGTTTTTGACATATCTATTTGGCTTATCAGGATGTTTCATCTTGCAGAATTCTTCCTTCTTACTTCTTCTCTTTGTTTGCAACTTCAGTGATTGTTTAACCATTTTTTTTATGTTTATATTGTTTCAATCCAATGTTATTACAAAGATTTCAACTCACAATAAAGGTATCTTCTGTATCTTCATCTTCCTTCTTATGTCCTATTGCATTTTTAATTTTATTGTTATTTATCTCGTGTTCTCCACTTCTTCTATGATATTTATATATTGATATGTAAATATGTAAATTCTAACTATAAAATGCAAAATCTTTTACGTGTGATAAATTTTTATTATTCACTTATTTTTAATTTTGAGTTTGTAACCTGTTCTTAACTTTATCATTTTTTTATTGTTTTCATTTTATTTTACTTGGTCACTTTTTTTTAAGTTAAATTATGATTGTTTTCATTTTAATTTTCTTTCTAATTATTTCCGTTTTATTTTTTCTTTGTCATCAATTTTTCCTTTGTTATGCATTTTTTGTTTTTTATATATAGCTTTTTTATCATTGTTTTTGTTTTCTATATTGCCTTCTAGGTTTGAAGTAGATTATAGCATTATTTACTCAAAGGTTTTGTGTTGTTGCTTTATCATTCTTATTTATCTCTTTTGGTTCTATTCCTACTTTCATTTGTTTAATTAATCTTTGCATTTGATTGTTGGGTTATATGCTCTTTAGTCACTAAGCCCAATAAGACTTTAGTGAGACTAAAGCCCAAGGACCATATAGCCCATGTGGCTTAGGGTTCGATCTTTAACTTCACAGCATATATATAAACTAATCATTTCACCCTTGTGCCTCTAGAGGTTTTATCAGAAACAGACACCTAGAGCAGGCGTTCATCATTGAACGTTGTCCACACTGCCACCCTATTCCCTTGAGAGATAGTCAGGAAGATCGACCATTGAGCGGATTACGACAGTTCGTGGAGAGTGTTACTCCGATCATGAAGTTTTCGGTTCACTTGTCCTTCAGGTAATCAAAACCATGAAGGTTCTAACTTTTCTCGTGTCATGTCGGTACGATGCGCTTCCGAGTTTGTGATACACCTTCATGTGGTATTAGCTGGTCGCGATGAGGACAAGAACCAGTTTTGATATTAATTTATATTTCATGTGATTTATTTCGAAATTTTTTTTTTTGAAAAATATGGCACCTTATTTCTCTATATTTGTTATTTATTTCATGTTATTTATTCGCTTATAGTTCATATTCGGTAAAAGTCTTAATTTCTAATTGGTTAATTGCTTTAATCCATGGTTAGATTCTCTCGTGTTTCTCTCGATTTGTAACAAGGAGGCTAATCCCATATGATTAGGTTTCCTGCTTGCTTTATTTTTTGATTTTTGCATTTTCCTTTGTATTTTACAAATTTCGTAAAAGTTCAAGATCGAGAACCGCGAGAAGATGAGCAATCAACACTGTCAGAGACTTTTCGTGGACCTCTGGATCAAGAATTGGACGATCCACATATGGTTAGAAGAGGACGGAAAGACGAGCAAAATGGTGGGTGGACCGGGCAGGGAGCCTCCACGCATCGCCAGGCGGCTGAGAGTGGCCTTCACGCGTCGGCAATGGGGCCGCACGTGAAGGAGCATGGGCCACCCTTTTGGGTGGTTCTAGCGGCCGTGTTCTCGTCTCCTCATGGCGGTCCTTCCCTGGAGTTTCGATGCAAGACGAATTCGACTGACGGCGGGGTGTCCTGACCTAGGGTTCCTCTTTCGTGTCCTAGGGTTTCTCGCCAAGGATTGGGTTTTTTGGGCTTATGGGCCCATGGATACCCTAAAGGGGCTTGAGGCAGATCCTGTGGTTGGACGAAAAAGAGAATTCAAAGTTGTAATATTTTTTTTTAAATAATAGGAAAACCATGGATTAAAGTTATTTGTTTAATTATTTATTGCTTTTATTGAATTGTATGAATTATATGTGCGATTAATATGATGTTTGTAAT
>JAMLFY010000017.1:6284339-6443089 GCA_030441495.1 Dalbergia oliveri
CAATGAGGAGAAAATCAGAAGAGTAAATATCCTAGATAGTCTTTCAAAAAAATTTCACAGGATAATTTAATCCTTAAAAATTGAAATTAAACTCATGATTCTTGAGATTTTAATAATATAACACTTTAATCCCTCTGTGTATTTGATTATTTAAAATCTAATAAAATTACACACGTGACCCTATAAACAAGATGTTAAATGATGCACATGTCACCTTAAAGCACAATAAAATTTAAAATGATTCATTTTGGTGGTAAAAATTATATAAAATGAGTTATTTAAACCTCTATTATTAGTTGAAAAAGACATTTTTATACAATTTTAAACACTAAAATAAGTAGAATATGTTCCAAAACAACATCATTTTACTTGAGTCAAATGTTTTAATAATATGTCATCATTGTAATATGTCATCTTTCCATGTATGCTATTCAAACTATAAATTAAATGTGCTATGCAAGTCTTCCGAGCTTAACAAATCTTTGAGATTTAAATCTTCCATTGCGATGCAATTTTAACCTAAAAGGAGCAAATTAGCAATGGTGCCCAAAGATAACAAGATGTAAGTGAAAAAAAAAAAATTGTGCCTCCTCCTATTCCCACCCATCCACCCACAACCTCTACTTCCCCTTTCCACGAAACAACGAGATCTAGGGTTGATGCCATAAGCAAAGGGTAAGAAGCACAACGGCGACACAAAGCAAAGGTGGAAGGAGAGGTGGTGGCCAGTGCTAGCAACAAGGAGGAAGGACACAATAGATATGATGAACGACAATTGAGAAAGAAGAAAAGGGACAGATGTGGAATCCTCAAACAATATTTAAGTTTTTATATTAAATTAATTAATTTATTATGTGAAATCTAAGCCATTAATTTACTTTAATATTAAATCCAACTGTATGGAAGGGATGAACTAATTGTCACGACCCAATTAGGCACGTGACCGGCACGTGGGAAGTATTCCTACATAAACCCTGTGACCTGGATTCCTCTATATGCACAGTAAATCACAAGACGTTAAATCATAAAATCTTTTCTACATACAAATCACCTATCTAAAACATATAGCCATGATTTTCAAATGGTAGTCTCATATTCTATCTTCTAAAGTTGGGTTCAGTATCAACGAGTATTAAGAAAGTCTACCATTTACAAAACATTTATAAGTAGTGAAACCATATAATACAAACCAACCTAATCACATATACATAACATATATCATGCACTATGATCCGGATCCTGCATCTACACTGGAGCACCCTATTCTATATAGAAGGCTTCACCCGTGTGAAGCTTACCAACTGATACTCTAATGCCGCCGAGGAGGAAGGAGACTTAAAATCTAGCATTTACTCTCTGTAAAATAGGAGAAGTAAGAGGGTGAGTTGTGTAACCAAAACTGAGTGATCCTCAACCACAACCATACATGGGACAAGAGGGAAAATACATAAATACTGTTAATGCAGCATTCACAAATCATTTATGTTTGTTTCACATAATACCAATAAAATCATAAGTTTGCCAAAATCATAAAAGCATAATATTCTCAAAGAATTATAAGAAGAAGGACTATCAGGAACTAAAAATGGGTCTCAGTTCCTCGTGAACAAGAGCCCCAACTTGATCTTAATAGTTCCTCATGAATCCGTCCTCGTGGACTGATTTATTCTCTAGATAAATTGCCCCTCGTGAGCCTTGGTACCAAGGTTAACGATTTAGCTATCATTAACTTATAGCTTCTTTTCTTTCAGAAATTCTTCAATCTAAACCAGTCTTTTCAATATTTCATAAAGTCTTCTATCCTGGGTTCAAAGCTTAATCTTATGAAACAAAGTTTGGAAATCATAAAATCATTAATTACTCTAGAGCTCTAAATCCATATAACTCTAAGTTTTACCTTAGCATACCTGTGTTGTGAACCATGCCCAAGGGATCACCCATTGAAGACACTATGGTTTCAATCCAGAATATATAGCGTAAACCGTTCCAAGTTCTACACAAACTCATATTCTAAAGCTTTTTTTATGTATAAGTTTCTAAACAATCCAAATATCAAACTTTCATAGACTTGAGTTCTAAAACCATAACAACATTTCCAATAGTTACAAGATTTTCCAATAATCACATTCATAATTGGTTCAACATAAAAATCGTGCTAACAACCATATATCTCAAGCATTGCAGTTATCAACAATTCTACATAAAACCATTTCAACAAATATGGTCCCATGCATTTTTCAAGAACACATTTTATGTTATTTCAAAAACTACAGTTTCATAACAACAGAAATCTCAACTATTACAAAATAAACTATAAAATCATGGTTCCTTTCATGTTTTGTTGAAAATAACTATAATGATTAATATAGAGGTCATAGGCTAGAACCCACTCACCTGGAGTGATAGAAGATGCAAGAACCATATCAACTAGGTTTTGGGAGGTAGGGATAACACTTTGTGTCTCCATGGGTCAATAGAACTCTAAATCAACCTCTGAAACATCTAAATAACTGATCTATACCTAACATACTAGAAGACCCTCATGTGAAGAATCATCACAATCACCCTAACAACAAGAAGGAAATGGAGGAAAAAGAGAACCAAGAGAACAATATACCTTAAGCTTGGAGAATGAAAGATTCAAGCTAGATTTGAGAGAAAATAGAAGAAAATAGAGTTTGGAGGGTGAAGGGAGGTGAGAGAACGCGTTTTTCTGGAGTTTGGGGAAGGGGTGTAGGAGTCACGTTTAGAATGATTTGGACCCGAATGGGGTTTTATAATCCTGTTAGCGCTGCGCTCACCAAAGAACATAAAATTATTCCTGCACCGCCTATTGTTCTTGACCACTACAGCGCTCTTAGAATATTTACATTTCTTAATTTTAAGTTAACTTTAAAACATAAATGTAAATAAGAGAATACCCTCATTTGGATTCAAATAAAATATTAGAAAAATTAAAATCTCAACTAATCAAAACCCAAAATTTAGGTTTTAGTTCAAATTTGGAAAATCTTACGATTTTGTAAACTCGTAGGCCAAAAACAGCATAGTTAAAGTTTCATAAAATTCATTAAAAATTACTCTTTAACTTATTTTCTTCTAAGGAACAATTATTGGGGTTTTTGATTCCAAGAAATTGGTTCTATCACATAGCCCTCCAAGGGCATGTAGGGTTTAACTTAGTGAAATTCAGGACTCAAAACTCAAGATAAAGGTAATTGAACCTCCTTGGTTCAAAAAAAAATTTCTAACTTTTTATTTAAAATTAGGATATTACATGTTGGTCCCCAACTAGGGAAGAATAACAAATTCATTCCCTTGTAATATGCCATATGTGTAGGTTTACTAACAAAAAACTAACAAAAAGACTAATGTGTCTATTATTTTAAATCTTGAAAGAGCAAAAGTTCAATTTTTTTTTTTTTGAATAAAGAGGTATTCACACAAATTAGAAATTTAAATTGGGTTAATTTAGTAATTATACATTTTTGGGAAAAGAGGGACTATCGTTGGTCGAGGGACCAGCGAACTGTTCACCCCTTCTTCTTCTGCTTCTTTCTTTTCTTTTTATTTTATTTTTATTCCCGAATCGGAGCCGAGCACCAACTTGCGTATAAGTGCAAGTTGGTAAAGCAAATGACAGCTTTGAAATATCCTGAAACTTGAAGGCACGAATTTGGGACCCACTAAAACTATCCTTGATCATGGCTATGAGTTCCAGGTTAGGTTGCTTGCCACAAGCTTTTCACATCAGAGAGAGAAGAAGCACAAGGTTTCCACCTTCACTTAGGTATTCACTTCACACTCTGCTTCCTTTAAATTTCACAAAATGCTTCCATTTTGCGGGCCTTTTTTATTTTATTTTTTCTTCTTCGTTATTTGAAAATTAATTCTTTTCTGCTTTGTAAAAGCACCAATGGAGTCAATTATTTCGGGTGAAAAGTATTTCTTAAGGGTGTACTGTGTAATAACTTTTTTTTTTTTTCGGTCCATTTTTTCCCTGGGTTTCATGTCTGTGAAACATATGATACCATCAATATATCGGCATTATTTCATGTGGGGGAATCAATCACCGGGGGTTATGTTTGTTTGTAGCAAGATAGGCCAATCTCCAGAGTCTTCTAACAATGTTGTAATTTTATTCTCTTACAGCTTCTCACTTAAACTCCAAGGGCAATCACAAGTCAGGTATCCGTAATTACTACTTGTTCAAAAATTCTCTGACAGCTAATTCCATTCTTTTTAGACAAAATACTCAAATTGGTATCTCAGAAATGTATTGGGGGACAAATAAGTCTTCAAATTTTAAAAATCTCAATTGGTCTCACATTAAAAAAAAAGCGGGCAAATTGATCCTCAAGTGTACAAAGGGACTAATTTGTCCTTTTTAATTGTATAAAATTGTATGGGGATCAATTGTCCCTTTTTGAAATATGAGGAATTTTGAACTTTCAAAATGAAAGGACAACTTCCCTAATGATTCTAGGACTAATTTGTGTATTTAGTTTTCTTTTATTAAGGCTATGTTTGTGGCTGGGGGCTAAAAATGGGGTGGAAATTTTTATGAATGAACACCATCAAACCAAACAGGCCTTAACTAGTAACTTGTATAAATGTCAACTTGCTTATGTCTATTCAATTGTAACATTTTAGAAAATGGGATGATATGCATATAGGTAGCTGCTTTCTTTCTGTGTGTTAACTTATGGTCAAATTCTCCATCCTTGACGAGCAAGAAATGGTAGTAACGGAACTAGTCTTTAGTAGAGCTTTACTTAAAATAGATACTTCTTAATAGTCTATCCAAATGCAATTGCAAAATAAGTTTTTTCTGAAAAATAAAGCTCTAATAATTTTTTTTTCTTTCTAAATATTCATGTATTTTTCTGATTAATTTTGATTAAATTATGTGAAACTGCAGGAGGGTTGTTAAAATGTCTGCAACAGAAATCACAAACTCTGGGATATCATACAAGTCCTTTGCAATAAAGCCTCCCACACACCCAACTTATGATTTGAAGGGCATTATCAAGTTAGCCCTTGCAGAAGATGCTGGAGATCGAGGTTTAGGCTTGAACATTCTTCTAAGTTTGTTGCACTAGCTGTCTTGTTTCTTCCCATGCTTTAACTTTATTATCATGTGCGTACTCTTGAGTTGTTATTATGTTTGTTTAGCATGAGCAAACATAAATTATTTTGCTTATGTTGTTAGGCTTCTGCAAATAAATAAATGAAAATAGTACTGATAGTCTGATACATACTGTTATTTGTAGTTATAGTTCATATATAGCCTTGAATAGCAAAAGTGTTTCAACTGTAGGTGATATAACTTGCATGGCCACCATTCCATTTGACATGGAGGTTGAAGCTTATTTCTTGGCAAAGGAGGATGGCATCATCGCAGGAATTGCACTTGCAGAGATGATATTTCATGAGGTTGATCCTTCTTTGAAGGTATGAAAGCAAATGAGCTGATGCCCTTTCATTTTATGCATTGTTAGTACTTGTCTGAATCATTGTAACATTATTTTCAAATATTAGGTGGAATGGTCTAAAAATGATGGTGATTTTATCCATAAAGGGGTACAGTTTGGAAAAGTCCATGGTAAGATATTGCAATAGTTACAAAAGCAAGGGGAGAAAGTACACAATTTGTTTGTAAATGATTTATAGAAAGGCTGCTATCAATTCTCAGTTATTTAAGTGTAGGACGGGCACATAACATTGTTGTAGCTGAAAGGGTAGTGCTAAACTTTATGCAGAGGATGAGTGGCATTGCAACTTTAACAAAGGTACTTTGTTTATTTTAATCTTTTCTTTTGTTAGGTTTTCTCTGATATGCATTAGTTACCTAAGAGATTGCCATGAAACTATTGAGCTTAGATTATCTGCCATTTTAAAAGGTCCCTGTATGGCTATTGAAAAATGTTTATGTCAATTGTTGGCAATATGGGGAATATTGGATCAAAATTGCAAAATGACTGAATTGATTAGATTTCATAAGATGGATCAGTATGATTTGTAGCTCTTCTGTGTAGAGTATAGTTCTGAATCCCTATGTATAGTGATAGAATTTGACAACAAACAGTGGATGTGTCTCCTATTTTGATTTATTAGTATATTTCATTCTTGATCTGCAATGCATGCAAAGGAAGTGAACTGCTTATTTTATCTGAATACTTTAAGAATTCATTAATTATGTTTGTTCAAAAAGAAAAACTTCCAAATAGTGCCTGCGGCTAAGCTTCTAAGGTTTCTTTGTTGCCCCTTAATGCATTCTCCATTAGTGGGACTTAGTGGGAAATGCTGGAGGGATTCGTTAGATTAAATGTCCCTTTTCATTTTTTTCATGCTAAGAGGCCCCAAGGCATACTTAATTTGATATATATTAGCTCTTTTAGGTGCATATTATTTTAAATTTTAACAGTATTTAAATATTACTTTTTTATAATGTATATTCTATATTTTAAAATATTTGCATTATTCTTAGTACCATGCACACCTCTTTCTTCAAGTTCACGGTTTACTAGCAAGAACTATGGTCTTGAGTCAAGTAATCAAGTTGTAAATATTTGATGAGATGGACTGGGCATTAGGATGGTATCCCTATTGTGTAGGTTCCCATATATCCTAAGCAATTTTTAGTAGGAAACATGCAATGCTCAATAACAAGCAAGCCTTGCCCTATTAGGTGGAGTAAGCTATATAGATGAATCAATTCTTTTAGGCTGTTTCAACAACCAAAAACCAAAAATGGGGGTAGCTCCATGCACGAGGCTCCCACTTGATGATTTCTGGGAAGATAGATGTACGCGATCTTATCCTCTTAAGCGGAAAGGTTGTTTTCAAGATTTGAACCCATGATCTCCAGGTCACAAGACAGCAATCTTATTGTTATGCCAAGGCTCACTCTCTTGTTGCAAAAACCAAATTGTTAGCAAAAGCATTTTAAAACTAATTGTTGCTTAACTGTTTATTTTATGTGTTTGTTAGGTCCATATCCTCTTTGATTGGACTATCTTCTATTTGACTGCTTTTCTCTCTGGAGCTTCTATTGATTTTCCTGTCACATAACAAAATCACTTTGGGCTCATTTTAATAATCTTCTTAGTAAACCCTACTACAACTTTATTTTGATATTCTTTTCCAATCGTAGTTGTCAGATAGAATTTTCATGGAGTTTGATATCCACTTTGTGATTGTAACTAACATTCGAAGCAAATCTAGAGTGATGTTGTCTTCATTGGTTTAACAATTTGTTGATGGTACTATGGCTCCTTTCCTGTGGTTTTTGTATACATGATCAAAATTCGGTCAAATATGAAAAGTTTATTTATTTATTTTATGAATCCAGACTGGATGTAAATGATGATAAAATTTGTCAGGTCTCACTAGGCCTAGTGATTGGTTAAATTATTGTGTTCTTTGTTCTACTTTTCAACTGCATTATATATTTCATGTTCTTTCATAGGCAATGGCTGATGCAGCATACCCTGCATATATGTTGGAGACTTAAAACTGCTCCAGGTTTACGTTTATTGGATAAGTGGGCGGTCTGGACTTTGGATAACTTCCTTGTTTTTATTATTAAGCATTTATATTTTTACACATAATTTGCTTTATAATGGTGGTACATATGTTTCTATAGGTATTAATTGGTGGAGGTCGAAACCACAGGATGGGTTTATTTGATATGGTGATGATAAAAGATAATCATATATCAGCAGCTGGAGGTGCTACAAATGCACTTAGAGCTGTTGACCTCTATTTAGAACAAAAAAACCTTAAAATGGAGGTTGAGGTAGTACTCTGATTCATTGTTTTACACATTTCTTTTCCTTATTTATTTGAGGTCATTTTTGGTTGTTTGTCAACTTTGAAGGTTAATGGAAATTTTGATTCCTGCAAGTGCCAACTAACTTGTTAGCAGTTACTGAGTTTTAAGAAATGATTTGTTGTCCACCTTGCAACTTGATGACTATTTGCAGAAATAAATGATTTGTTTGATGCAACATCAATATTGATTGAATCATGATATTTATTTCCACGGACATATGTGTGCCGGTATTGGCTATGCTCATGTACACTGTTTTGGCTTTTCATCATAGCATAAAGCCAAGTATGCATTTCTAAGTGTTCATTATCAGTCTGCATGTGCATGTACAGGATCATAGCCGGGTGCAGCTGTGATGTTTTAAGAGTTTGTTGTGTTTTTCCCAGGTTGAGACTAGGACTCTTGAGGAAGTTAAAGAAGTATTACATTATGCATCCCAAAGAAAGACTTGTTTGACCAGGATAATGTTGGATAATATGGTTGTACCTCTTCTGAACGGAGATGTGGACATATCAATGCTGAAAGAAGCTGTGCAGTTGGTCAATGGGAGATTTGAAACTGAGGTATTCATGACTGAATTTGTTTAGTTTAATCTGTATCATATTATTCGGATCATTTGTCAAATAAACACTTTGGAGTATTCTGCTACTGATTTCATATTTCATATTTCAATGATGACACTGATATTGGAGAGAGGAGTGGGATCGATAGGCCTTGTAGACCTTCTAACATGTGGGACAGTAGGAATTATGGAAAAGTGCTGAGGAGGATCTGCAGAAGTGAGCAGAGGAGGAGAAGGAAAATGTTCTGCAGAAAGGGCACGATCTGTAAGGTCCAAATGGTCATGTGATAGAAGAGGGTCTGCAAGGTGTTTGGAGTGGGAGGTAAAATAGCATTGGGGTTAGTTGCTGGTCTAGGTATAACAAGGTCAGGAAAGGGATCAATTAATAGTTGAGTGGCTGAAATGGAGTGAAAAGGATATGTTGTTTCATAAAACACAACATCTCTATGTATCAGAAATTTCCTGGTCTGCAAGTTATAGAGCTTTTAGGCTTTGTAACAAGGTGGATATCCAATAAACACAAATGGAGTGGATCTGGCCTCAAACTTAGTTCTCTTAGATGGCAGAGAAGAAGCAAAAACACAAACAACCAAAATTTCCCAAAGCCATGTAATCTGGAAGTTTATTGTGTAGCAGCTCATGAGGAGAGGAATTCTTCAAATTTTGTGATGGAGTCCTGTTAATGAGATAAGTGGACGTAGATAGAGCCCGAACCACATTTAATAAATTTTGATGTTTCCTCTCTATAATAGGGTTTTGTTCGGGCCTCTCTACACATGAAAACTGATGCAAGGTACCTTCTTTAGCCAAAAACTCAGTGACAGTTCTGGTGCATTATCAGATCTTAATACCTTAATTGAGGTCTGAAACTGATTCTAAACCATGGCCAGAAAATTCCGTTATCAACTTGGGAGCCTGTGACTTATTTCTAATGAGATAGGTCCATGTATCTCTAGTACAATCATGCCATAGTGAGAAAAGGCCAAACACCAGCATAGGAAGGGGTGTGACAGGGGCCTAATATGTCACAATGCAGTAAATCAAATGGTTTATTGGCAAAATGAGTCTGAGACTAAAAGAAAATTCTTTTCTTTGCTAAAGGACATCGTGAACAGAAGTATAAGCATCAGGAAGGTGGAAGTTGATTAACTGAAGCATAAGCATCAGGAACAGAAAAAAACATCATATAACAAATGAAGAACTCCGTCTGTAGGCGATTGGGGAGGAACCTGAAGGACATATAAACCTCCAAGTCGTTCACCCTTGTCAATCATCTGCAGTGAGATTTTGTCCTGATTAACAAACAAAGAATCATGAAAACTAAGAGAAAGAGTTGAGTCCTGTAAGAGAGCACTGACTAAAAGAAGGTTAACATACAAATCTGGTATGTAAAAGACATTTTGTAAAGTCAAACCAGCAAGAACAGAGACATTTCCAACAAAATGAACAGGAAAGGTCATCAATGGAGAAATAGCAGCAGCCATTGAAGAAAGCTCAAGAAATGATGTGGGAAAGCAGGGAAAACGTTGAAAGGGCCAAGAAAATGGTGAGAGTGAGAAGAACACACGAGAGAAGGAGAGTGCACAAGAAGCTATTCAACTGATACCATATTAAGAAATAAAGAATGAATATCATTAAAACTGAAGGTAAGCTACAGAGAAGGATTTATATAGGGGAGGTAGTTACACGGTTACACTAACAAACTAACTGTAATTATAATTAACAAACTAACTAATCTCTAATAAACATGAAGCATTAATTGAAATATGGTGCTGTAATGGTTTTAGTTGTTATCAGCTTGGTACTGGATGTTCTTATCTTCCTTGTTAAGGCATATTACCTTTTGTTATTTGGACTTGTTAGCTTTGCACGTATTATCGATATTCGTAGTAAATTGTGACCATTGGTGTGGATACCTTGAAATTGGTTCCTTCAAGTTCACAACTAGCATTTCATTTATCTGATGGCAGGCATCAGGCAATGTTACTCTTGGTACGGTACATAAAATTGGGCAAAGTGGAGTAGCATACATTTCTAGGTAAAATTTTGTTTCTGCAACATCCATGTACATTTTCCTTCCATCTATTGCTGCATTTTAAAATTCATTATATTGATGGGAAATTGTTTTTATCCTTGTCAAAAATAAACTTAGATTGATGCATCCAAGGCATAAAATTACCTCATTCATAGAAATTTCTTTTGGAATCAACATCTCAAAGTTGTGATGTTTCAGATGAAAAACTTTCACAATTTTTGAATTTGGAATAGGAGTTTAGAACTATTGTTTTCTTCTTTTTGCTGGATTTATTGTTCACCCACATCATGTGTTGAGATGAATAGTTTTAAGGTTTAAACTTACGCTAAATGGCTTGTTTTGGGTTTGTGAGGAAACATTTTTTAAAACACCACAGTTTTGTAAATATGAGAAAGCACATTTATGTTTTTTGTTTTCTTAATTTTTCTTTATTTAGGTAATATGATCCTCATTTTTTGTTTTCCACGCCTCTTCTTTAAATGAACTCCTTCCCCTTTTAGAGTTCAAATTTCATGCTCCTATTTAGGATAACTAACAAATCTGAATAATATCAAAAAATAATAATAATAAATAAAAGAGCAAATTACACTGACCTTCTTGAGGTTTGGTGAAATTTACCTCTACTTCCCTGTGTTTGTAGAATTTACTCGGGATTCTTGAGTTTGTGAAATCATTGCATTGACATTCCTGAATTTGTAAAATCATTCCACCATTCTCCCCTCCATCAAATTGCACAGTGCATGCAAGGGAAGTCAGTGTTATCCAAAGAGGGGAGTTGGGATAAATTTCATCAAACTTCATAGAAAGCCATTGTAATTTGTCCTAAATAAAACTTTACAACCAAGGATAATATATTTATGTCAAGAATATTTGGGTGGTGGCCATGAATGAGAGTCAAAACAAACAATGGACTACGGGGATATGGTTACTTGCTACTTGCTAGTTACTATCCATGTGTTGGAAAACTTTGAGATCTTGTGCGCACAAAATTTAGCTATACATAATATACCCAATGTGTCTTCTGAACAATGTTACCAATTGCATCAACTAATCTTCTGTTCTTATATTCTTCTGCATCATAAGTAGAAGCCTATGTTCTCATTTTCTTCTCAAATCGTGGTCCCTATGGTTTAAGAAACTTGCATACAGCACTATTTCTTGAAAATATTGCAAGAGTAACTTGGCTTTTCTGCAGTGGTTCACTTACTCATTCTGTCAAAGCACTTGACATCTCCCTCAAAATTGACACTGAATTGGCACTCAAAGTTGGAAGGCGTACCGGACGAGCTTGATGTTGGCATTCACTGTCCACTCTTCTATTCCTTTCTTGTGCTTTAATAAAAAATTCAAATCAAAGATATAAAGCAGTTTCTGAATATTTCATCTGTTTAGGGTTAAAGTGTAAGCTCTGGATGGTGAGGCTATAAAGAGTAAGCTCTGGTATATGGACTAAACTATAATTTAGCATGGTAGAATAACACATTGTAATAATATGAATTTTTTTACTAGCTTAGTCTAGCAGAATTGTATGGACTAAGTTTATAGAAAGGTTTTCTCCCATTATACATGGGAGTCACTATCATACACAAATATAAAGCTGCTGGAAGAATGCTGCTTGGCAAAATTCTGTTTTATCTGCGGATTTTTTTTGTTTCCCTTCATTTTACTTGCATGTGATGATTGCATCTGCTAACATTTTGGATTGACTATTCATTCCAGTGATTGAACACCTTGTATTTTCGCAATAGAATAAGTATGATCCTACATTATTCTCCAAAAACATATAATTTTTCTACCCCTAAATAGCATCTTAAACCTACCACTGGTGCCACGTGTTCCTGATAATTTATCCCCATGAATGACGAACTGGTGAGCTAACCATCATGACCTGTTTGTTATATAGGAGAGTTTTGTTTGATCTTTAGTACAAGAGAATCTATTAAACATTTGTTGGTTGTTATTTCTTTCCTTTTTTTATGTTTGGGGTGGGGTTAAATATAATCAATAAGTTATAAATATTTTCAATTCATATGATTCACTAGAAAGGTGGCTCATTTCATCTAAGTGGGGCTTTTATTCTCTTACGATAAGAGACTGTTTTTAAAATTAAATAAATTAAATTCGTGACCTCAAGTCACACGGTAGCAAGTTAAACATTGCACGTAGGCTAATAACACTTAGTTATATAGTTACATTGCTTATCACAATGCTGATTTAATGGAAAAAAGAAATGGAGTTAACTCTGTGGAAAAACCTAACCAAAACAAAATGAAAAACAAAAACTCCATCCAAAATTGTCACATACTCAAATGCTGATCATGGATTACTGATCTATCTCTGTTCTTACCTTCACACGGTTATGAAGATTGGGGAACCGTGTTTCTTTTAAGATTGAGGTTTTTCCGCTAAATATCCTATCTTTGCTGTATCTGATTTCCATTAGTATAGGGCCATTATTCGTATAGGTGACAGAATATCACCTACCACCATCCATGACCATTCGATCATATTGAGTTCTAATCAAGGGATCAACATTAGTAATAAATCATGTTTAGCTTTATCTGTTTTGGTCACTAATTCTAAATAACAAGTTCAAAATTTTCAATTTCAGGGAAAACAATTAACAACTAGGAAGAAGCACAAGGGATATTGGACTACTCAGTCATGCATGAACTCCTCATTATCATAATTCAGCGGCATTCTTGTTTTCTACAAATTGTACTTATTATGATTAATGCTATTGAAACCACTTGCAGGTTTACAGTTATTCACAACTATTAAAGTGCTAGCATTAGTTAACTAAATTTTACTTCACATATTTCTATTCAAGAAACTAATATACAAAAACACTCATGTAGTTTAAAAGTTGTGATTCATAAATATATCAATAATATTATTTGAACGTCCAAAATATGTGTCTTATTTACACTCTCATTTTATCATATTAAATTAGATGGATGAGTAAAGATGAGTAGAGCCACATCTCATTCAACAGTGATAATGTGAGTGTTTTTGGATATTCAAACATGATTATTGTAAATATACAAAAGCATCAGAAGGCTCCTTCGCTGGCAGCACCACTCGGTTCACTGTTTGACTTCATGGATGTATGAGGAAATAACTACTAGCTACGAAGCCACAGCTAGCGGACTCCCCACTTCACTGATTGGCATAAAACTCACCCTTTTCTGCAAGTTGTGTTTAATCCAAAAATAAAAAATTAGTAGGCACAAACAATATTCATGTGGATATGATGTAATAGCTACAAATTCCGTAGATATTCTATAACATTATTGAAATTCAGAAATATTAGAAAATGGGTTTATTTTTTATGCATTGATAATGTAAATTTTTTTTATATTATTAACCAATCAAATTCTTTCATTTGTATTGTCTTTTAAGTAGTGAGTTGTCAAACATGTGTTACTATGATTGGATGATAGTGTTAAAAAAATTTTACACTATTAATACATTAAACTATATCCTTTAAAAAATATTACTAAATTATAAAAAAAAATTATTGATATCTTCAATTACATAGTCTATAGACAACACAAGTAATAATGTTTTCAAAGAGTAATACATTTTTTATATGTTTAATAATAGTTTTTAAACAAGTATAAATAATAATAGTTTTTAAACATGATAATTTTTTTAAAAAAATTATTAAAAACTAAATATGTAACAATGATAATGCATGCAATTGTGCCAAGAATGATATCATTTGTGCAACCACTCTTTCATAAATCAACAGTTAGTGGCAACCAATTTCTCATTAGAAAATTTATAATTTTTTCAATAAACTTTAAACTATACAATATCCATGGAAAGAATCATTATCTAGAGCATAATCACCAAATTGAAAAGGACAGAGCAGCTAGGCTGGATTCTTATTGACGTAACTTAATTTGAAATGATTAATTAATGATCAAACTGCTGGGCATTACACATAACCATTGAAAACCTGCTGCTTGATGTGTCTGTTTTATGTAATATGAATGGAATGGCGGGTTTGGATGGTTATTGAGAGAGAGAGAGAGAGAGAGAGAGAGAGAGAGAGATAATGTGGTTATTACAGATTAGATATATACAATGTAGAACCATTTAATTTCCCGGTAGAAGGTTATGATTGACATATATGATATAGCGGATACACAGATGATATTATAGTTAATGTTGCAAATTATTGGTTGATATGTATTTTATAATGTTGCAAATTAAATGTTATAAATTATCGTACAATTTATACTTTAAAGCAATGAGTCAAGACAAATATTAAATGTACTAATTAATATTGTTTCAACATATAAAAATGTGAACAATTTGTGTTATCTCTATATAATATATAGCAATATTTTAGAGTCATTTAATAATAAAAAAAATTAGAGTGATTGCCGTCTCTTGATACATGATGATAAGAAATGTCTTTAGGACCATCTATAAAAGTAGTAAAAAGATATATTCGTATGACATAGTTTTTAAATTTTTGAGAGTTATTCTCTCTAAATTAAACGTCTAAAACAAATTAAATTTATTAGTTTTAGTGTTTTTCATTAATTAAATTTATCTAATTACATTAAATTTTTATACATGTATTCAATTAAAAGTATATTCTCCTTAAAAAATATTTAGATTTATTGAGAGAAGAGAAATTACTTACTCTAATCCATTTATTATTTACATATAAGTCAATAGTCATTATTGTTATATAAATATTGACATATAAGTCAATATTTATAGGTCATTATTGTCTCCTATTTTTCCTATATTTTTAATACAATAATTAATTTATTAATTAATAAATAGAATAAATTAAATATTTTATCTTACTTTAAAAATACATAAGAATTTCTCATTTTACAATTGAAAATGCTTAAGGAAACTGCCACGTTAGCTTACGTAAACAATGTTAACAAAAGAAGAGAAGAACACTTTCCTCAACTACTATATATGCGAACTCATTGTCAAATAATGACAAGTTTAATTTGATTACTCTAAAAGTTTTTGCCGGGCTAAAAGACACAAAGTAATGATGAATTAGTAACTTGCAATCACTCCAAAAGACATTTATAACTAGTATATTTTTTTTTGGTAAATATTTATAACTAGTATATAAGCTAAATAATGCTTTCCCTTTTATTTTTTATTGTTGTACAAACATACATAAAATCAAACTAAGTGAAAAATAAAAGTAAAACCAGTGTAAAAATCATGCCAAAAATAGCACTCTGACCTTATACCAAATATTAAAGTAAAAAAGGAAACTTTGCAAGTGTAATTGTTTTTCAAAGTTTTGTTAATTAATGTCATAAGAAAAATTAAAAAAATGAGTTTTATAAAAAAAAATAAAACTTTTAAGTTTTAATGTTCATTGAGAAAATATATTGAAAACTTATCATTCATGGTTCTTTAATTAGTAAATTCCTCCAAAACTTATCATTCATGGTTCTTTAATTAGTAAAGTCCCTTTTTATATTATTATTATTATTATTATTATTATTATTATTCAGTTTTATCTTGTCAACTATATTTAATGAATTTAATTGTGCAAACAATTCCATAAGATATAAGTTCATTGAATATGGTGATAATTAAATATCATTGAATGCAAGTGTAAAATTTTGTTTGAATCAATAATAATTTTTAAGATATAATTAGTATAAAACAAAGCTCTTTTCTTGTTTTTTTAATTAAATTTTTCATAGTATCTCTATCATTCAACAAATGAGAAATAATCTTTCATAGTACAATTAGATAATTGGTATTTTCTATGTCTATATATATATATATATAGAGAGAGAGAGAGATTCAAGGGAGAGAGAGATTTATTGTATAAGTAGAAGGGTAAACTTTAATCATTAGATCTTATGTAAATAGTTACATAAAATCATATGACTTTTTAAATATGCATGTGAATATTATTACTATTAATTAACTTTTTATTTTGACTATTTATATATAATTATATGATTTAGATTTATCTCTATCACTTCATAATAAATCACATCATGTGATTTGCATATATATATATATATATATATATATCTTTAAAAGAAATTGAAAATTCATTGACGAATGAAAAACTCAATAACTATAGCTTGAGAGAAAGAGAAATGATTTTCGCAAAAAACTTACATTCTTTTGGCAACGTCAACTTATTTTAGAAAAAGAAAGAATACTTTAAAAAGTGTCATCTCTAGTTTTAGTTTACTAAAACATGTAATTTAAAAATATTATAATGAAAGAGATCTCCAAATAAGATCATAGTAAAATAGACACACTTTAAAAGAACATCAAATCCAAACAAATATCATCTTTCATGCTCATACCAGATGACAACAAATTAATAATATCTTTAGTCATTTATTCAACAGTTTGTGGTCGTTTTGGTAAGGGATAATTCTGCGTGTTTATTACTACCCTTTAGAAAAGGCTTTTGATCCACACAAACAACATGTCAGGTCGATGTACCTTATATTAATATAAATGTAGATAAATATCGAGACATGTAAGCCATTGAAAAATAAGAAAAAGGCATATTATTTTTGTACAAATAAATATATATTATACCTTTTTGCAGTGAGGATTTGGGTTTAAATTGCGATGCAAATACTAGCTAAATAAACATAACTGTTAGACAAGAAGCAATATAATGTTTCACTACTTTACCATAAAAAGAAAAAAAGAAAAGAAAAATCTTATCACAACTTTTTAGAAGCCATACCTCACGTGCTCTTGAACTCTCTCCAACTCTGCTTCTGCCAACCTTCCAACGCATATGCTGGTCCAGAACCACCACCTTCTCATCGTATTCTTCAACTATTTCATGTTTGTTATTATCACTCCTTTTACTGGCCATGCACAAACCCATGATCCTCTCTCCAGCTTCAGCCTCATTTTTACTCCCTTTAATCAGCCTCTCCACCTCTGCCTTCGGAAGCCTCAGTTTCAGCCTCACCCCACCATTCTGTGACCCTTCTGTAAAATGAGACTTCAATTCATTATCTCATACAAAGGAGTTTAATTATATACATCTATTCAATGACCTGATCACACATCTACCTGTCAAATGACTAATCAAACTGTCACAATGACTAACCTATTATATATAAAATAATTCGTGTGTCTCCTGTCCATCAACTTAAATTTTTAGAAATATATGGTTCATGTGACATGTATCGGAGCCTCCATGACCAAGGGCTGAGTTCTACCAAATTCATGTGAGATAATGTTTTAGATATAAAACCGTTCTAAACTAAGCTTTTGAGAGAGATTTATATCATGACCGCTAACTACTAATTAATATAATTAAATTAACTCTCCCATATATACCTTCCTTGGCCATGCTGGTCTGTTTCATGGTTGTGAGGTCAGAAGCAGACCTCCGAGACAGAACAAGGCTCTCGAGCCTGTCCTTGGCACTCATGTTATCCCGGAGCGCACCCTCCTCGGCGCCGTCTCTTTTGGAAGCTCAACAAGAAAATACAGCCTCTTTGGCTGCAACTCTTGCTGTGGCTCCAAAGGCTTTGCTCTTATCCCATAATGCTTCACTGCCTCGGACTCCAGCAGAACAAGACCCGGGTGGTTCTTCAGAATTTTGCCTGCTTTCGCTGGTGCCTTCAGCTTGAAGGTCTCCCCATCAATTTTCATGACCTTTGTGGTCTTCCTCCCACCCAAGCTATTGCCCATTATGATGGCCTTAATTTCAGCAAGCAGAAGAAAATCAGTCTTTAATTTCAGGGTAGATAATAATTAATGCGTGATAAGCAATTTAATTAGTTGTCCCCGGGAATCCTCACAAAGCACCAAATGTGTAGCCTTCACGTGAGAAATGGTGGTTGTAAGAAAATGACTTTTGTTGTATGGGTTGTTGTGGAATTTAGGGGTCCTTAATTAGTCAACAAAAGAAGGCATTGTTAGAAAACAGGACAAAATTTTTTGACAACATGTACCCAAGCACAAAACACTAAACTAGGTTGCATTTCGCTTTCTAGGGAAGAAAAAGGTTGTAACAAGCATACTTGCTATAATAACTAATCGGAAGGCCTTGTCTCTTCCTAGTTTTTGTTTTTCAACAACCATGCCATAAGCTTCAACGTGAGGCCCCAATTGGTAGAATTTAGAAACGCTGATGAGTGTTTGGTTTGGTTTGGTCTTTCTGATTCTTCAAACGATGTGACTAACGGTAATCGCGGCGCTGATTAAAGGATCAACAATGTCAAAGGGAGGGGTGCATCTGGTGTGTAGAAAGAAAATTTTGTGTACATACAAGAAAAAGGTTGTTATCCACTGTTTCATTATTTGACACATCGGTTGCTATGTTAAAAATGTTGAAAAAAATGTGGAGAGTAACAGCTCACAAAATGTGTGTTAATAAATGGTATAAACAAAATATTTATCTTACTTGAAGATCATCTAAAAGTTTCTTAGATAGATATTTGTACATACTCTAATAATATATATATATATATATATGTTGTATCATTTATTGTTTGATACATGAGTTTGTAGGCTAATATTGTTTCTTACTTATGTTTTTAATATAATTGCTATTATGGTAATTAATAAATAGTATAGAATATATATATTGGCTCGTAGTAGACCAAGCAGGTGGATGTGAGTTGATTTTGACTTTTGGTTGTAGGTAGGTATATGTGAAAAAAGTTAAAAAACCTCAATTTCAATGCAAGAGGTTCCATTTTGTGGGTAGTTGAAAAGTGGCATCAGTTCAAATCAGTCTTTCAGTAATTAGATATTTATATCCAAGTTCAAATAAATTAAAGTATGTGCTGAAGTTCTTCAGGACGTGGGTAACCTTTGTCAAAGCCGATAAAGGTGACAATAATAGCCAGGAAAAGTGAAACATAAGTGCTTTCAAGTTTGATTACAAACTAAATTACAAAACTGGAGTCCAAAATGATAGTCGGCTCATCTAGTTGGAATTAGTGTCATCTCAAAAGTGATCTTGTAGAAGGGTGTATTTTTTACTTTAATGGAAGTTGATCTGCTTCCATGCTTGCCTATAATGTTGCCTGAATCGAATCCATTATGGGAGACTTCCTCCCTCTCCCCATAACCTCCAGGAAGAATAGTGTAAAAATAAATAATAATAATAATAATATGGAATGTTTTTTCAATACGTTTTACTTTATTATCTAGAGATAAAAACATATCGTATAACTGATTTAATAAAGCTTCATTTCCTGGAAAGGATGAGCTTCAAATTCTTCAATAGTTTATAACACTTTATTTTGATTTTTTTTAACAATATTCATTTTGCAGTTCTAAGTATATAAAATGGAATCATAGTACCTTTATAAGTATGGAAACTTACAAATATTTCTTAAACTTACAAACTTCGGATGATTTTATTGAATGTTTGGAATTGTACAAGTAGAGGGGTTGATACAAGATTTTTGATAGTGAGGTCAAATGCCTCTTTCTTCCTGCTTTTATAGAGGTGCTAAGCTATTGTTATAACAATGACTCGTAACTAACTTTGACTAAAAGACAAACAACCCATTTTGTTATTCTTTTGCTTTTATACTTCAAGGACGCTTATTATGCATGCTTGTTGAAAGTAGATGCTAAAGACGATCATAATTTATGAAAGACCCTCATAATTTATCTATTCTTAAAGTAGCTTTTGACTTGGATGATCGTTGCTTTATGAGGCTCCTATTATCCGCTTTTACTGCGAGATGCTGATAATTTTTGTCTTGGCTTTCTTTTACTTGGAGATATGCCAACACTTCTTCTTTCAAAAGTTGTAGGTGTTCAATATCTTCAAAATAATAACCTGGGCTTGAACTGATATCTTCGTCTTCTTTTGATTTGGATAATATAGCTTTTAATTGTTCTTATATTTCTTCTTCTGATATGGCTACTGCTAAGGCCACTAATAAACGCTTTTTCTAGGCTAAGAAATATTTAGGTACGGCTTAATATCCATTCTTTTTTCAATGTGTATTAATTTATTATCTAGAGATAAAAACATATCGTATAACTGATTTAATAAAACTTCATCTCCTAGGAAAGGATGAGCTTCAAATTCTTCAATAGTTTTTAATACTCTTTTTTTTTTTAACAATCTTTATTTTGCACTTTAAGTATATAAAAAGGAATCATAGTACCTTTATAAGTATGGAAACTTACAAATATTGATCAATATGAAAATATTTTAGACTTAAGCCATTGTTAAATGTTTCTTTTATATTCACTAAAGTTAAGATTAAAACTCCTTAAGCATATTGGAAAACAACTTTTACAAGAAATATCTGATTTAGCAAGAAGACAATAAAATTATCCTACTTTATGAGAACAAATCATTTATATAATAGACTTTTTACTATTGAATATAGAATCAAGCTTTTGAAAGAAAATTTACAAGTGCTAGTTGCATAATAACTCTGTATTTATCTCTTGATTACTCTGGATTTTCTCTTCATAACGATCCGTCCCCGTTCTGGTATCAAAGCCTAAGTCACGGGAGAGATTTAGGTTTTGAACCTGGATACAAACTAAATTACGAAACTGGAGTCCAAAATGATAGTCGGCTCATCTAATTGGAATTAGTGTCATCTCAAAAGTGATCTTGTAGAAGGGTGTATTTTTCACTTTAATGGAAGTTGATCTGTTTCCATGCTTGCCTATAATGTTGCCTGAATCGAATCCATCATGGGAGACTTCCTCCCTCCCCCAAACCTCCAGGAAGAATAGTGTCAGAAAATAAATAAATTAAATAATAATAATAATAATAATAATAATAATAATAATAATAACAGATAAAGAAGTTTATAGACTTATCCATCCTTTCTTCTAATCTAGACACACAATGCTAACTCTCCGTAATGTAATGAGTTGTCTTTTATTTTGTTTTATCTAGGTCCATGTTTGTAATCCACATGTTTGGTTAGCATTTCACATCTCTTTAGTTAATTATTTTTAGTTCACTTTTAATTAGAATATTATTTTCTTATGTTTTTATAAACATATTTATACTTTTGGTTAATGATTTTCGGGTACAATCAAGTATTGAGTAGTCAAGAATAAGCCAAGTCACATTTTCATGCTGAAGTAAGTTCAATTGGAAATTTCTAGGTGTTAGGCACCAAAATTATTAAATTAAGCCCAATGAATAGCTCCATTGTTATTCATGTTAGCCGAGGAGAAGAGGAAGCCAGGTTAAAAGCAAAAATACTCAGCCGATCAAAGTGTCTTAATCAAGGGAAGATTTCAATTGAAAACAAAGACACTTGACGTAAATCGACAACATCATATGTGGCATTCTCACGAGCAGGAAAATAGTTCAAATTGAAAGACGGTTACCAATAGAATTTATGTGGGGAAGAACTCTGTAAAGGTGGTTGCTCACATATAGTTGATGGTCAATGTAGTTTTTTACAGTTACCTATAACCACATTTCTTAAATGTGATTAAACACAAATAAAAGTGTAGCCAAATACAAATCCAAGCTTCCATTATTCTTCTCCTCCTTTGTCCCACCATTCTCGAAAGTGAGGTGGAGTGTAATTTTTTGGCAAGAATAGGGTTGAGTGTAATTGAAGGAATTTAATTTGACCCATTAGGCTATTCCCTACGAGTTAAGCACATAGAGTACTTTGAATTTTATTAGCTCTTCAGGTATTTGCCCCTCAAAATGATTGTCAGAGAGGTCTATAGCAGTCAAAACTATTATTTGTTTCCTTAACTCGTCTGTCGACCTTTTTATGTCACTGTCACTTTATCCTAATAATATACACCTCTAAACCCACTAACTTCAAATCTAAGGTGTACTAAGCATAGCTACATCTAGATGCTCCATTGGCATTATCATTTCCTAGTTTTTGAAGAATTCTATTTTTTGGCAAGAATAAGGTTGAGTGTAAGTGAAGGAATTTAATTTGACCCATTAGGCTATTCCCTAATGAGTTAAGCACATAGAGTACTTTGAATTTCATTAGCTCTTCAGATATTTGCCCCTCAAAATGATTGTTAGAGTCTATAGCAAGTCAAAACTATTATTTGTTTCCTGAACATCGTCTGCGACCTTTTTATGTCACTGTCACTTCATCCTAATAATATACACCTCTAAACCCACCAACCTCAAATCTAAGGTGTACTAAGCATAGCTACAGCTATATGCTCTTAGGCATTATCATTTCCTAGTTTCTGAAGAATTCTATTTTTTTAGCAAGAATAGGGTTGAGTGTAATTGAAAGAATTTAATTTGACCCATTAGGCTATTCCCTACGAGTTATGCACATAGAGTACTTTGAATTTCATTAGCTCTTTAGGTATTTGCTCTCAAAATGATTGTCAGAGAGGTCTATAACAATCAAAACTATTATTTGTTTCTTAACCTCATCTGCGATCCTTTTATGTCACTGTCACTTCATCCTAATAATATACACTTCTAAACCCACCAACCTCAAATCTAAGGTGTATAAGCATAGCTGGAGCTAGATGCTCCTCAGGCATTATCATTTCTAATTTATGAAGAATTTTCCTGGTAGCCTATTAATAAAATTGTTGAAAGCCAAATCAACAACTTGCAGCACTTTCATGGTTCCCTTTGTCTTAGGACACCCAATGGGACCGTTTAATCTATTTTTTCACGCAACTAGCATGCAGAGTGTGGATATGTTATTCAGCAAGCATGGGAAACCATCCATAATCCAATTGCTTCCAAGATCCAACACCTCTAATTTCACGCAATTAGCTAGAGATTTTGGAATTGTTCCATCTAATCTATTTTGTTTGAGATCAAGTGTCCTCAGAGCACATAACGATGGGAAATTTGGAATGCTGTCACTAAGCTTGTTAAGAATGGTGTGACTGAGGAGAAGAAGAATATATGGAAGCTTGGATCTGTTTGGCTACACTTTTATAGCATTTAACCACATTTAAGAAATGTGGTTAAAAGCAATTGTAAACAACTGCATTGATTATTAACTATATGTGAGCAACCACCCTTGATAAATACCTCGAGACCCAGGAATCAAAGAGGGCCCCAAGACCTAAATCAATACTCTACATATTTTTACTTGCATCTTTTAGTCCTTTTTAGCCTTAGTTGTAGACTTAGTTTCCTTTTATGTACTTGAGCAACTCTTGTTAATTTCTTGCATTGGCAATGCCTATTATAAAAATCTTCTCAAGTATATCAATAGAATTTTTTTATTACACCACATTTCCTATCTTGTGTTCGGTTACTTCTATACAAATGATTGACCTTTACAAAAGGCTTGGTATTAAGCACGTTGGGAACTCATTCAAAGAGCTAATTTCCCTCTTTTAAGTAATTGTTAGATCTTTGAAACAAAAGAGGGTTTTGTCCTCAGGCTAGCCGACTTACAAGATTTGACACGCCTAGCACTCACATCCATAGAGATGTTTTCCCGCATGCATAGTGAGATACCCACGTGCCATTCTAAGAAGTTTCCAAAACTAGGGTTGGACCATAATTGGCGCATGTTCTTACGTTCAGGGAAGTTCATAATGCCAGGTCCTCAACCACAACCAAAGCAAACTTGTAATAATCTAGCCACATTGATTGATCCTTGTACCCTTACATCGAAATCCTTCGTTAAGGAAACAAAATCTTTTGTTAACTAGGTTAAAAAAATTTCCCTTCAAACATGCATATCCAACCTAGAAATGAAGATGTTGAGATAATAGGCAAATAACATATGGGCAAAGATTGAAATTAAAACCAAAAGAACCTATAAAATCTCTCGTAAGTTAGTGCACCCTATTCCAATCCACATCTTTCTTCTAATTTATATTATATATTTGTTAACTGCTGCTTCAGCAGTTGCTGCTTCACCAGAATGAACACCAACAGAGTCTCCAAATTCTCCAAACTCAATTCCATTAGGTACAAGATGCTAACTTCTCACACTGATGAAGTATTTTAGTTTGCTCTTAACACAGTTTAATCGTCCAAGTCATCCATTGTCCGTGTTAATCATTCAAGTTGACAACAAATTGCAAGAGCCGAATCTAAAACTGTACCCACAACGGATAATGGCTCATCCAGTGGAAATTCCATCAAGTTATCGATTCCTCCATTCTTACGTTTGGTCGCAATATACCATTTCTCTCTATTGGCTTCCCCTTTACAATGCTACTTTTTTTACTTGTAATTGTCGTTGTCCCTGTTTTCTTTATGTATTATTGGGTTCCCATTGGACGTAATAGCTTTAAGTTACATGCTAAATTGCTTCAACTTCACGGTTTCTTTTTGGGGTGGTATCTACCGTGAATGTTATTGCTCTCCCTTCAAACAGCTATATTTTGAAATCCCATTTCCTTGTGACATGTTTGTTATACGAAATGTCATGTTATCGTTTTTTTTTAACTACATGTCATATTATCGATGATTGTTACCTTTTGCAAAAGAAATTGTGGCTGTTGGAATATAGACTTACTGTTACAAGATTGTTCATCTTTGCAAGTTGTTACGAAATTTGCCACGCATCACTTTTTCCTATCTTCTTTCCCTTCCTTAAGTTGTCTTTTGATTAATTCA
Source organism: Dalbergia oliveri (assembly GCA_030441495.1). Classification (NCBI taxonomy): domain Eukaryota; kingdom Viridiplantae; phylum Streptophyta; class Magnoliopsida; order Fabales; family Fabaceae; genus Dalbergia; species Dalbergia oliveri. The sequence goes on from JAMLFY010000017.1 coordinate 6,309,304, forward strand.
ATTTGCACTTTTAAACAACTTCATGCATCTTATTGCAATTTTGAATTTGAATTGAAAATCTGGATTTATAGCTCGAGTGCTTTAGATTTCAATTATTTCAATACATAAAGATATCTTGGTTGTTAAAATTTTAAAATTTACATGAAAATAATTTGTAATAATAAATTAATCAAATATTATGATTTGATGCATATAATAACAATCATAAATTTTCTGGTTAATTGAAAAAAAATTGAAGTTCCTATTTGTAAAAAGTAAAGTTCCTATTACTATATTATTTAAAATATTTAACTTTTGTAATAATTATATCAACTATACTTAGTTGTATTAGGACAAAAATATAAAATATGCAATATTGACAAGTCACTAGTATTCATAAATAATTTAGCAACACCCAATTAGAGTGCTATATTGTGATGTTTTATTTAGAGTACATTTTTTAAGGGTAGCTTAAAATATGTTGCCTATATATATATAGACTTTTTTTAAGTGTTTCTAAAATAAAATGCTTTAAGCCAAAAATATTGTAATGTCACTTAATATAACATTTTAGGAATAATGTGATGAGAATAGGAACGAAAATGAAAACAAGGGCTAACTTGAGTCACACACTTAACAACTTTAGGGACTGATATAAAGTTAGTTTTGAAATTTCAAGAATCAAAATGACTCATATGTATGATTTTAAGAACTAAGATGAATATTTACTCATGTTATAATTTTAAAAATACATCATTCTATAATAATTTTGTCATATTTCTTTAAATTATTAATGTGGACTGATGCTTCAAAATGCTTTTGATTTAATGGTTAAAAGTTGAGGACCATCATATAGTCCAAGAGATATATATGGGATTAACTTAGAAGCCAACAATTTTAATATTAGATAAGCCACCAATTTTAATACCGGCTAACATAGATGGAAGATAACTATCATTTTCTTGGGACAAATCTTAGGTGTTTGCAAAGAGAATATTTTTTTTTCAATTTGTTTATTACCCCTTCCTTTCACTCCATCAATCCATTTTTATCTAGTTTTTTTATTGCAAAACATATGTACATTTCTTATATAAAGAAGCATTAAGTTCTTTGTTTTTAATACTACCCCTAATGTAATTTTTTTTTGGTAAGAACTACCCCTAATGTAATTAATTGTATTTGTTTTTCAACAATATCATAATCATGTAAATTTATATTTTAAAAGGGATAATATGCCCACTAATACATATTTTTACTATTATCAAGATACATTTATTACTTTCTTGATCTATATGTTTCTTCTTTTTTTTTTGGACATATGCAATGAAAAGGAAGGAGTAATTGACACATTGATTTTATGTGTCATTATTGTCTCTAATTTTTCCTACATTTTTAACATAAAAACTTATATATCAATTAATAAATTGAACGTAGCAAATAATTTCTTTTACTCTAAGAGCAACTAACTATTTCTAAACCTTATTATTGTTACAACGTCATGAGGGCACCATAACAAAATGACAACAAATAAAGATTTATTCCTAAAAGAAATAAATTCTAAAAATGGAGTTGCCACCAATTTTAATTTTTGGTTAAAATTGGAAAACCTTTGATTTGATCAAGACTGATCCTTTGAAAAAATTTAGTTCGAGAGTCTAATTATGATTAGAGAATGGTGAAAACTTAATTTCACTTACACCTAATACATACATTATGAAATTTACCTTAGAATTCATTATGCAAATTAATTTATAACTTTAATAATATTTATTTTTCCTTTTTAAAAGTTACAAGTATATAGAAAATAAATAAATAGATAAAAATAAAAAGACAAAAGGAAATAACAAAATTTAAAGCAAAATTAATTTTGGCTTGATAGTTGTGGTTTACGCCGACGTCTCCTGGTGCAATGAGGAACTCAAAGCCACGTCGTTTTTGTAGAAAATGATTATGTGTTAATGGATTTTAATAAAAAAATAAAAATAAAAAATAAAATGTGTTGATTGATTTTATTTGTGAACAACATACTAAATATGTTAAAAACTCTTGTTGACAACAGACCAAAAGAATGTTAAAAAATAAATAAATAAAAAATGAAAATGAAGAGAACCTGATTAGAATGGACAAGACATGCCAAAGTTAAATTTTTTAACATTATTTTCCTAAAGCAAAAGTACAATTACCTGTTGATTTCAAATTAAAGTCCAAACTTTGCACCTAAAGCTAACGTAGATATGCTTTATCCAAAACGTGGCTTCAGCCTTGTAAAGTATGATGGCATTATACGGAATGACTATTGGAATAGTAGGAAACAACGAAGACTCTATGCCTGGTGAATGAAGGATAATGGCGGTGATTTATGGCTTAAAAGGGGTTGTTCTGTGTTTTGGTTAGAGCGAATGGTGAACGGGTGAAGGCTTTATGTCCTGATGATGATGTACATGATGAGGAATTGTGATGGAAAGGAGTGATGATATGTGGTGGCTATTCTTTGGCTTCTTGTCCCGTCTTCCTCTCCTTTGTTCTTGATAAGAATGATTATTATATAGAGAGAAGAGTAGAGAGATTTTGGAGTCAGTAGGGTTAGTAGATTAAGATTTTGATCTGATTTTATTTTTTTGTTGAGTCAGTTGAGATTTTGATTTGATTCTGATTTTGATTTGATTTTTTTGTCAGCTAAGATTAAATTTAAATTCAAATGCACATACAAAAATGAAAAAATAAATAAATAAATAAATAAGTTGAAGACAAAAATATGATGTTCACAGTTGCCCCTTTACTAGTTTCTTACTTAGATAATATAAAAATGGTAGTTTTTGATATTTTGTTGCAAGAAACTAGTAAAGATATGATATTTTGTTTCAACCTACATGTGAAAGTGAGAAGTGAAAGCGTAAAAGTATGTGAAAATTGAACACATAATAATGCTGTGAAATTAAAACTTGACGGTTGAAAGTATGTAAAATTAAAAGCTGAAAGTCCGAAGTATGTGAAAGTAAAACTGAATAGTGCTGAAAGTATGTGAAATTAAAATTTGACGATCCTGAAAGTATGTGAAATTAAAAGTTGGAAAGTGCTGAAAATACGTGAAAGTAAATTGATAGTGCTGAAAGTATGTGAAAATAAAACTGAATAGTGTTGAAAACATGTGAAGTTAAATGTTGACGATTTTGAAAGTATGTGAAATTAAATTGACATGCTGAAAGTATGTGAAATTAAATTGATATGCTGAAGTATGTGAAGTAAATGTCTAACAATGTTGAAAGGATGTGAAAGTAAATGTTTGATAGTGCTGAAAGTATGTGAAATTAAATGTTTGACAATGTTGAAAGTATATGAAATTAAATTGACAGTTGAAAATATGTGAAAGTAAATTTGACAATGCTGAAAGTATGTAAAATTAAAAGTTGGAAAGTGCCAGAAAATATGTGAAAGTAAATTGATATGTTGAAAGTATGTGAAAATAAAACTGATAGTGCTGAAAATATGTAAAGTTAAATGTTTGACGATGTTGAAAGTATGTGAAATTAAATTGATATGCTGAAAGTATGTGAAATTAAATTGATAATGCTGGAAGTATGTGAAAGTAAATGTCTAACAATGTTGAAAGGATGTGAAAGTAAATGCTTGATAGTGTTGAAAGTATATGAAATTAAATTGATAGTGCTGAAAGTATATGAAAGTAAATGATTGATGCTGAAAGTATGTGAAAGTAAATGTTTAACAATGTTGAAAGGATGTGAAAGTAAATGCTTGATAGTGCTGAAAGTATGTGAAATTAAATGATTGACAATGTTGAAAGTATGTGGAAGTAAAGATTTGACAATACAGAAAGTATGTGAAAGTAAATGAATAATACTAAAAGTATGTGAAATTAAATCGACATGCCTAAACATAAGTGAAATTAAATTGACAATGATGAAAATATGTGAACTTAAATTGACAGTGATGAAAATATGTGAAATTAAATTGACAGTGATGAAAATATGTGAAATTAAATCCAGTGTTGAAAGTATGTGAAATTAAATGCTTGGTAGTGCTGAAATCAAAAGCTAGGGACAATGATGTTGAATGCTAAAGCCATAAAACTTTGCCCCAGTTGCTTGACAATATGGATATGATAGTATGTAATGGAAAAATGATGCAATGGTATGATGGTATGTAATGAAAGTTTGAATGATGCAATGGTATGATGGTATGCAATGAAAATTGAATGTTGCATGATATGATGGCATGCAAATTTATAAACTAAAAATTTGCCCTAGTTTGTTTGATGCTTGGAATGACTTCTTGCTCAGAAAGTTTTGTGATTAGGCATGAGGACTACATCAAGAAGCTGTTAACTATCCCTTTTATTATTCTTGAGAGACTATAGCTTTCTTTCTCAACCTTTATCGAATCCAGTGTGTTTGACCGTGATTAGGCCAGTTTTCGCATAGATCGCCTTTCCAGGTTTTCAATTTAGCCCCTCCCTTTTTTTTTTTAGGGATCTACGTTGAGCAAAATCTTAGACTGAACTTCCTTAGCTAGTACCACTTCCGTTTTTCATTTATAATGTCTTAACCAGGCATGGTTTCTTCCAAAATGGACAAATGAATTATGTAAGATGGAAATAGAAGAAAAAAAAAGTGATAACAATGGGAATAGAAACTATTAGGTCACAGTTTGTTAAAGTGACGACATAAAAAGGATGAAACAAAAAGTAAAAGGGAAAAGACAACAAACAAGGAATAAACAAGAGATGAGAGACTAGAAGGCTTTGTAGTTCTTCTCCAATTAACCCATTTGATTGATTCCTTAGTTACAACGAACTTGATTTCCGATCAAAATTTCAATCCTTTATTGGCCAAACAGATATGTTATCATCCACCAACTCTTCATTCACTTTGAGGTAGTTAAATTGCCCAGTTTAATGTCACCTGGCTTCTTAACCCGCTGTATTTTTGCATAGGTCGCCCTTTCAGATTTTCGAGCTAGCAACTCCTTGTGTTTTGCTCTAACTTTTGCCTAAGCCGCCCTTTGGGTTTTCAACTTAGCGAGCTTCTTTTTTTTTTTTTAAGCAAAGTACTTCTTGACTGCATCTGAGTTGATTGGCTTTGGAAGCACTCGCCATCCAAGTTACTCAAAATCAGTGCGCCTCCAGGAAACGCTTCTTTGACAATGTAGGGCCCTTCATATGTGGGAGCCCATTTACCTCTACTATCTTCTTGATTTGGCAAGATTCTCTTCAACACCAAATCCCAGGTTGAAATGTTCGAGGACGAACTTTTTTGTTGAAAGCTCTTGCCATCCTTCTTTGGTATAGTTGTCCATGGCAAATTGCTGCCAGGCGTTTTTCCTCAATCATGTTCAACTGTTCGTACCTTGCCTTAGCCCATTCAGCTTCTTCCAATTCTGCCTCAATCAAGACTCTTAATGATGGGATTTCTACTTCCAGAGTCACTGCTCCATCCCATATACCAACGAGTATGGGGTTGCCCCAAGTTGATACCTAATGAAGTGCGATATGCATGTAGTGCATAAGGTAGCATCTCACTCCAATCCTTGTAAGTGATAACCATCTTTCCCAGGATCTTTTTGATGTTTTTATTTGCAGCTTCCACTGCCCATTCATCTTTGGTCGGTAGGTGTTAAGTTGTGGTGCTTAATTTTAAACCTTTCGCACAATCTTCGAACTTCTGCACTATTCAGGTTGGTCCCATTATATGTGATAATTCTTTCTGCGATCCATATCTACAGATAATGTTATTCTTCAAAAACTTTGCCACCACTTTCTGAGTCACATTAACATAAGAAGTGCTTCTACCCACCTTGTAAAATAGTCAATGGCCACTAGGATGAACCGATGACCATTAGACGCCTTGGGATTGATGGGACCAATGACATCGATTCCCCACATTGCAAAAGGCCATGGTGACGTAAGAGTATGTAATGGACCGGAGGAGCATTGATGCGCGGCATAAATTTGACATTTATGACAAAATCAATGCAATCATTTTCCATGGTAAGCCAATAATACCCATGCCTTAGAATTTGCCGAGATAGTGTGTGTCCGTTGGCATGAGTCGCGCAAATCCCTTCATGGACCTCTGATATTATAATGCTTGCTTCTTGCATCAACACATCTTAGCAAAACTCCATCAAAGTTTCTCTTGTACAACACATCACCTGAGATGAAAAATGACATTGATAACCTTCGGATTGTCTTCTTATCACTCTCGCTTGTGTCGATTGGGAATTCTCCATCTTGATGAAATGCTTGATGTCATGAAACCATGGTCGGCCATCAGGTTCTTCTTCGATATTTGAGCAAAATGCTAGCTCTCTTCTAATCGTAACCCGTAGAGGTTGAACTTCGTTCCAAGGTCGAGCTTGGTCATGACAACTAAGGTGGCTAGAGCGTCAGCAAATTGATTTTGGTCGCGAGTTAAATAACTAAAATCAAGTTCTTTGAACTCCTCTTTTAGCTCGATCAGATGCTCATAGTATGGTAGCAATTTGGGCTCTTTGACGTGCCACTTCCCATTCACTTGGTAAATGATGAGTGCCGAATCTCCATAGACTTTTAAGTATTTAACACCAAGTGATATTGCTGCCTTCAATCTTGATATGCATGCTTCGTATTCAGCCATATTGTTGGTACAGTCAAATGCTAGCTTTACAGCGATTGGGAATGCTTTCCATTTGGAGATATTAGAACTGCTTCAATTCCATTTCCATGAATATTGATTGCCCCATCAAAGTACATGCTCCATACCAGGTCTCCTCCTTCATCCTTTTCTTCAACAGTTGCAAGGATATCTTCATCAAGAGCTCTACCTTCATCGACTGGTATTCATTAAGCGGATTCTTAGCCAGATGATCTGCTATTACACTTCCTTTTATTGCCTTTCTGGTCACATATTTGATGTTGAACTCTGCTAAGGCTATCTGCCACTTAGACATCCTCATCGAGATATGTGGGCTTTCCAAGATATACTTTAGGGGTCCATTTAGAAACCAGCAAAGTTGTGTAATATAGCATGTACCTGCGTAGTCCTCGCAGTCCACACAAGTGCACAACAAGTTTTTTCGATGGCCATATATCGGTTTCGCATTGATTGAACTTCTTACTCAGGTAATAGATGGCTTGCTCCTTCCGCTCTTCCATTATGTTGACTTAGCATCGCCCCAATAGAATCATGCAAGTCCTGTGAATACAAGAATAAGAGGTCGTCCTGGGTTGGAGGAACCAAAAGGGAGATTCGTCAGATAATCCTTGATCTTATTGAAAGCTTCCTGGCATTTGTCATCCCATCCACCAGGATTGTCTTTCCTTAACAACTTGAAAATCGGTTCGCATGTATGGGTCAGATTAGAGATGAATCTTGCTATATAATTCAACGACCCAGAAATCCTATGATTTCTTTCTCTATCTTAGGTGTCGGCATGTCTTGGATAGCTTTGATCTTATCCGATCGACCTCAATACCCTTCTTGCTAACAATGAACCCTAAGGCTTCCCGTAGATGCTCCAAAAGTACATTTTGCTGGTTCAGACGAAGTTGGTAAGTTCTAGTCTTTCAAATAGCTTCCTTAGCACAGCTACATGACTTTCTCCATCTTTTGACTTGCGACCATGTCATCAACATAGACTTCCAATTCCTTGTGGATCATGTCATGGAACAAGTTACCATTGCCCGTTGATAGGTAGCCCCATTCTTCAACCCAAAAGGCATGACTTTATAGCAGAATACACCCCATTGAGTGATAAAGGATGTTTTTCTTCTTCTTGTGCCATAAGGATCTGATTGTACCCAAATATCCGTCCATAAAGGAAAACCTATGGCTTCTAGCCGTGTTATCCACCAGGACATCTATATGGGGTAAAGGAAAATTGTCTTTGGGGCTCGCTTTGTTCAAATCTCTATAATCCACACACATTTCTGACCTTACCATTTCTCATTACAGGCACGATGTTTGCTATCCATTTAGGATAAAGGGGTATTTCCAAGAAGCCAGCTTCGAGTTGCTTGGTAACCTCTCTTTAATTTTTAGAGACATTTCCGGGCTCATTCTTCGTAACTTTTGCTGTTTAGGCTCCATTCCCTCGATTAATGGAATCCTGTGCGCAACTATGTTTGGATCCAACCCGCATGTCTTTATAAGACCAAGCAAAAACATCTATATATTCTTTGAATAGCGCAAGCATTTCTTCCTTTTCTGGATTGTCAACAATCTTTATTTCCTTTTTATTCTCCTAGTTCCAGATTTATTGTTTCAACAATCTCTCATGTGGATTTATCCCATTTCTCTTGAGTTTATCATTTTAGCAAACAGTTTGCAATTCAGGATCTCCATCTTGTTCATGTAAATTTGTTTCCGTTGTAACATAGGGATCAATTAATGGGTCAACGTGGGAAAGAGACCCTGAGGGGATGGATCCCTGAATTGAAATGAGACACGAAGTGAATAATTTGAGAGATACAACGACTTAAAAGAAGAAAGAAAATAAATAAAGAAAAGGAAAGACAAACGAAGGAAATGAAAAGGAAGCAACCATGCATAATTATTCCATTATTAAATGAAGTTCGAAATACAAATAAAAGTGGTAAAAGCATTTATTACTCAAAATACACAAAATTATCTAAAGATTCAGATTCCCAATTGTCCAATTCCTCTCTTCACAACAACGGTAGATCATGACGTGCTTTTGACGCCTTCCAAGGCATTGACACTCTCAACTAGCTCTATCGTCATAGCTTCTGATGGCGCTGCAAATGTTTCCTTAATGTGAGGAAACATCTTCCTATCTATCCTCGACAACAATCCTTCACCCATAACTTCATACCCAAGGCCGAATTCCGGGTTATCCTGGTAGGGAAATTGGGTGTGCAATCCCTTGGAGTTGACTTCCTAGTCCCTTTCCTTCCTTGATACCCATTCTTCTATCATCATGAACAACTGCGGTTACATACGACCTTTTCCGCTGGCTCTGCTATTTTGAATTTGAAATGACACTTCAAGACAACCCTCAGCAGTCGATATAGGGCACTTCAACTGGCTTAGTCATGATCAGCTCTTCCTCTCCCTTGATAGTGATGATTTTGCCCTCGGCTATGAATTTCACCCTTTGATGCAAAGTAGAAGGAATGGCCCCTGCTTCATGAATCCACGGCCTACCCAGCAGCATAGTGTATCCTGCTCGATATCCATTACTTGGAATTCATTACAAAATTTGTTGGCCCTATTCAGTTTCAGAGTAATATCCCCATGATTTCTTCTGTGTCCCATCAAATGCTTTCACAATTATATTATTTGGCTCAATTGTAGACGGATCAATAGGGAGTTGTTGTAAGGTAGAATAAGGGAGCACATTGAAAGCGACCTTCCATCGATCAACACCTTTGCGATGATATGCCCTTGACACTTCAATGTAATGTGAAGGGCTTTCCCGGACCTAATGTGCTGGAAACTACTTCCTTCTCAGTAAAAGAAATCGTATTGCTTGCCCTTATTGCATTAACAATGCCTTCCACCTTTTTGGAGTTATGTCCTTGTAAACATATGACTGGTCTAGCACCTTCTTGAGAGCATTACGATGAGCTTCAGAAGTCATGATTAAGGAGAACAAAGAGATTTTTGCCAGTTTTTTTCAACTTCTACATCGTACTCACTCTGCTTCATTATCTTCAGAAATTTTCTTCCTCTTCACCTTCTTGGCATCTCCTTTCTGCTCTTCATGGGTTTCATTATAGCCTTTGGAACTTTCTCTGGCATATAATATCTCCAGTTCGTGATCCCCTAGTCTCGATGACATTTGTTATTGAATTTGACTTGGCAAGGCTATCATCTACTCCATTGCTAGACTCAATGGTAGTCTTTGTTTCACTATCATGGAAAGACACCTTGAAGACGGGAACTGGTCTTTGAGTAGGGTCACTGTAGAGGTAGAATTGCTTTAATCGCAGATTTCAACCACAGTTTCATACTTCCATGGGACTGCATGGTCGCTATGATAAGGGAATGGTCCTGCACCTTAAATTTAAGTATCGGATTTGGAACTGACACCTTAAAAGTTGGGGCCAATTGGTGAACCATGTTGACACTTTGTCCTCTTATAGCAGTCTTGGGCACTTCAAGTACTCCCAGTTTAATCATTTTGGTCACAAAGAGCTTAAATTCTGGGAGTTTCAATGTGATGCCTCTCTAACCTTAAGCAATCACAAAACAAATCTTCTACTCCCGTCAATCTCGCCTCCCTCCTTTTCCTCCGGACCATCTCATATCCTAAGATCTAGCCCTTCAAGGACAGCTTTCATTGGGAATATAATATCCTCAACTTCTCCTTTTGTCTGGTCTTCACTGTAAATAACATTTACTTGCCTTCCTCCATGATTTGGGAATGGATTATTTCACACATTGGGTCCTCCCTCCACTTCTAAATTTATGGCTTTCGAATCAATCAAACACCATACAGCATTTCTAAAACCATAACAATCTTCAATGGAATGCCCCTAAGAGTAGGAATGGTATTCACAAGTCAAGTTTGGATTGTACCATCGAGGATATGGCGGATAAAAAGTTTTTCCTTCGCGGAGCTAAAATATTTCCCCACATAGATGCCTGAATAGCTTTGAGTTACTCATGTGGAAATCAGGCAAGGGACGGTTATTCATGGGCGGTTTTGGGGTTGCATTGGTCTTGGGAGGTAGTTGAGTAGGTGTTATGGGAGGGTAGGTCATTTGGTAATTTGGGTTGGTTTGATAGGAAGTGGGTGTGGTATGTGTATATGGTCTAGGGTAAGAAACATTGTTGACTTGATATGCTTGAGGTTGGTATGGAGATACTGGGTAAGATGGGTGTTGATGGTGAAGGGTCTGGGTTGAAAGGTTGGTTAGCTAGGTTGGGGTGGTTATTGCGGTTGTATGAAGCTGATAGTTGCGTCTTTCTTCTTATAGGACTGTCCCTTCCTGAATTGAGACTCATTTGTTTCTCCCGGTCAACTCTACTTTGCCATCCTTGAATATTAGCTTCAATCCTTTCCCCAATTTCTATTAGGTCAACAAACTCCTTCACGTGAGTCCCTAACATGTTTTGAAAAAAGGACCCTCCAAGGTACGAATAAAGTATGAACATATTTCCTGTTCTGCAGCGGTGGGGCAATTCTGGGTTGCAGAGCTCTCCACCTTTGGGCATACTCCTTGAATGATTCATCACTCTTTCTCATTCCTTTGAGTTGGTCTCTAGTGGGCGCGGCATCAGATTGAACTTGTACTGATTGGTAAAAGTCAAAGCCAAGTCCTCCCAACATTTGATTCGAGCCATGTCTGCATATACCATTCCCAGCGGCCCCCTTCAGCTTTCAGAGAAAAAACTAGTGAGAAAGTTCTCGTCTGGGACCACATTCCCATCTTGGTACAATACATCTTCAGGTGCATGATAGGATTAGAACTCCATTAAATTTGACAAGTTTCGGCATTTTAAAATCTTTGGGAATTGTGACATTAGGAGCAAGGCATAGCTCCTTAACGTTCATAGGACCAAATGGGTTTGGCCCCTCAATGCCCGGAATTGTTCTTGCATCTTCTCCTCCAGCTCTTCTCTTAATTTTACTCGTTCCAACTTTCTTCAGTTTCATTCAGAGCCATTATCATTTTGCTTGTGTGGAGCAGATTCATCTTCGTTCTTCATATTGGCTTATCCTCATACTCAGCATTTTCAATATTCTCCTTGGCCATATTCACGGTGTCAATAATAAACTTTTTGAGCTCTGGTCGGAACATGGATTTCATCATAGCCTTAAGGTCATCAATTTCTTGACTTAGATTCCTTCCTGGGTCTCGCTTTCAAGCCATAGTCTCTTTCTTGTCTATTCTCTCTCAACTTTCTTTGTTGGATTCTGGATTTAGTTCGTACGGCTCTCTAGCCGTGTATTAGATTAAACTTCTTTGAAGGAGCAATGTTTGGCAACCTTGTGTCACAAAAAGCAAAAGGTAAGCAAATAAAAAGTAAGGGCTTATAAATCCTTTGACGGCGAGGAATAACATTTGTATTTGATAGCGATGAACATAATTCACATCCTATTCGGATGATATATTATCCATAAGATAGTGTATGTGATGGAGAAAAGTATAGGGGACTATTATTCCACAATATACTTTGTTAGGAGCACACTACCAATGCGAAGCTGGATCCTCTTTCTTACATTCCGCATAGAAGGAAAAATTTCCTATAAGGCAGAAATGTAATTGACAATATATCCAAGGGAGCATTTGCCCCATGATAGATATAGTCTTGCACACTTTTTTTTTAAGAGAAGTAGAGAAAATTGAAGGATGAATCTATTTCATTTATTCAAAAAGTGCAATCACATCATAGTTGAATCAAGAACAGACTACTAGATTACATCAAAAATCTTGTTCTCTTCTCTTAGACCTCTAACCAAGCCTTTACTCATGTCCATGAAGTCACTCACTTCACTAGGCAATATGAAGCTTGAGATTCTTCTGAACTTCTTTCTCTCTCTTCAAAGTGATAGATGAACTTTGGAATATGATGGTCCAATTCCTTAGTCAATCTTGTGTACCTTTCCTTCTACCCTTCCCTTTCATTGCCCAGTCATCAGCTGTTTCTTCCAGAACCTACCTACATCTTCTGTATGGAGAAGTTGATTTCGACATCGCATGAAACGGCCATTCTTGGTCGCATTCCTCCTTAGCCTCCAAAAGTGCATTTAACTTTTCTATTTTCAGCTCCAACTCTTCTTTTTGTCTTTGTACTTCAACTTCGAACTCTTCTTTCATTTGTCTTTGTTGGTCAATCTTTATCTTCAATTCTTCATTTGCTTTATTCAGTTGGCATATGCTTCATAAATCTGCTCTTTCTTTAGCCATCATTTGAAGCTTCTTTTCAAGATTATGAATCCTCTGCTTTCCCTTTTCTTGCCCAGGGATATCACAAGCTCATCTTTCAGCGCTCAATCAACTTCTCCTTCTTCTCACACTAACTTCGAGTTATGACAACTTCTAGTTCTGCCGTTTTGTTGCTCCAGGAGCTTTACTGTGCTTTCATGACTTCTATTTGTTCAGCCAATTGAGGATCATTCCCTTTTTCATGAGGAGAACTAGGGACATTTTTGGGTACTTTTCTTGCTTCCTTCCATGTGACATACTCATGGGTACTAATCACGAGTGGCTTTCCTAACTCATCTCTTCTGCCATGTGAACCTCCCTCCATGCTTCTTTAACTTCTCGTGATAACATCTTAGTGTGCTCACCTTCCTTGTACCAGAAATAGAGTCCTCCAATTGCTCTTCCGTGGTTTCTTTTGTGTCTAGCAAAATTGTTTGAGTGCTATTGTTGGGTGTATGATATGCAACCCCTTGGACCCATTAATGGTACATTATAAAATTTTCCACAACTAAGAATGATATCACCTCTTTCATGTTCATACCATGGACAAACCCACTTGAATGACTCTTCCTTTATGCTATCAAATTCAGTCCTCCATTCATGGTATTTTTGGCTTGTTGGATACGATGAAAACTCTTTAGTGGGTCTGAGATATTTCTATATGATTCCCTGCATACATGTGTGTGATAATCCACACGTATAAAAGGTGCAAACAACATCGAAGCTTCCCTTTTGTTTTCTGTTGATAGAAATTCAAAGTCAGAAATGTTTCAGCCAATATAGCAGGAACTGGATTCCTTTGCTTATTTTCCAGGCAAAGAAAACATCCATGGCAGCTTGGTCAACTGTGTTGGAGCAGAAGGGAATAATACCAGCCCATAGATAGTGAATGCCAACACCCTTGCAAAAGTAGTCCATTCCTTTCGATGCCCCAAGTCCTTCAAACGTTCTTCCATGAATGCTTTGGTTACCCCTTTGAAATGCATGTCCATTAGCCTTACTTGAGCCACTTGGTACCCCTAGTAATTCTCCAAATTGCTCTATTATCTTTGCATCTGAAGTATGTTGTTCTAGATGAAAATAAATAGAGGTGTTTTTCCTTATGGTAGCTTTAACATGCATGCATATTCTTCAATGGTATGAGTGATATCAATGTTTGGCAGTTCAAAACATCTCAAGGCCGGGTTCAATACTGAGCCAAAACATTAAGTGCAGACGTCTCCATTAGTAGGTAACAGATCCATAATGGACCCATACTTATTTGAGAAAGCCCTTCTATTTTCATTAGGTAGCAAATGACTCAACTGGCACAATTTCTCTAAAGAACTGTATTTCCCATTACATTGAAACACTTTTTCAAGTTGGATACATTGCTAGTATATCGTGCTCTTTCCATCATTTGCGTCTAATATGATGTTATTCTTCGCCAATGGATCTTTTGAAAGAAAAAAATGAATGAGATGTATGTTACAAATAAAATAAATATGCATGCGGCATGAAGAGAATGCATGTAGTATGGCTAAATGCATGCAATTAAATGTGGATTGTTTTTATGTTAAAAAAAATAAACATGCTAGATGAGAAAATGTAGATGTTATGCATGACTAAAGTGTGCAAAAATTAATTATATATGTTATAATGTCTATGATAAATGATACTAGGTATGCATGGTGTATGTTAAAAGAGGAAGAAATATGCACCCTTGTGTCCTAATGGGGTGAGACCTAATGCTTGATGGTTCTAAGAAAAACCCTACATAAGATAGTCAATTAAGGTCATTCTAGTAGTACGGCTTTTGGATAGGTCTAGACCCCTAAAGGTTATGGTCCCCAGGTTGCCTTTACCAATAAGTTAAAGACCTAGTTCCACGAGTTAAATCAAGGGACGTGAAAGTCACAATATGGCAACCCATAGTTCTAGTAACAACCTGAGCGAGCGAGTCAACGACTTCAGGGAAGTATAAGCTTCACAATAATAACGTCAAACCCCTCTTCTTGCCCTATGGTTTCCAAGGCTCGGTATAGAGCCCAAATAGTGTGTGAGGACGTGATAGTGAAAGTGTGTGTAGGGAGCATACAAACCTTATAATCCTAAAACTACCCTTTCCTGAAAAAGAAAAATAACAATATATATACAAGAGCAAAGTCTACTATCCTAAGGTTCCAAGAAAGATAAAATAAAGTGTAAAAAAAATCTTCTATCCTAAGGTTTGAACAACAAATATTTACAAATAAAATAAACAATTATTTACAAAAAGAAATACAATTACTTACATAAATAAAAAATAAATTAAAAAAAAGGTGTTGTGAAGGGAAAAATAAATATTATAAAGTTATAATTTTTGCATAATTAACTCTAATGGGCATGACTCTCTAATTTGAGTTGCCAAGTTACAACGTCCCTGGAGGCACCATAACAAAATGACAACAAATAAAGATTTATTCCTAAAAGAAATAAATTCTAAAAATGGAGTTGCCACCAATTTTAATTTTGGTTAAAATTGGAAAACCTTTGATTTGATAAAATTGGTCCTTTGAAAAGATTTAAATCCTGAGTCTAATTATGATTAGAAAAGGGTGAAACTTAATTTCACTACACCCCTAATACATATGAATACGGTTACCTTAGAATTCATTATGCAAATTAATTTATAACTTTAATAATATTTATTTTTCCTTTTTAAAAGTTACAAAATATAAAAATAAATAAATAAATAAATAGATAAAATAAAAGAAAAGGAAGAACAAAATTTAAAGGAAAATTAATTTTGGCTTGATAGTTGTGGGCTATGCCGACGTATCCTTGGTGCAATGAAGAACTAAGCCACGTCGTTTTTGTAGAAAATGATTGTGTGTTAATGGATTTTAATAAAAAAAAATAAAAAATAAAATGTGTTGATTGATTTTATTTGTGAACAACATACTAAATATGTTAAAAAACTTGTTGACATATTGACCAAAAGAATGTTAAAAAATAAATAAATAAAAAATGAAAATGAAGAGAACCTGATTAGAATGGACAAGACATGCCAAAGTTAAATTTTTTAACATTATTTCCTGAAGCAAAGTACAATTACCTGTTGATTTCAAATTAAAGTCCAAACTTTGCACCTAAAGCTAACGAGATATGTTTATCCAAAACGTGGCTTCAGCCTTGTAAAGTATGATGGCATTATCCGGAATGACTATTGGATAGTAGGGCAAAGGAAACTCTATGCCTGGTGACAATGAATGATAATGGCGGTGGTGATTTATGGCTTGAAAGGGGTTGTTCTGTGTTTTGGTTAGAGGAATGGTGAACGGGTGAAGGCTTTATGTGTACTGATGATGATGTACACTGATGAGGAATTGTGATGGAAAGGAGTGATGATATGTGGTGGCTATTCTTTGGCTTCTCTATACCATCTTCCTCTCCTTTGTTCTTGATAGGAATGATTATTATATAGAGAGAAGGGTAAGAGATTTTGGACAGTTAGGTTAAGTCAGTGAAGATTTTGATCTGATTTTATTTTTTGTTTAGTTGAGATTTTATTTGATTCGATTTTGATTTGATTTTTTTGTCACTAAGATTAAATTTAAATTCAAACGCACATATAAAAATGAAAAAATAAATAAATTAATAAATAAGTTGAAGACAAAAATGTAATGTTCATAATTATCAAAATGGTTCGTGAAAACAGCAATTACTACATACAAAGTGGAGCATGAACAACAATGACATATGTAACCATCAATATGAACCATGAATGGAAGTCCTGTTACACATCATTTTCACTTTTTGTGCCAAACCCTGACTCCACTCCTAAAACACTGTTGTTTTCTTCATCCAACTTCAAATGTTGGGTCTTGATCTCCAATATTTTCTCCTTCTCCTTGTAAACCTTTGCAATGTCATAAGAAGCATGCAATCCCACAAACAAGTAATACACCAGCAAAACTACGGTCCAGATTCCAAACCTCCTGAACGAAGCCATATCTATTGAGCCAAGAAGGAAAATGTTGATGCCAATCGATGCTGATGGCAAGAATGGCACCAGTGGCACACCCCAAACCTTTGGCTTCTTCGCAGCCGGAACTGAAAGCCAAATCCCCACTGTTCCCACAAACCAAAGAGGTATTGTTATAGCATAACCATACCACTTTGTGGTTTTGGCCCAATATATTGCAGAGGCAACAGAGGAACCAACTATGAGAAAAACGCACAAAAAGAATTTTGCCGCATTCAACCATGTAGTCACCCCTTGACATAATAGCGACGAACCAGTAAGGCCAATGCCACGAGTGAAAACAGGAACAAAGTGGAGATTGAAAGGAGGTTAGCTAGAACATCAAGGCTTGTGAAGAATGCAATAACTGAAGTGGCAACAAGCATAACAACTGTGGCATTAATAGGTGTCCCAGTTCTCTGATTCACTCTTGCAAGCCACGAAGGCAACAAGTGGGTCCTAGCAATGTGTGTGAGGTACCTTGCTTGACCCACTGCCCCAACAAGGAGAACACTAGTCATTCCCTTCAGTGCTCCAAGTGCAACAATGTACTTAGCCCAACTCATCCCAACGGCTTCAAATGCGACAGAGAAAGCAGCATTCTCATCAACTTGGGTGTATTTTTGCATCAAGCAGAGTGTCACTGCTAGCATACAGTATATGAGTGTGGTCATCACCATGGAGCCAATAAGCCCAATAGGTATGTCTCTTCCAGGGTTCTTGGTCTCCTCCGCCATTGTCGAAACGGCGTCAAATCCGACATAAGCGAAGAACAGCACTGCAGCAGATTGGAAGATCCCGCGGGTCCCAAAAGGAACAAAGTCAGAGTAATTGTTGGGATTTGACTTGCTCAGGCCAGCAACTATGATGAACAGAATGACAACAACGTGGACTATGGAGGCAATGTAATTCAAGCGTGAGGAACCCTTTGTGCTTACAATTGCAAAGAGGGAAATGACAGTGAGAACAACGACAGCGAGGGGGTCGAGTTGGTTGTAGTTATGTGAGAGGCCTCTCACTATGATGAGGAGCTTGTCAGAGTCTTGGTTGCATAAGGTGGCAAAGTAAGATGTCCAAGAGCGTGCCACTGCAGCCCCACCAATCATGTATTCGAGAAGGATGTTGCCTGCGGCTATAAAGGCCACGAAGTCGCCAAGCTCCACTCTGAGGTAAGCAAACGAACCACCTGAGGCAAAGAAAGATCTTCATTTGATCAGCAAATGCAATTTCTTGCAACTTGATAGCCTCTAGCACGTGGGTTCCACTTTTTTTTTTTTTTCAATTAAAAGAAGTGCCGAAGGGGTGTTGAAATAATACCGTTGATAATTTAATTGAATGTTAATATGAAACGATAAATAATATTAAGAAAAAGAATTTATATAAACTTAATACACTAATTTTAAAGTGAAGATATCTTCTCATATGGAAACTTTACATACCTTATCATCCATAGATTTTTTTTAATCAAGAAGTGGGTTAAATATGAAGACCATAGAAATAATTAAAATCAATAGTGACACACTCATGTGAAATGATCCATTCTCCTTACATGTACCAAGCTTGTAAAGCATTGGTATATCTCGTTTAATTAAAATTAATAACGTATCCGTACTTTATTGGCTCAGTATACTAAAATTAGAATCATAATCTTTGTTATAAAAACAAGTGCAATAACTTAAAATGTTATCCGTTTGGGTTTCCTATATTCATCTAGCAATGATGCTTAAATCATTTGTCGGAGTTTTCTGTTAATTGATTCAAGCTCATGTCACCACACAATGGAGTGGAGGCGTGTTTGAGATTTCAAACACGGAAACAAATACAATATGATCTATGTATAAGAAAGAGGTAGACAAAATTTCAATTCCAAAGTCTATAATTTTTATACAGTGGGATTTTATATTTATAATTTTTTTTTAATTTTGGGATTTATTATTAAGTTAATAATTATTCTTTTATATTTTTATTCTATTTAAATTTTAATATACCAATAAAGGTTGGGCGTAGTAGTAGTCCAAGATCGAAAATCTAAAGATAATTGTCAGAAGACATCTTAGTGGTGAGAGTATCTAAAAGTACAAAACACCTTAAAAACAAAATAAAATTTAATCACTATATTTTCAATTTACTAAACCATCAATCTTTAATTTCAAGAAAATTGTTTTTCTTTAATATTTCAAATCCTATATAAAAAAAGTAAAACTAAAAGAGTTAAATTAATTAAAACTTAAAAATAAATTACCTGCAACGGGAATTTCAACAGCAAATTCAGTGTAGCAGAAGACAGATAGCATGGCAGAGATGCCAGAGATAACATAGGACAACACAACAGCAGGCCCAACATGATTCTTGACCTCAAGCCCTGTCAGAACAAAGATGCCGGAGCCAATGACAGCGCCCATGCCGAACCATATCAGGTCCCACCACGACAGCGTCCTCTTCATCTCATGCTGGCTCTGCTTCCTCGCTTCCACCAATTCAACTTCGTCCATGGATCGGGCCACAACTCGATCCACTAATCTCAATGGGGTATGCAGCAGTGCTCTCCCATAATTGGACAAACTCTGGAATGACTCTAACTTTATTGGTTGATGCTCAATACTATCTGTTGCCGAGCCTGAATTGCCATTAACCTCCATTCTGGAAAAAAAAAAAAAGTTAAACATTTAAATTGATCTTTGACAATTATTTTGATGGGTAAATTAATCCCTAATAATTATAACACCCAAATTGATCATTTACATTTGTAAAAACAAGACACTATAGTCCCTCGGCCTGTGTCATGGCTCGCCAGGACTTCAGAGATGAAAAAAAGATATTGGTTGGAAGGTGAACTGATTGAGAAAAATAAAGCTTGTCAGAAGAAGGTGAAGCTCTAGAAGGAGGATCTCAATTGACCTCTGGAAGACTATACATATAATGGATCTTAGCTCTTTTTATCTCTGCCAACTGAACCTTGAACAACCAAATAGGACCTACCAATTTGGGTGTTTCCTCAAAAAAAAAAATTATGTGCCAAAAGAATAAGCATAACCAAAGCATTAACATGACGAATTAAGTTGTTGAGCATTCATAAATTCATTACTTTCACTCATAACTAAAATTTTTTCATAATTACATTCATAATGATCTAGAGGCCGTTTGGATGTTATTATTTGGACAAAACAAAAATTATTTCATAGTTTTTTAATATGTTTGGGTAAATTTAGAATCACTAAAAGTAGTTTAAAAAAAACTTTTTTAAAAGGGTAGAATTTTCATCTTTTGAAAAAAAAATCTTTCTTATAATATAAAAATGATGTTAGATAATAAATAAAGATATTTTAGTACTATATTCAAATGTAAATTTATATTATATTCAAACATAAAATAATTTTCATTTTTTCAATAGATCTTATTTAAAAATATCAATTAAATTTTTTTTTTCTAAAAGAACATCCGAAAATATATAAGGAAAAGGAGTTTCTTTAACCGAAGCCTTAACAACACTAGTTAAAGAATTTAGAGTGACAAGTTTTTGAAACTTTGAATAAATTTAATACAATAAAAACTTTACAATTTTAGGTTCAGCTTGATTTCTACTTTTAATTTCTATTTTTATTTTATATTTTTAGCTTTAATTATGAAATACCATGCATATTGTTTTTCATTTTTTTTTCATGAATTCATCAAAAATAAAAAAACAAAAATTTTTTTATTATTTTTTAAAAAATTCTAAAAAAATAGAACAAAATTAATGTGGCATTTTTATAATTTAAAACTAAAGATTGAAAATTTAAACAGAGAATTAAAACAAAAATTAAAGAAGGTTATCATTACAATTTTCAGTAAAAATTTTCGCTTTTTTGTTAGAATTGTTATAACCACCACCCTTCTTTGTCTCCGTGCGTATATATATATATATATATATATATATATATATATATATATATATATACACTATTAATCATTCATTTTATGGTTAGGCTGCATCAATATGATCGGAATTGATTAATTCTGGCCAGTTGGCAAAAAATTAAAAATGGTCTTTGTCTAAACCTGCCACAACATAACATAATTTAATTTGCTTTTAAGAGAGTTTAATTGCTATGAACTTCTGACAGTAATCCTTTCTCAACAATTGATGTACTCCACAATTCTTAGAACTTAGAAGCCACTCTTCATTTTGAACTTTGTAAGTTATGCATTGCATTGAAAATTAAACACAAGCACATACGATCGATACTTCCCATACTCAAATAATTAATTTTCCAAATGATATATCATGTTAGTAGAACAAATACTAATGTCAGGAGACCGGTGGAAAAGCAACAAATCTTATTGTACTCGGAACTTCTATGACACATTGATATCGTTTTTGACCCTGGTGTTACATGTCAAAAAATGGGAAGGCCCAAAGAAATTCTTTTAAAATGTGAGTGCATCAAAATTAAACTCATTTGCTCATATAACATTACATGATTAGATTATTATGTAAAACTTTTTTATACTATCATTATATGAAAATTTAATCCATATAAAATAGTAAAAATACATAAACACAGATTTATAAAGAAATAAATGGTTTACCTCTTAATTCCGTGACTTTGGACCCAAAGATGGAAACCCCCAGAGGCTTCGAGATCACACTTACACTCAATTTGAAAAGAATGAATGGAGAAAATGCTCAACCAAAATCTTTCCTCTTTCAGTTGTATTTATAAATAGAGAATATCGAAATAGAGGCCTTTCATCCGTGTCCGGCAATAAGCAACCAACAAACAAGAGGGTGACAAATTGAAAATAATGTCTTCCGATAGAAACAATTTAAATTTACATTTGAATATATGACATCCATAAACGCCCAAGTGCATGGTTTATAGAACCAAGCAAAATATGAACCGGCAACCAAAGCATTAGTATGGAATCTTTTGTGTGCATCTCATTAACATAGAGCCATAGGTGTTGCCTCTTAATTTGTATAGTTTTAAATCCAACGTCCAATTTCATTCACAAGACAACATTAGAGGAGGGAATAATAAAATCTGCTTGGAAACAGGCAAACAGCATGAACGATCAACAAAAATTCTTAGGAAAACGACACATAGAAAGTGAAAACAGTAAAGAAGGTATGAGCTAGATTTGAACAACATTTCTTTGTTTTTAGTTACAAATTATTTAATTGACCCTTTTCTTGTTCGTCATTCTCTTCTAGAGTTGTGGCTTGAAAGGTGCCTCCTTACCATATACTTGGACATGTTAAATGTTGTCCGGAGTGGAACAAGATGTTTATAATAAATTTTTTGTGATGAGTGTTGTTACATTTTCTTTCTAATCAACCTAAAAATCTTTCAAATTTAAAATTTTAATCATAATAGCATAAGTTATAATTTACACAACATCCACAAACTATTCAATAAATTTAAGTGAGGTTTTAACTAAGAAGATTTTTAAGCATACCACTTAAAACAAATTGTATGTTTTGTGGAAGCATAGTAATTATTTTGATTTCTTGAAAACAAAGATAATTGAGAGTAGGGATTTACAAGAGACAAGTTGAGTCAGGCTAATCAAACCCAAACTCAGCCCAATTTTTAAATTTAGTCATTTCTTGAATAAGCTTGAACCCAATTCGAGGTTGGCTTGACTAATGACTGAGTCAAACTAGATTGGCCCAACATTTAGATAATGTTCTTACCTAGAGTAATCAGCTAGGGTACACCAGTCCCAAAGGCTTGGAAAGCAGGAGTGGGGGTTTCAAAAGATACTCTGACACTTGGAGTACAAGAAAATAGGAGCAGTGTCATAATCATACCTATGGACATTAAGTCTCTTATAACATTAAGGGATATGATGTAGATAAATCGGGGAAGATCATCATTCCCATGTTTTTGTGTAAGAGGATCCTTTAACGTACAAGTGATAAGTAGAAAATATGTATAGAATCAGCAATTATGAGCGGGATACAACATAGATTTGTGTTGTTAATTAATAGATTGGTAGGATCTAAGTTAATTAAGGTGCAAGTTTTGGCAATTCAATGCTTGGGATTGAACGAGGAGGGTCTTTTGTTAGAGTCCTCGTTGCCACGACAACCTTTTGGGCCTTTCCCTTTTCCAAGCTTATTATAATGTCATAACTCGATTTGATCGTGGTACGTGAGAAGTCTCATCCCATATATGCCTCATGATTGCTGAGCCGTACTATATGCATATTTTATTCATAAAATTCCTTTCAAATACTAAAACCATTTGCATAACTAAATCATAATAATCATGAAACAACCCCTTTTTCTCATAAATCAAGCTGGAGCTGAGCTGTCATACAAAATATGATGAGTTGCTCCCATACAAAATAAACCATGATTGATATATCATTTTAAATACAAATGAATCCTGGAATCAAAAGTAAAACATGTGCAAATGCCTGTGTCCGGACTCGCTCGCATCATCTGGAACACTCTACAAAAAGACAAGTACTTCACAACAACATGAAGCTCATCCAAACTAGAACTAGACTAGTGCTGAGGGGTGAGGATCCAAGGTTGCATTTGTATCTATGAGAAAAGGGGAAAGAGGGTGGGTTTTATCATAAAACTCTATGAGTGGATCCTCACCCACAACCATACATGGGATAAGAAGGAATTATATAAATAATAATGCAAGACTCATAAAATCATTTATATTTAAATTTGTATAATAGCTTATGAAATCATAACTTGCGGTAAACATAAAAACATATTTATTTTCTCAAGAATTACTAAAAGAACAGACTATCCATAACTGAAAGGTGGGTGCTCAGTTCTCGCGAATAAAAGCCCTAACTAAGATCTTAATGGTCCCTGGAACCGCATACCTCGTGGACTGATCTAACGTGTAGATAAAGTGCCTCTCGTCCTTTGTATACCAAGGTTAACAAAATAACTCCCGTTAACTTACAGCTCTCTTTCTAGGAATTCCGTACTTAAAACCATACTAAGTCATAAAAAGGAAATTCTATCAATTCTAAGTTCAACGGGTCCTAGTTCCCAAGAATAAGCATAAAGCTTGAATTTTCATTTCATTAATAATAACAATTTCCAACCTTCATAAACAAATCAAGATCAGGAGCTAAATCATATAAAACATTTATAAAGCAACTATGGTCCCATGCATTTTCAAAATCATAGATTTTCATGTATCCTTTCAACGAAGCATTTCTAATTATTGCATAATTATATATAAAATCATATCATGTAAGAATCCATTTTTTTTTCAAATCTCTAAATACTCTGGAATGCTAGAAAATAATACTATAATGGCCAAAATAAGGTCATGAGATCAAATACACTCATTTGGAGGGGTAGACTGAAGTGCCAATAGCACGGGAGCTCCAAGGAGTAGAGATGGTACCAAGGTCTGCCATTAAAGTAACAAAACTCATAAGAAATCTATGGGTGCTCCTAGGTTACTCTAGATCAACTCAAATAATATTGGAGGAGTACCCCCACCCCTATTTGACAACAATAAGAGAAATGACAACACTCAAAATCTAAGGAAGGAAGAAAATGGGGAAATCTAACATAAACCAACATAAAACACTTACCTTGAATCTTAGGAGGAAGCTAGATAGGTGTGGGTTTAAGTGAGAAAGGGAGGAAGAGAAGAAAATGGTGTTGGGGGGGTGAGGAGTTGGGTTCTGAAAGGGAAACTGAGGGGAAGGGTTTATAAAGGGGTAGGGTTCATTAATCAAAACCGTGTCATTTTGAGTAATGTGCTGTCATCGAAGTGTTGGCAAGTAAAGCTCGCTGAGCAAGTATTTGTATCTGCACATTGATTACGCTAGGTATCACCATCCCGTGTGAGTGTAACCTCACCATGATTGCTATTTGTGTGTATGGCGTAATACCGCAGAAGCTCTATGGAGTAGGAATGACACCAACAACTTCCATAGAGCAACCATAAACTCTATATTAATCTTTAACAATCTCTAGATAACTCTAATATAACTCTAACAATATTGGGAAGCACCCACTTAATAACAATGGGAGAAAACAACAACCAAAACCATAGAACATGAAAGGAAAGAGAAAAAGGAAGCATAAACCAACAACTAAACTCACCTAAGTGTGCCGATAAGATTAGCCCATAAAGCTAGTCACTACAGTAATTTATAAGAATTTAGACATTACACAAATAAAATCATAAAATTTAAAAAGTAGGAAACAAAATTCAAAAATATTTTATAAAAATATATTGAAATAAAGTATATTAATGCAAAAGTAATATTATGTTAAATAAGATGTATTAATTGAAGTATACAAATCTTAAAATTTATTACTATTTTTCAAAAATAACTTGTAAAGAATGTTGATTAGGACCTACTCGAAACATGATCTAAATTTCACCTGAAAAATATACTAAGTCAAATTTTGTAATCCAAACCCAATCCAATAAATTTTGGGCCGCACTAACTTATTGGGTTAGGTTGGGTCCATGCACCAATTGATAGTGTTTCCAACACTTCTGCTGAGGACGAAGCAAAGGAATATGAGTACATAGGTAAAGAGAAATATTATTTGTATTCATTTAGGATGTGACACCATGTTCGACTTACACCTATCCGTTATTGGACGTTGTATCCTATTTAAATGAGATTCACATATTGTCTAATGGTGGATGGGGTGTGAGTGGGCATTATCCACAATAAATGAGTATAAATAACACACCTCCTTGGGTAAAACCTCATTTCGAAACATGCAAATGACCACCCTCTCTGCAAGTACTAATTCTACTTAATCATAAATGCATTATGCACTAATATGAATGTTGCGATGCTACATGTATCGTGGTATTTAATGAAATATGTGATGGTTTAGGAGCTATAATAAAATAGTAAAAGAAAAAAAAATGAGGCTGAGATAATAAGGCTAAATATCTTGCTCTCTCTAATTAGGATAATTCACGTTACTCACAATGTTAGACAGAGTATTTAGAGTTAGTCAAATCCCTATAAATTAAATTTAAATTAAATAAGTTGAATTTCTGATTTGTAATTTATTCAGATTTCATTGGACAAAATCATAAATTTTTGTGTGCTTAATTTGTTTTTTTCCTTTTAGGAACTCCAATTTGTTTTTTTCCTTTTAGGAGCTCCATTAAAGAACTTGATTTGACTCATCTTACATTTTCTGGTGTAATTTTTCAAGTTTGTGTCAAAGTTGACATTGATAAATCTACCGCAAGGTTCAACTTGCTCCAAATCGATGTGCACTCATTATTCATGCTCTGCAGATTGAATATTGATAGCAACGCTTGAAATTTAATAACAGATAAAAAAATTCAGCTTTAATGCAAGAGGCAAAGAGCAGTGATGAAGAACGTACTATGGATCAAGCTTTCATGTCATATCTCTCTCATTTTTTTTAAATGACACTGTACACATGGTTCTTAAACTGAAATTTTAGTATTCTTTTTTAAAACTTCATTTTATTATAAACTGCAATCAATTATGAAATATAACTGTATACATTTCATTACGTTAAATATACATGTAGAAAACTCACACCCGGTTGCACAGAATAATACAATAGTATTTAGTATACAAGATATTCTTTGGTTTTCTCGTCAATCCAAATTTGTAATTTACACACAAATAATGAAATAATAATTATTAATTAAGGCTAACAAAAACAATAAACACACGTATAATAACAGAGATGCCTGTAGAGCCTTCCAAGAAACCTTAATGACTTCCTCATCACTGTTTGTCTCCCTGCAAATACAGTTCAAGCTCATGTGTTTTACTATATTTGAATTAAAGAGTAATAGTACTGTAATACACAGAAAGAGAGAGAGAGAGAGAGAACTAAATGCAGCTTGGAAAATTTTTAAGTATTTAATTTTAATGTACTATTACTGTAAGTGTTTTTCATATTACCATTTAAGTATGTAGTGATATATTATCAAAAGTATATAACTTTCACAATAATTAGTAATTATACTTTAGAAATCATAGGTATAATAATAAAGATATGATTGGTTGCCAAAGTAAAGAATTTTATGGTGACAGTATATTAAATTAAACTCATGTTTTAACTGGTACGTAAACAACACAAGTTAACTTTAACGTATGAGATTTAATTTGAAATATTTGAGATATTGCATCTATAAAACATATATTATACTTAATTATCACACTGCTAAAAAAAATTTTCACAATGATATGCAATATAGTTGATATTATTTTTTTAACATTTTTGTTATCTTTGAATATTTGATCGATAAGTATATTTTAAGAACTAACTTATATAAACCTTACTCTTAATCTGTGCAAAATAATAATTAAATGTAACAAATTTCTCAATATTAATTTAAAATATGAAATAACCAATGCATGATATGATGATACAAAATAAGATAACAAGTATTAAATTGGAGTCTAACTGAACCAATACATAAGCATCCCCGTTAATTCTTTGGCTGCATTTTAGATCAAGGTCACTTGATGAGCTTGAAGGGTCTCATCATCGAATTGTCTTCATGGTCCAATATCTACGTAAAAAGGTGTACATGGCCTTAGGAATATCCAAAAGAGTAGACATGACACTTTTAATTTGAATAAAGTATAAACAAAAAGGATGAGAAGAACTCATGAATTGCACCACCAAAACAGACACAATGCATCAATAATTGAAACACGGGTTTAATGAAAAAGAAAACAAAATTGAATATGCAGGGCCAAATTTGTTCCTCAAAACATTAGAGATGATCAAGTGAATTCTTATTCTCAGGTCCGTTACTTTAATTTATAATATTAAAAAATTAACAAGTTAGTACAAATGTAATTCAAATAAATTTTTACAGTGATTCATGTTAATATTTACAAAAAATTATCCTACCGACTAGTTGATTCATTTAAATTATTTTTAGTGATTTCATGAATTAAGTTGTCGATTTTCAGGAATTAAAATGAAGGCCACAGGTAATTTCAAAGATCAAAATAAATTTCTGAAAGATGATGATTAGTTTAATACTTACATGACAATGATACAAGTACCCAGGCTCAGCCGTTGCATCAAAAGCATACGACGCATTGATGTGTATATAAGAAAACCTCACCACCATCTTTGTCACATACCCGGGCATTATCTTGAACACGTTCTTCCACCCCTTCTCATGAGCCGGCACCTCCACTTTCTTGCCACGTGCATAATTCTCCACGTGGCACTTCACTGCATCATTAACCCTCGTCATGCAATTCTTGAATTCATCCAAATTCACAAGCTCTGTCTGATCCAATGCCTTGAGCAAAGCCAAATGAATGTGGAGCGGGTGATTATCCCCTGTGAGATTGATCACATACCACAACTCTGTGGACCCCTCTTTGGGGTTTCTGTAACCGGAGCTTCAAAGGGTACCCCATTTAGATACAAGTGAGTTGGTGGACCAGTGTTGTTGTTGTTTGTGTACTCATACATAGTAATGTACCGTGTATAGGACACGTTGCTTGAATCAGCTGAGGGGTATTCTAGCAATTGTTGTGGAACCCGTGACGTGTCATTTTCTGGATGGGGTAGGATGATGAATTTCATAACCTTGTCGGTTGCTTCATTCACAGGGTTACCGGATGGGTAAGGAGAAGGTGCATCGTTGGCTAGGATAGCAAAATCGGTCGTTGACTCGGAAAAGTCAATGATTACATCTGTGATCTCAGATGGCCCCACCACAGTCTTAATAGTAAGGCATATCAATATAGTAAATCAATGCCACGTGGGTAAATCTCAACCCGTTGGTGAAAAAGAAGCTGAAGAATCTGGCGTTCCGCATTGACTATCAAAACCTGGACTTATGACGTTCAGTCAAACGTGCCATGCTTTCCATTCACAATGATGACATCACCAAAGTATTCCGGTTGCCATTGTGGGTGTATGGAAGGGTTGACTCCAGTGGAATTCATGTAGATGGAACCATTGGTGCGGATGCTTCGATCTATCACGATTCGCGTCGATGAAACTCATCACCATGGGGTAATCCAAGTGGGTCCTCAATCTGAGGGTGGCGAAGGATGTAGGTCCCAACCAAGCCAGCAACAAGGTTGACTCTGGTCAACCCCATAGTATGATCATGGTAAAATAGATTCCCGGGTTGTTGGTGATTGGGATAGTGATAAGTCTTCTTGGTCCAAGTGGGTCCCGTTTCTTGAAATCCAACGGTGAACCATGAGTTTGCGTTTCCATCGCTTTGAGGCTCATGGATTCCACCGTGTAGGTGAACCACTGCGGGAACACCTGTGCGTGGCATTGCCGTTGGGATTGAGGGGTCCCATGGTAGTATGTGCTTTGGAGGGAGGTGATTTTGCCACGTCACATAGGTGTCAACTCCAAATAGAGCCTCAATGGTTGGACCAGGGACTGATGCTGTGTCAGCGGTTAACCCGTATGCAAAAACCTGTGTGGGGGAAGATCCCTGTGGAATTTCTGCCAAAGGAAATTAAACATTGTCTTCATTCATTCAGAGCATTGTTAGAGCATTCTCGAGCTCACCTAATCCTACATAATCTCGAGCTCGCCACTTCGCTCAGAGAAATGTTAATTTGACTTATATTTTATGAAATATTATGCTAATATATTCATATCTATTATTAAATGGGATATAAGATTTAAATTAAATGAGATTTAATATTAAATTTAATAATATATATAAGTATGTTAACATGATATTACAAAGTGTAAATTAAAATAACATTATCCCTTGTCTAAAGTACTAAAAGGAACGATGTAATTCTATCAAAAAGAAGTAGGAAAGATGTAAGCAAATTTAAATACAAAAAAATATTTTGTCAAATTATTTCAACACATCTACTAAAAACTTATTTCTGTGCAAACAAAACCTTTATATATTATTTGTTAGTTACATGTAACAGTATAATACATCAAATATTTTATAATAATTATATAAAAACAAATCATGACCTATTTTTTTCAATATCTGACAAATATTATCATTGTTATATAACATAGAGTATATTAACAAAATATTACCGGTATTTTTATATATAAGTAGAATTAGTGAATATATAATTTGAAGAGAAAATTTAAAACTACTGATAAAGAATATTTTCATATTTTTCAAAAGAAGTCAAATTTTCAAATCATTAAACATTATTTCATATAATTAATTTAGTAGAAGGTCATTTAATTTTATTTAACATATTAACATATTCTTAAAAAATAGTGAAGATTGAATGAAAATATATAATTGCACAATATAAAATAATAATCATTTGCAATTTTTTTAACTTCATATATCTTGAAGATATGCTTGGTATAGGGGTGGAAATAGAGGGAAAATTATATGGATGAGTTTTCTGTTTATAAATTATTTCTGTCATTTTTACTCAAACTAAACATGCATACTAGCTAGATTTTTTTTCCTGTGAAATATGATATTGAGTAACCCTATGTAGAGGTCAATATAAGTATGATAAATTGAGCAGTGTTACATGTAATTTTGCCTAACTTTAAGGGATATGAGTGTAACTTTCTTTAATTTTTAACTAGATATATTAACATATTTCGTGTATATGTTTTGAATTAGTAGGGTGATAGTCAACCATATTTTATTGATGTCAAGAAATGTGATTAGATGATATAAAAAAATTTTCACACTCTTAATCTATTAAAATTAAACTCTATCTTAATTATTAAAAAACTATTGTCATTGCCTACTCTTTAAAAACAAATAATCATTTAGTATAGGAGAGATTGGGTGCGTTTGTATTTGATTTTTTTTTGGGGGGGTGTGGGGAATAACTTTTTTAACACTTTTTCATGTTTCAATAAAATTTTAAAAATAATCAGAATTTAAAAAAAATAATTTTTAACTTTTTTGGAGAAATTAAAAAGAGTAGTTTCTGAAAAAAAAATTAATTTTTTAACTTTTTCTATTATATATAAAATTTAAGTTGTAAAATCACTTTTTTAAAAACTAAAACATACACACCCCATTATGGGCAACAATTCTCTATGGTCGGGTAAGGAGGTGAAAGTTACAGGTGAGGGGTTAAGGGTGTTTAAGTTTTGATTAAAATAAATAAAACTATAAAAGCCTAAATCAGTTTTACTTTTATTGTCTTTTGTCGGGTCCGTCGTATGGTCTGTCATTTGGTAGATGTGTAGAAATAATTTGGTAGAACATTTGTATTTAAGTTTGCTTGCATTGTTCTTTTTAGTTCTTTAGCCAAGTCTGCAGCTCGAGACTGTCGTAACATTGCTCATTTAATAAACTAGAGTGCGGCTATCAAATTTATAAGAATGATATTTACCAGGTTTGTTAGAGCTTTACAGCATTAATAAAAAAGAGTTGATGATCAATTTTTTTTAATTTTTATACAACTTTGAAATATTTTAAAACAAAAGTAACTTAAGTCAATAAAAAAAAATTAAATCCAATTGGCTAGTAAAAAACAAAAAAACCCAGTCAAATCCAAATTTTTGCAGTTTCAATTTGGTTTGGTGTTTTAATCATTTTAATTGGGTTCGATCAAATTGGATTTGAATTCTCCTAATCCTACCGTCAAATATATAGTTAAGCTCAAATTGTGATTACAAGAAAATATTTAAAGCAAATAAAACATAGCATGTTCACATTTTAACTACTTTAATAGAATGATTTGAAATATTAAAGTGGTTAATTACGTTTAATTCGACCCTTTAACCAGGTGTCTCAGTTTCGAGTCCTAAGGATGGAAAAAAAATCATTGAAACCTAATCTCCTACCTGAGATCTCTATGGGTCAAATCAAAATATATAAGACTCCTAATAATAAGATCTAATAACTTGTCAGGCTTCAAAGAGGAAAAGAAAAGAAAAAGACTTAATAACCCATTCATCTCGTAAAGTTTGTTAAATAATATTAACTAATTGTTTAGAAGTATATTTGTCTTAACAAATACTCAAAATCATAAAGCACACGAGATCGAGTGGTTTGAATTATATAAATATTTTTTAACGACATAACTATAATTGTTGATCTTGAATAAATAACTAATCCTTAATTCTTATTACTTGATTTTAATAAGAAAATACATTTATATTTCATTCAATTTTTTACTACTTTTTTCTTATATATATTTATATATATAGAGCACTACTATTCTTTTAAAATTAACTTCTTCTAAATTCTAGTTTTAACCATATCAATATATTGGATGAGGATCAAATGAAAGTATAAGTTAATTGTGAAAGTGAGAAAATTAAATATTGATAATTTTATCTTATATGAATTATTAGGATTAAAATATAAATTTAGACGATTCTTAAGTGATTATGTGGCATTAAATAATTTTTAAAATTGAATATTTATATATAATTATATAAGATTTTCCTATACCCAATATACTATTCTTTTGATTTATATTTCTCATCTCTCGGGTATTCTTGAGCTCCACCATTGAATAGATTTTGTGTCTTTCATGTTAAATTTAATTTTTCCTAAATCCACATAGTAGAAGTATAAATATATAACTAAATCTTGTACTAAATCATGTAAGATTTATTTTTTGTACAGAGAATCATTATTGTGCTTTTGGTTTTTCCTAGTATTCTGTCCTATGATAGATGAGAGACTAATAATCACCTAGATTAAAGTTAAATGTCTAAACGAGACTTCTCTTAACAATATTATTTTTTCTTCTTTGTTTTCTCAATCCTGATGGATTCATTTACATAATATTGGAGGCTCTTATCCTCACTATAATTTAGTAATTTTTAAAAAATATAGAAGTATGTGTATATATATTTTGTCTCTGATATTTTATTATATTTAACCCCACATCATGATATAAAAAAAATTATGTGAAACATTTTGTTATGCTTGTGCCTTATTTTTGTCTCCACCACCTAAATTTTCGGTGTTCAAGACCACACATGTTTAAGGTAAGAAAACTCATTCTATCGAGGTCTAGATCATGTTTAAGAGAGGTGTGCAGAAAATGAAAAGACAAGTAGAAGATCGGATTCAACTTAACATGATTAAAAACAAATAAAGAAAAGACTGAAGCATTACCCAAAACTTGGAGAACATTCCAATTTGAAGAGATCTGGGTCTGGGAACGCCATGTACAAACCCATAGCCTAGGATTCTAGGCATATCAGGAAGCTCATCCACAAACTTCTGCAGCTTGGATGCATTTACAAGGTTATCTGAAGCTGAAGAGCAAGTAATAGCATCTAAAAGAATTAAGACAATGACTTTCAGGAGTAACATTCTCTTCATAGCTTCGTTTTCTCCTCAGTGGCTTTCAGGGAGAGCACGAGAATCGATATTTATAGGAGAAAAATGGTTTAGAATATATTGGGCAATGGGCAAATCTTTTACGGGATGTACATAACTTTTTTTTAAAAAAAATGACATTTGTAACTTGTCTGAGAGGAAAAAGAAAACATCATGTTATTAAGAAATTAATCCTGTTATTTAAACATTAAGTGGGATATTGAATTCAACACTTTAAGCAAAGTTTTCTTTTGTCTTGGTAGTTCTTTAAGTAAAGTTTCAAATTCAAGTATTGAAAATAGAAAGAGTTAACATGAAGAGAGTTTTATTATCCCATAATAAGCCAATTTGATTATAGCCAAAGTACTTGAGATTGAATAGACTTAGAATACTTTCATAAAATTATATAAATATTTATTTTAATGCATGTGTACATTACAATATTTACTAGCTCACACATTATTGTTTGGCTTTGAACCGCTCCATTTTTTAATATTATGTTTTTCTATGATTTTTTTTTTATTTTTTTTACAAAAGATGCCAGTATGGGGAGGCACCAAATACCAGCAGCAGGGCGTCAGTGCTTGAACTAAGATCCAACTAGTTGAGATAGTGAACACGTCCTGGGCTAAGCTCAGGCATTCAACACACCCCACTAACTGGGCCAATCCAAGGCTATTTAAATGACTTATTGACATTGCCCTCAGTGATAGGGAATCTCTCTATAAAGGATTGCCCACCAATTGAGGATTTCAATAGTTAAAGAGATTCAAACCTATGACCATAGGATAGCCACATATTCAAACCTTGGAACCCAACCATTTGTGTCAAGAGGGATATAAAAATCAAATATTCCATTTTTTACAATGACACAAAAATCTAATTGAAAAATTTCATGCACTATAAGGATCTAATTATAAATTTTTAAACTATAGGACCTAATTAAAAATTGAGTAAAACTATATGGACCTACAAAATAATTAAACATTAAAATAAAAACGATATGTATTTACACAAATTAATGACATATATATTTAAGTCCCTTAATAAATACTGAGTGGCCGCCAAACCAAAACTTGATCATCCTTGATGAATTGTATAAACTGATTACCAGTTAATGCCAAGCTTTCAAACAAAGAATTAACAAAGAGAAGGAAGAAAAATAATATTTAAACAAAAAGCAGAATGCGGTGACCATCTGAAAGAAAACAAATAAAATTGATTAACAATTAATGCCAGGCTTTCAAACAAAGAATTAACAAAGAGAAGGAAGAAAAATAATATTTAAACAAAAAGCAGAAAGCGGATGGCCATCTGAAAGAAAACAAATAAAATAGTTCTTCACCTTTCAGCTCCTTCAATATTTTCCATCTACTTTTCTTTCTCACGCATTACATTTCTATCTTCTCTTTTTCTTTTAAACAATACTCCATTTGTTGAATGTTATTCGTCCATTTTTTAAAAATATTTTATTTTATTTTATCTGTTCATTTATTAAATTAAGATAACATTAAATTTTTTTATTAGTTATATATACTCTTATTATAATTAAGGATAACTTATCTATTTTTATATTTTCAAGAGAATAATTATACTCACTCTGTCCTTGAATAATTATTTATTTTAAAAAATTTATTTGTCTATAAATAATTATTCATTTTAAAATTTAAGTAGTATTAATTATTTCTTTTTAATAATACCTTTATTAAATATTATTAGAAAAAATGGAGATACATGAGGAGATGAAAGAAAATTATATTATTAAAAAATATCAAGAGTAATTCAATAAATTACTTTTAACTTTTTCTAACTTTGATATTTTCTTGATTAATTCTTAATTCCAGTACACATTTAAAATTAGACAATTATTTAAAAATTAGAGAGTAATTGTTAAATAGGAGCAATTTTGTCAACTAATATATTTTTACACTATTATTAATATTCATTTATTATTTTCTTAATATGTTTGTTTTTTGGTGGTGGAGCCCACAATGTAGTGATTAATGGGCATAGTTGTTTTTTGTACAAAAAGTTTTTTAGATGAGCACAATTTTAATAGCTTATCTTTACACATGCTCACAATAAAATTTATGAAACTCATAAACAAATATGTGTATCTTAAATAAAGTTGATAGATCTAACTTTTAATATGAATGTGTATAAAGATGAAGTGTTAAAATTGTGCTTGTATAAAAACTTCTCCCTCCACAACTTTGAGAAGGAGGTCCTATATTCATCCCCACCACCCTTATTCAATTAACTCCATAGAAAGAATTGAGTCTTAATTAATTCTTTGTTAAATAATAATAATAATAATAATAAATAAAATTGTTTACTTGGCCTTCTTCGTCGATTGAGTTTGTTACTTTCGATTTAGAATCTATCAATTTTCCTATGAGTAAGAATATAGAAGTATTTATCGTCACAAGTACTATGCACCTTTAATTTTAAGCCATTTTAAAGTCGGAGGGCTTTTTTTTGTTAGTTTGTACAATTTTTTTTCTGCCATAGAGTTACCAAATAATAAAATAAACTATATATTCCCCAAAAAAAACTATATGAATTTTATACATCAAGTATTTTGTTTTTATTTTTACAGTTTAAAATCACATATAAACAACTAAATTAATGTAAATTTATTTTTAAATTAGAGCAAAGTTTGTAGTAACATCCAAATAATAGATTTATAATGAGTTGATGTTCACTTTAGTCCTTGATATTTTGTTTGTGAGTCATTTTAGTTCTAACTTTAAAATGAGTTATTTTGGTCTACATTTACAAACATGAATCATTTTAGTCCCTCTTATTAATATCCGCAACCCTCCATTAGTTAAGTGATGACGTGTCATGTTAAATATATAAGGTTGACTTAAGTGGCTCATTTAAGCCTTGACATTGCATAAAATGAGTCATTTCAGTACTTTCACAATTTTCTCTCTCTAATCTATTTTTCTTGACAGATTTTCAGAATCCAAACGGATTGTGAGAGCTTCGCTTAATGTTTTTCTTTGGTTGTTTTCTTTTCACTCTTTCATACTTAGATAATCAAAGACTCTTTTAATATAACTATTTTGTTTGCATTTTTTTTTTTAATATGTTATTCGTTTGTGCATATGAAAATGAAAAGGCAAGTGAGGGTGAAAAGAGTTAGGTTTGTTTGTGGCATGGTGTATTTTGATCAGTTTTAGAATTTGTGAGCAAAATTTTCACTCTCATCTTCACATCAAAATACAACTACAAGCACAAACAACGACACGAAAAAGGATTTGAAATTGAAATATAGAAGTGATTTGAACTATTGGCAGATAAGCTCTAGAGTGTCTAGATTCCAAGAAAATCAAGCAAGATAGATTAGAGAGGAAAAATCATGCGAGGACTAAAATGACTCGTTTTATGTAATGTCTGGACTAAAATTAGTCATTTAAGTCACTATTACATATTTAACATTACAAGTCATCACTTAATTAACATATATTAATAGAGGAACTAAAGTGATTCATGTTTATAAATGTCAAGGGGCTAAAATGACTTATTTTAAAAGTCTAAAACTAAAATGACTTAAATGTAAGGAGCTAAGTCAGCATCAACTCATATAGAAATTAGTTAGTAAAGGGTCTTCTATGAAACATCAAATCAATCATTTAATAGCAAGTTGATCCTCAAAATAATATATTTTGTCAAGTGCTACCTTTTACATGGATGGATATCTTCTATCCTCAAATGGTGTTTAAACCCTTTTCCTCCCTCCCAATTTTTTTTGTTATATGGAAAAATAAGAATTAAAACAAATTTAAAAATTTTTGAGTTATCAAATATACAATACCTATTATCAACATGTCAATAAATGATTGGGGACAAAATATTTCCATCGCCTTTAATTTTATATATGATAAATCAAGTTGATCCTTTAATGGAAAGTGATGTTAATAATTTCATACAATAAATAATTAATCAATAAATATATCATCTCTAGGGATGATAATGGGGCACGGCGAGGGTGGGGAGTAGTCACCCACTTCTTGCCTCACACCTCTAGAATTCCCATCATCTACATTCCCAATGAATCCCTAGCCACCCCTCCACGGGATCCACAGACACCCTAGAAAAAGCTTTAAAAAAATTAAGAAAACATATCTAAGAAATTTAAGTAGACTAAAATTATAAATAATTAAAAAAGAAAAATTAAAAATAATAATGCAAAGCTGATCCAAATCTTACCACTCATATTCTTATATCATTATCGTTAAATTTTCAAATTTTTAAATCAAGCCAAAACTATTATTAGAACATCATAATAAACAAATAATGAAATTGAAAGAGCCCAACACTAAACTTCATTAATAAAACATTATATATCTTCATAATCTTCATATTTGAGCTTTAGTTCCACTTTCACTTGCATATTTATTAATAATCAAAAGTTTGGTAGTCCCACTCCAAAAGCAACTAAATGATCACTACTTTGCACCCGAAAATTGCATCAAATCGTTTGCCAATTGTCCCGTAATGAATGTTGAATTGCTAATTAGCATAGATAGGCTATACTTAGCTGAAATGATCACTTGGTATTAATGTTTGAAGAAAAAGGTTGCTTCATGGGTGCAAGTTACTCCATACTCCAATGGTTGCAACTTATAGAATAGGAATGATTGGATTTAAGCCTAGCTGAGCTATCTCTTGAAAATCACAACATAGTAGTGAGAATTCACTAAGCTTGGGCACATGATTCTTATTTACTGGACATAAAAATTTTCAAAAACATAAAGTAAATATGATAGTACTATGCATATGCTTCCTACTTTTGGGAAACTCACCACCAAGAAGTAGCAATTGTAGAGATTATTATAGAGAACAAAACAGAATGGAAGAGCCAAACGAAAATGATGGCACATATTGCAAACCTTTAGCAACCAAGGTCGAAATCTATTAATAACTAAAAGTTTGATAGTCCCACTCCAAAAGCAACTAAATGATTACTACTTTGCACCCAAAATTGCACCAAAAATTGCATCAAATTGTTTGCCAATTGTCCCATGATGAGTGTTGAATTGCTAATTACCATAGCTAGGCCATACTTAGCTGAAATGATACTATTAATGTTTGAAGAAAAAGATTGCTTCATGGGTGCAAGTTACACCATTCTCCAATGGTTACAATGTGTAGAATAAGAATGATTGGATTTAAGCCTATCTATCCTATCACTTGAAAATCATGACGCGGTAATGAGATGCATTCACTAAGCTTGGGCACATGCTTCTTACTCATTGGACATAACAATTTTCAAAAACAAAAAGTAAATCTAACAGTGCCATATACATGCTTCCTACTTTTGGAAAACTCACCACCATCAAGTAGAAGGTGTAGAGATTATTATAGAGAATATAACATAACAAAAAGGCCAAACAAAAACGACGGCACATATTGCAAACTTTCAGCAACCGAGTCAAAATCTATTTATAACTAGAAGTTTGATAGTCCCACTTCAAAAGCAACTACTACTTTGCTACCAAAACTATGCCAAAATCTTTATTAAATCATTTGCCAATTGTCCCATGATGAGTGTTGAATTGCTAATTAGCAAAGCTAGGTTATAATTAGCTGAAATGATCACCTGATATTAATGTTTAAGAAAAATTATTCTTAACAAGTGCAAGTTACACCATACTCCATTGGTTGCAATGTGTAGAATAGGGACAATTGAATTTAAGCCTAGCCGACCTATCTCTTGAAAATCATGATGTGGTAATGAGATGCATTCCAATAGGCTTGGGCACATGCTTCTTATTATCAAACATAATAATTTTCAAAAACAAAATGTAAATCTAACAGTGCTACACACGTGCTTCCTACTTTTGGGAAACTCACCATCGTCAAGGAGCAGATGTAGAGATTATTATAGAGAAGAGAACATAACAGAAGGGCCAACCAAAACGATGACACGTATTGCAAATCTTCAACAGTCAAAGTTGAAATCAAGTAGTTGCTCCAATCTTTCTATGGGTTGGAAGTACAAAATGTGCATACTTAATTTTAAGGAGATGAAAACATTGCATTGGCCGAGTTCAAGAACAACTCTGACTGAGGAATAATGAAGCAACACCTGGACAAAGAAACACTGAGATTCTACAGTGCTATAGTAAGGAGAAAGGATAACCAGCGATACTCACTACAACACCCAGACGCCTAGAACATATTTGCAACTAGGTGGTCATTGATACATTGTTAGCTTCTTAGCTTCTTCTATGAAACAAAATGAAATTTAATAGTGGAGCAGTGATCATGACCTAAGGAGAAGCTTGAATAGATAAAATACGCTATAGGTTTAGCAGCTTCAAATAAGATCTTATATGCTACAAAAAGAAAAAACAAAAAGAAAGAAATCCAACCCACTATTACTTCCTTAATCAATGGGATGATGATTTTAAACATTTACTTCATCATATTTAACTAGAATAACTATCACTGCCTAAAAATAACTAGAATTTAAATAGATCGATTTTAAACATTGGACAGGATGATGATTTAGAACCATTTGCTTCATTTGCCTTTTAGATCCAAATGGTAAGCATGTGGTTTCCATTTTGCTACTTCTTTACCAAGTGCTGATTGTTAGGCTTTCCACTCTACAAATATGAGAGGAAGAAGTTAAACAAGTCCAAAATTTTTCAAGATATGTGATTGCCTCATTTCTTTAATAATTTTAGCACCATGGTTCACTATAATATATTATTATTATTATTATTATTATTATTATTATTATTATTATTATTATTATTATTATTATTATTATTATTATTATGTGAGTTATTTTCAAATAAAAATTTTTGGAAATTTTAAATTTGGTGGATTAAGATATACAATGAAAATGCATCTTATTATTTGAATTTGAAATGTGCTTTAATATTTCCAAAGTTTAGGCAGGAAATTATAAACCAAATGCAGACTAATCATTTTTAATGTTACATCAAGAAATTAAGTGCTATAACAAGGAGTATTCATAGTTCTTTCTTAGAAAATGCAAATTTTGGTTGTCTTACATTAATCCAATTCATTTTGCTCTTTTGTTTTTGTAGTTTGAAATTTCTTATATGCTTTTTCAGGCATTTTGTAGATGAGCTGAACAAGCTTCACTTCAAACAATGATTTTCTAGAGCATGTGGTTGTAATACTATGTAGTACCGATATGAATTTGCCTTAAGCTTGAATAAATAGACGCTCTATGTTACCATGTTAGCATAACACGGCTTTTTCTATGCTAACTTTGTTTAAATTTATCATTTTATTGTGTAGTTTTCTATTATTCATGTCTTGATGCCTTAGTTTCCTATTTTAAAATGTAAATATTTTGAGCTTCACTTTTTTTTTTTTTTGGTGGGGGAGGGTGTGGATCATCTCATATTTGTGCACTTACTCAACATCAAAACTATTTATTTTATATTAAGTAAGGGATGATATTCCAATTGTGTTGATATCCTAATATTTGCATCTCAACAGCAATTGTGGTCAACTTCCATCATATATACATAGCTACATGCATACGACTATGTCTTTAATATATACATTGTTGCAGATTCAATTCTTCTAGGATAACAAACTGACCATATCACCAATTCAAGTGTTTCAGTGCATGCAAGTGTGTATGTATGTGTGTGTGTGTGAAGTTGTGAACCTCTTTTTTATATATATTTTTCCATGTGAAAGCTCAATTTGAAATGAACTAAAATTTTAGCACATTGATCAATGTTAATCAAGGGGAAAGTTGTGATTCCTGTTTTTTGGAATTCATGTCAGATAAAAGCTACAAAAACAAAAAGCTATTTAAATTTTGCCATGTAAAATAAATGAAAGCAAGCTTTTCGAATTTTCTAAGTAGTTTGTTCTTTCCTTATTACTTATTTACGGATGATTTAAGTCTTGGATTTGTATGGTTATATCATTTGTTAATAGTTGTATCATTTGTTTGGATAGGACTAATGTTATTATTGTACATTGATGATAAATATTATTTCAGGAGTGGAATAAAACATACCTTTATTTTCAAAAAGTTGATCCAAAGCAAACATACTACTTATCAATGGAGTTCCTTCAAGGTCAAGCTTTGATCAATGCTATTGGAAATTTGAATATCCAAGCATTGAGTTTTTCCTTTTGAAATTATCAATATACCTTTAGAGCAGATATCCTCATGGGCATAATTCTGATCCCCATCCCACAGGAAAATATTCACATTTGGATCCTCATTTATAGGTATCCCCATCGATATCCATGCATGGATCCTCATTATTATCCCTAGTCATTTCCTATCATTCCATTGTCTAACTAACACTTATTTACCTTCCAATGTCTTCAAATCAACTAGAAATTAACTTCTCACACCAACATTTAGTTCAAAAGCCAAGCCTAATCATTAGATTTTTTTTAGCACAAAAGATAGCAAGTTTTCTTTTTCAAAAAACAAAACAAAGGGCCAATTGGCTGAATAGGTTCGATTTGGCCAGTTTAGAGTGTTTGAGCCAAATTGTACCTGTTTTTTCCAATTCCAAAATTTTTTATTGTTCAGAAGTGACACTACTAAAAATTCACGGAACATAGAGGAAAAATATAGAAGGATTTTATTCTATCTCTATTCATATGAGAGTACAAATGGAAAACAGGAAATAGGAAAAAAATTAATTTTTTTTTATCAAAGTTACATAATTTGTTTGCATATCCATCTATAGCTGTTGGAACCACTTTGCACCACTTGGAGCATAATTGTTACAAATGGAAATTACAGATAGATTTTGAAAGAAAAAATATTTCTTTTACAAAACATATAGATGGGTTTTTATTTAATTTAATAATTTAAAATAAATAAAATATATTACAGACGAAAAAATTCATCTTTAATTTAAAAATGGGCTCATTATAAATGAAAAATCTGTTTGTAATTTGAAAATATGCCCATTATAGATAGAAAAATTCATCTATAAATTGAATTTCAAGGCGCGTAATTAACAAATGTATAAACAGAAAAATTTGTCTCTATTTTGCATTTTGGGATACATGTTGGCATGCCTCTTAATCACTATTATAGATAGAAATATAGTCTTTAAGTATCTTTAATGAAATGTTGTATTTCATTAAACATATTGTAGAAAAAAAATCCTTCTATAACGAGAAAATTAGAGCTCAAAATGCGTACACCCTCTTCTTCTCTATTTCCCTCTTCTTTTTCTTCTCTCTCTTCATCTTCTTCTCTTCTTCTCTCTCTCTCTCTCTCTCTCTCTCTCTCTCTCTCTCTCTCTCTCTCTCTCTCTCTCTCTCTCTCTCTCTCTCTCTCTCTCTCTCTCTCTCTCTCTCTCTGAGCCTCCATCAGGTAAGCCTTCTTTGTGCTGCCACTATTCACTAGAGCTACCATTTGGCAAATGGTTACCACCATTATGTTCGTGGTAATGCTTTGAAGCTTTTAACCGATTTATTATATATTTTTTTTTTTTTTTTTTTTGTGAATTCCATTGCTCAAAGGGTGGCG
Organism: Dalbergia oliveri; assembly: GCA_030441495.1. Lineage (NCBI taxonomy): Eukaryota > Viridiplantae > Streptophyta > Magnoliopsida > Fabales > Fabaceae > Dalbergia > Dalbergia oliveri. The sequence continues at coordinate 6,351,906 of JAMLFY010000017.1, forward strand.
ACATGGGAGTCGCTAGTGGTGGTGTTAGGAGGGTGTGGTTGTTGGAGATGACAAAGGTGGTGATGGTAGAGTTGAATGAATTTTTATTTTTAATATTATTTTTAATTTATAGATAGACTTTTCCATCTAACGTTCCAGATGGATTATTCCATGTGTAACTTCCAATTTTTGCATGATTTTTTCAACCCATTATTGACAAGTTTTAAAACCTGTCTATAAAACATTTTGTTATAGAAAATCCATCGAAAAATAGTATCAAATCCATCTATAATTTCGTCTTTATTGTGTGAATTTCTTTTAGTACGACTAGAATGACTTGGATATTGAGTTAATGCCCATTCTAGCCTATGAAATTAAACTCATGAGTCATTTTATTTCTTGAAATTTAAAATGAGTCAAGTTGGTATATGACTTTACAAATACGAGCCATGTCAGTTCCTTAGTCTAGATTCATTAACACTCCATTAGTTAAATATCTAATGTGTAGCTTTAAGTGACACCTAGGCGTATCATGTGTCATCCTGATATGGTATGAAGATTTAAATTACTCATTTTGGTAGTGTCTAAACTAAGTATACAAAATGAGTCATTATTACCGCAGTCTTTATAATAAAATGACTTATTTTGTGTAATTTCAATACCAAAATGAGGCATTTAAGTCTTTATACCACATCTAATGGCACATTATGCATAAGTGTCACTTAATGTTATACATTATCATTTAACTGATGAAATGTTAACAAAATAAACTAGAGGACTAAAGTAACTTGCATTTGTAGAGTCAAGGACCAGTTTCACTCATTTTAAATTTCATAAACTAAAATGACTCGCGAATGTAATTTTAAATATTAGAACGAACATGTTAACTCCTTGGATATTGGTTTTCAATTAAGCCCGTCCAATCCAATCATCTTAACCACATTACAAACCTGCTTTTTGCCTCAATTTTTATACTGAAAATAAAACCATTCAATTTCATTTTCAGGAGTTTGAACTTGCTATCAAAGGTTATGGCAGTTGCTACGTCACTTTAGGCCTTCAGAACGGACACATATATTATTTATTTATATATAGTTGATGTTGCCGAAAGAAAAAAAGGTATTGAAGAATAAGCTAATAGCATAAGGTGGCCAAACCGAATATCAAGTTATGAGTTAACGTGGAAATTGATCCATTGCACAGAAAACATACTTTACAGGGTCGAAGCATAAGCTAATGGCATGAGATAGCTGAAGGGAATAGTAAATTATTAGATATAGCAATTGCGAAGAGTTCAAGAGAGCTGATGTGCGATTCCACAGCATGCAATACAAGCTTTATCTAGACTACATTAATCATGTACAATTAGGGTGCATATTTCCTAAGTACAACTATGCCGTATATGTATATGAACCATGTTGGTTATTAATGTCCAATGCTATTTCCAACATAAATATGCGAGAATATTTTGTTTCCCTATTACAGATTCCAACAGGCCATGCTCATAGGGTTTTTCGGTGAAAAGGCATGTAAGAGATATAATAAGGTCATTCATGTTCCTAAATCTAATGGCTTAAGCATTTAAGAGTGTGTGTATGACATGGTATCAAGTCCAATATCAATTTAATTTCTATATAAGATTTCTCAGAAACATACTATTGAAATCGCTTGCCCCTATAATTTTTATGACAGATAGTCCATACCTCAATACAACTGTTAGTATCAGAAGCAGTATATCACCAAAAGGAGGAACACCTTTTTGTATATGATCTTTTAAGCAATAGATACAACTTATTTACAAAATCACTATTCCTAGATATATAAGAGTTTTTAATGAAACAAAAAATAACTAAGTAATAAAAGAACAACCAGCAAGCAGAATGTAACTACAATGAAAATTGCATCAAATTTTGGGTGGTGGAAACTTCAGCATTTACAAAGGCCTCAAACTTATAAATTTAACTTGATTCTTATTATATCCGTCATCCTACACTGAATGATCAATAGTCGAGCACCGAACTATATCTCCATCATAATATGGTAAATGCAGCCTGGAACTCACAAGTCTTATCCATTTACCACACAAACATTCCATCCCCAGTTTCTGTAATGTAGGAATACGTCAGATTAGGAACTACCAAGGTTGCACCCGTGCTCCATCCAAACTATTTTGAATAGGAAAAGATCCTACAGTCCAAAATTCATCATTCTTGTTTTGTGTAAATGAACTGCTTCTATGATCATCCTCCTCAGCATCAAAATCTACGTCTTCAAATAATTCCTCAAAACCATCATCATAACCATCTTTAAAATTATCAAACACAAAATTGTCACCATAATCAACATCGCTGTCATCTTCATTATTTTCATCAGCATCACTTACACCACTGAAATCTTTTCCAATCCTACCCTTTCTTCTCTCTCTTCTCATTCTCTTGGATTCCCTAGCCAAGTCCATCCATTTATTTTGTAAGATCAAAACTTCATCCTTCTCCAATAACTCACCCTTCTCACCATACCCCTCTACTAGGAAAACTGAGTCCCGTTGCCCTTTCAAACTCGCATAAAATAATTCTGGGTGCCTTACAATCATCCCTCTCAACTTGTTTGAGAGGCCAAACCCCTTTCTGAAATGGGTCAAGTGGTCTATTAAAGTCCTCTTTTCAATTGTCATCCCAAGAACCTCTCTTATGAGAGCACAAGATCTCTTTTCTGCCTCAATTGACTCCTTGGCCAAAGCCTCAGCAGGGTTCCTATAGGGGCACACTTCAGGCATTTCTTCAAATTTTAACAAGAAATCCTGATGACGTCTCTTTAGATTAAGTCCCTTTCTAAGTCTCAATTGCTTGAACTTCAAAGGCCGCTCAACTATTAAATCAGGAGAGTGGAATGCAGGAGGTGGTAAAGGTTTTGCCAAGTTTAAGTCCCAAGATACAAGCTCAAGTGCACGACCATAGGAAGTCTCAACAATCTTGAATTTGTCAGGATAATCATTGCACAAGCGGGATCTAAAATTAGGAGGGAGACCAAGATCAGGAGCAAGGTGAACCAACTTTGAGAGGAGTAATCGGTGGTTAGAAGATAGCATAAGAAGTTTCTGGAGCTTGGTTGCCAAAGTGGTGGAAACATAAGATTTAAGATTGAATTCCTCAGTAGCAAGGGCAGCTGCAGCTGGGGTTAAACGAACACAGAGTTGAGGATACAACTTTGTTGCATTGAGTGGCTTGGGTGGCCATGGGATAGTGAAGAGTTCAAAAATAGAGGGATACCGATGGATCATAGCAAGTAAGGAACGAGGCTTAGAAATAGTAAGATAAGGCCGGCATTTTGAGAGAATGTGAAGTGGGAGATAGTGCTTCGGTTTAGAAAGAAGTAAAGTTTTCAATTTTTGAACAAACCGAGTCTTATTCTTCATAACAACATGCCTATCAAGGGTACGGTCACGAACAAGTTTGAGTGAGGAACAAGAAATTAAAACACAGACATTATTGAGGTAGTTAGGATTTTTTGGTTTTCCATTGACGGAACAAGACAAAGGAGCTGTCCCAGGAAGAAAGCTGGAACCTACATAAGTGACCGGTCTGTTATTGCAGAATGAGAAAGGAAGGCACAATGCCATTTTTCTGGCTTTAAGCACCCACGCCTAACCTGAAAATTAAAAAAAGAAAATCAAAAAGAAGAAGAGAAGAAAAACTTGCTGAAATAGTATACCAGGCCTGACTGAACTAATTTACATCACATTGAACGTTGGTTTCCTATCATGTTGAATCTCACAAGGAGGTTCCTGACCCAATTGCACATGTTTAATTAGAAGGATATTTGTTCCTACTTAACAAGAATTTGACGGTAGACAGACCCTAAAGTCAGGACTTCACTCCTTGAAATGCAGAGTTACAGTAATATGAAGAATAAATAAGAACATTCGGACCTTCCTGTATAATCAATTAATCATATGCTATGAGCATAACCAGTCAACTCTGCATATTAAGAGTAAAGTTTTTTAATTTCAAGGATTTTCTAAGGTGAGAGTCTTATAAAATAGGGACAGGTTTCTTTCTAATTAAAACTGCTTCTGTGTAATTGTGTCAACAAATTTGTTATCAGAGATTCAATATGACATTTGAAGTAGAAAGCGCATGCAATTAATCCTATTTTATTTGTGATGTTATTTCAATTTAATATTTTCCAACAACTAGTAATTAGACTAAGTTTGTACTTGCAAGGCAAAGCCCTCACGTACAGTTCAGGATTTGAGCTGTTTGGACTTAATTTGTATTCATTATGCAAAATATATGATGAAATTAGAAACATCTCTGAAAGAAGCTAGCTAGCAGAGCTCGTGGAATTAGCCTTGCTATGGCTAAAAGCATACTCTTGGAACACCACATAGTACTGTGCTGTACTGAAAATATTTCTCCACCTTTGTACCATTTTCCCACCTCTCTCTCCACACTCTTCCCTCTCTATGCAACAAACTCAAACTCCTAATCATTTCCTAAAATTGGCAACAAAACCCAATCTTCTTCCCCAATCTTCCTGAGTAGGAGCTTGAGAATTAGTTCCATAACATTTATGAAGTATATGCTTTTGATTCTATTATGCTATTATCCTATGAGCAGCATTTCTGTTATTCCTGAGTCTCTTTCACTCCAAAGAAAGTACTCACTCTTACAGCCCTCAGTCGTTTTCCAGAATCAAAGCAAAACCTTAGATCATAAATCCCAAATTCAAACCCAACATAGAACAATAACAAAAAAAGAAAAAAGCTCACCTCTGTTCCGCCTCAACACCACACACCATGACTGGACTCAATGAATATGACATGTACGGCGACAATAGTGAACAGCTCAGATGTATAAAACTATAAATGAATGAAGGGCCTACAAATAAGGTGTGACAGCTCAGATGAAAACTTGAATCTTCAAATAAACAGAGACAATGCAGAGGGAAAGGGAATCATATGATTTATCCTACAATGAGATGACTGTTATTGTTCTAAGTAAGCTGAGACTCAAATCCTACGTTAAAGGTCAATTCTGGTCAACAGGGTATTCTCTTGACATTTCCCTTCTACATGTTCCTCTTTCTGCACTTAGGTTTCTGTATACAAAGTTTTAAAAATAAGGGTGATCACTGATTATTACCCCCATCAATTATTTCACCCACTAATAAACTTCTAAATTTGGTCATTAGCATCTTCAAGTATCAACATAGAAGGAAAGTGGAGTTGATGCTTAAGCTTAATACTTCCCCTTTGTTCCTAATGAAACCAAGAAACAGAAAATTAAATTCTAAAAGCAGAGATTTCAATTTCAATTTTTGTAATGAGAGGCTTACTGCGACGAGTGCGCTTGTTGTAAAGGATTCGGTAACCACACTCACGGCACTGTATAACATCACCTGGTTTCAGCGTATTCTCCATCCCACAATCTGCCGAATAAACAATAAAAGACGGAAAATCACAAATTCTTCACTCAAACCATCTCTCAACATCCAACACAACCACAACAGCAACATCACCAGTAATCCATCTAAACCCCAAAACAAACCCAATCCCATAACAAGCCATAAGAAAAGAATAACAAAAACGGGAAAGAGGGAGAGAAGAACAGGAGCCTCAGCACAGCCCCTCCCCGCTCTCGCCGCCGGTCAACCACCCTTCTTTCTCTCCGCCGTGGCCAGACTGGCCCACCACCGCGTGTTGGCCGGCTTCTTCCTCCCTGCCTTCCCTCGCGCCACCGTCGCCACCACCTTGAACATAGATCTCGAACCCACTGCACAGCCATCGCGATGTTGGCTTTGCGCCACCACGAACTCGACGTGCAGGCCGGGCATCTGCGCCGGCGAGCCGCCGTCGTCTCTCTCTACCCCCATCGTTCCCTCTTTCCCTCTATGCTACCTTGCAGAACCCCATCCCCTATGTATTTCAGACCTTGAATTGAAGCTAATTGTGTTTACATGTGTTTTTCTTCCGCGAGAATTTTAAACAGAAAACCGAAAAGAAAAGAAAAGACAACAGTTGAGAAGAGAGGATGAACCTCCACAGATGTAACTAACCGGCTCAGGTTGAGAATCCATGGCGGATTTCAGCGAACAGAGAGGAGCGGTGCTGCACTGAGGAAAAGACTCTCTGGTCAGCGTAGAGCTTTTAGTTGTATAAGCTAATATTGGGCCTAAAATTGATTGGTACTTTTTGGCCCAGGCCCAATTATGCTTTGTAATTTGCTATTGCTTGCCCAAAATAATAAGAAGAAAAATTAATTAAAGGCATGCGCACATGTGGATCTTTCAAGCTTTGGTCCTTATTCTTAATGAACTGGATCCCAAAGTGGGTGCAAAACTCAAGTCTTAGCCAACAGTAATTTGAAAGAACAGACTAAAGTTTGAAGCACAATAATAAAAGTGATTCTCATTATTGGAAAATCCGCACGGATGAGCAACGCAGCAGGAACCGACGTCGAAGAAGTCAACTGAACGCGGAAAAGTGAGAACGACGACGGAGTCTTTGAGGGATCTTCTTCAATGGTACCTAGAGTGGAAGAATGGATGATAGAACCTGAACCATTGGAAGCTCCACTAAGAAGATCTTATGCAAAAGGGTTAGGATTGGTCAAAACCATCACAATCTAATGCTCAGAATACGGAGGACGATTCTATGAGGAATAATTGAGGATGAATGAATAACTCTGGAGGAGCTAGAACTTAGCCAAGTAGAAAGAAATCAACAACGGAGGAAAGGAAACGCTTCAAAGCTATCCAAATGTCACAGTGGAAAGGATTCCGAATGGAGGCTTCAATATAAAGATGAACAAAGCAAAAAAGCGTCTCCATCGACCGTGGAAGACTACTTTGATAGTGAAGCTGCTGGACGGCGTATTGGATATGCTATCCTAAAGAAGAAGCTCGAAACTCTTTGGGCTAGAACTGGAGGTATTGATGTTATTGATGTTAGTAATGATTTTTATATGGTTAAGTTCTACTCTTTGCAGGACTATGATTTTGCCCTTGATGGAGGCCCATGGCTTGTCTTTGATCACTACCTCTCATGCGTCGATGGGAACCCATTTTGATCCCTATGACGCTCCCATCTCATATTGCATCTTGGGTACGCTCCGGACCTACCAGTGGAATACTATGACAAGAGCTTGTTGGGTTACATTGGTAACAATATTGGCAAGACTCTTAAAGTTGATATTAATCCTGCAAGTTAGGCAAGGGGAAATTTGCACGCATATGCGTGGAGCTAGACCTGAAGAACCTGGAGTCTCATTACCAAATAGAAGGGGTACCTTATCTTATGGAATATGAAGGGCTACATCAAGTTTGCTTCACATGTGGGAGATTTGGCCACTCTAGGATGCTTGCATAAGGTCAAAAAAGGAAGAACAAGTGCCAGCCAATGGGGATGCTAGAATGTGCAGCAAGCAGAATAATGAGATGGAGAACCAATCGGAAACGAGAATGCAAATCGTCATGAAGGCAAGGGTATTGGGGTAAATGTGGAAGAAGAGGCCAAATTTGGTCCTTGGATGTTGGTCCAACGTCACGTCGTACGAAGAAAGGAGCTAAGGAGAATACAAGCAAACTCTGAGGCTTGCTACCATTACGAGTACAAGCAATGACGGACGAAAAGTGAGCTGAAAAATCACGATTTGCTACCAATTTGAGGAAATCCCGCTTCATACAGATGTGGGCCAAGCGAGAAAATCAATAACGCTCTACTCCTGCACCTCAAAAACTCACAAAAAGAAAAAAGAATTTGTTAATGGAAGTCAAATGAGGAGAAACAAAACCCAAGGAGCTATAAAATGGGCAGATTGGAATGAAATGAGCCTAACCCAATACACAAACCAACCCACAAAGTCACAAAAAGAAATAGCTCAAGTGCCAAAAAACACGACTACCCAAAGAAACTCAATACTATGCTAAATCAAAAAACCCAATATCAAACACAACCCAATTCTAAACCTACACCATGCTCTAATCCTCCTCGCTAGCCTAACCAATAGGATACCAATGGGCCAAGTGATGTCATCTTGAAGTTTCATTTGTCCTTGACTCCCAACCAAGCAGCGTCCAAAAACCAAAACCACAGACCCCACCCTTGTGATGGAGGAGAACCTTGACCGCATGAATGAAGGTGATGATGCCTGTCATTTGCAATGAGAACGATGAGGCCATATTGGGCCATAACGTAGACCATGCCTTGATGGCCATTGATGAAGGCATCCCAATAATTGGGAAAGATGAGATGGAAATCGCATAACTGTCTCCCTGGGCCTTTTTCCCTATTTTTAGTTTTTTTATGATAGTGTTATCTTGGAACTTGAGGGCTGCAGTCTCAATTTCTCAGAACTATGAAAGAGTTAGTACGCATTCATCGCCCCAACATTGTTGCTCTCATGGAGACAAGATGTAGTGGAAGTAATGCAAAAAAAGCTATCGTGACTTGAACTTCTTGTTCTCCACCGTGTTGAGGCAAGGGGTTTCGCTGGAGGAATTTGGATTTTATGGAATGATCGCACTTTACAAATTGTTCCTTTAAACCTCAATGACCAGTTCCTCCATGCTTCTGTGTATAAAGATGGGGAAGACCCTTGGGACATTATCGTTGTTTATGCAGTCCACAAGAGTCTACTAGAAAGGATCTATGGCCCCAGATGTAGCTGGTAATTCTTCGATTCGAAGTAAATGCTTAGTTATTGGCGATTTTAACGAATTTAGCTAATGATGAAAAGAAAGGAGGGGCCCCTATTAACCCCCACAAATGCATGAGGTTTGCGAACTGGATCACCTCATGTGGGCTTATTGACACTGTGTTTATAGGGTCTAGATTCACTTGGAGAGGACCTAAATGGCAAGATTTACACAGGGTATTTAAACGTTTAGATAGAGGGCTTTGCAACACCCTCTGGAGAACCCAATTCTCTGAAGCTGAAGTTTTGGTTCTTCCGAGACTAACTCTGACCATCACCCCTTTGGTTGACTGTAATGGCAGAAGAAACTCTAAGGCCCGAAGGCCCTTTCGCTTTGAAGCAATATGGATGGAACACCCCAATTTGAATCCTTTACTAGAGAAGCTTGGCCTAAGGAGGTTACATTACCTTGAGGCAATCAATCGCTTTACCCAAAGCTCATAAACTGGAATAAAGATGTTTTCGGGAATATCTTTCGCCACAGAGACACTTACTAAGCCGTATAGGAGGAATCCAAAATTCTCCTCGATATGGCTTTAGTGTTTTTCTTGATCAATTGGAGAAAGATCTGAGAGAGAGTTGGAGGATGTCCTTTTAGGAGGAAATGTTTTGGTATCAAAAGTCCAGAGCCCAGTGGATTGCAGATGGTAAGGAAACACAGGATATTATCATACCAAAACCATTATTAGAAGAAGAAGTAACAAGATTAATACCTTGCATGATGATAGGGCACTTGGATTGGGATCAGAGAAATTATCTCATCATGTGGTTGACTTCTTTAAGGATCTCTTCTTGAATATGGTTCGAAACACCCTTGCATCCTACATCACCTATCCTGATTGTGATAACAATAATTTAAATGACCTTGATAAGCCCATTTCTCACATTGAAATCCAGAGGTCCCTCTTTAACATTGGATCCTTCAAAGCTCCTGCGAGGATAGTTTTCCTGTAGCCTTTTTCAAATCCAATTGGGACATTGTTTCAACAGGTGCTTATCAACTATATCTCAATATGGCAAAACCCCTACCAGGTTCAATCCATTAATAATACCCTTCTAGCTCTTATCCCAAAGGTTGACAAACCAGAATTCATAAGTCAATTTAGACCAATATCTCACCAATACCTCATACAAAGTGCTTACTAAGATCATAGTGGACCATCTCAAACCTCACGTTGACCAACACATCTCCCCTTTCCAGTCCAACTTCATACCAAGAAGGAAAATTCATGATAACATTATAGTGGTCAAGGAGGTAATTCATTCTATGAAGAGGGTAAAGAAAGGCAGTATCATGGCAATCAAAATAGATCTTGAGAAGGCTTATGATAGGTTGAGTTGGGAATTCATTAACCAATGTTTGATGGATTTCAAGCTTCCTTCCCATATCATATCTGTTATTATGAATTGCATAACCTCTGTGTGTTTTTAGATTCTGGAATGGAGAAAAACAGAAAAAGTTCTAGCCAACTGAGAGGAATAAGACAAGGAGATCCACTCTCTCCATACATATTCGTTATGTGCATGGAAGGCTCTCACATCTTATTGAGCAAAGGGTTCAAGTCTTGGAGTCCGAATAGTGTTGGTAAAAACAAAATTCCAGTTTCACATCTCATGTTTGCGGATGATCTCATCCTTTTGGGAAGCAACTGACGCAAATGCAAATTATGAATGAGTGCTTATCTCTTTGGATGCTTCTGGTAGAAGATAAATAGCCAAAAAACTTATATTACCTTCTCTCCAAAAGTACCTCAACAAAAGGGATATCAATTTGATTTGTCATTACAAGGAGACAAAAGAAATTGGTAGATATTTGGGGGTCCAATTGATTAATGGCAGAAATCAAAAAAGTCTTTTGGGCACATATTGGACAAGGTTAACCAAAGGTTGCATGGCTAGAAATCTCAATGTCTCTCGATGGCAGGCGATCACTTTTAGCACAATCAGTCATCACCCCTGCGCCAATCATCTCATGCAATGCTCCAAGATCCCTAGAGGAATTTGTAACCAAATAGAGAAAGCCCAAAGACAGTTGTTTGGGGAATGAAAAATGGGGCAAGAAAACCACATCTCATTTCCTGGAACACTATTTGCTTGCCTAAAGCCCATGGAGGACTGGGTTTTAAACGTCTTGAGGTAATGAATAATGTGTTTCTTGCTAAGCTGGGTGGCGAGATGTTACAAAACCCAACTGCCTTTGGAGTAAGGTCATGGCCAGTAAATATTATGTGGGAGAAATGCAACATCTAAACCCAATTGCAAAGAATGATGATTCAGCTTTTGGAAAGCTATTGTGGATAACTGGGAGTTTCTCTACTCAAATGTTGCTCATTGTTGCGGCAATGGAAAATCTACTTGCTTCTGGACTGATGAGTGGATTGACCAAGGTGGCACTCTAATCTCGAGTTCACAACAGGTGTTAGAGATGGAGCTAAATTGCAAGGTAGTTGATTATGTTACCAGCTCAGAATGGAATTTTCAACGAATGAGCAATTCCTGAGCCAAGAAATAATCAATATGATCCGTCCAATTATTCCTCCATCTCCCATGGACCCTGAAGATACTATTAGATGGAAGTTACGAATAGATGGATGTTTCACAGTCAAAAGTGCGTATGAAGCTATGACAGATGTTAATATCAACTACCTGGGTCAATGGAATAAAATTTGGAAATGGAAGGGCCCTCAAAGGGTCAAATTTTTCATGTGGTTAGTGTCTCATCAGAGGATAATTACAACTCAGAGAAGGGCTATATGGTATGGCACTTCCCCTAATTGCCATCTTTGCCCAAACCATGCGGAAGATATTATTCATGTCCTTAGGGCCCACCGCTTCTAGAATATGGATCCACCTCATTAAATCATCTGCAATCACTCATTTTTTCACTCTTGGAGCTGTCCCAATGGATTGAAGCTAATTTATCCAATCAGTGGGGTACAACCATAATTTCAATTGGACTGACATATTCATGGTATCTTGTTGGAAGATTTGGAATTGGAGGAATAAGGAAGTTTTTGATAACAATTTTACCAACCCAAATTGCTCATAACATTATCCTGGACTATGTTAATTTCAATCACAGTGTTTTTAAAAAAGATATTGGGCATCAGAAACCACAACATCACCAACCTAAACATGGAAATTGGAGTATACCTCCGGAAGGTTGGGTTAAACTCAATACTGATGGCTCTCAGGGACTGGCAGATGGGCTTGTTGGTCTGAATCATCTGAATTCTCTTGGACAATGGGTCATTGGATTTACCTGAAGCTAGGAAAGACAAATGCCCTTACTGCTGAAACGTGGGCCATTCTTACAGGGATTGAAGTTGCGTGGATGATGGGTATCAAGAAGTGATTGTTGAATCTGATTGTATGCAAGTGGTGGAGTTGATCAATGGTGATAATATTATCCCAAGCATTGCTAATCTTATTTGCAGGATTAAGGTTTTTTTTCAAAAGCCTTGGGAGATAAAAATTGTGCACATATAGAGGGAAGCTAACCAGGTTCCTGATGCGTTAGCAAATCTGACATTGGAGCTAGCTACTCAACTCATATTTGGAATGATCCTCCTCTTGGTATTACGAAATATATTGCTTATGATGTCTTTGGGGGCCCCTTACCCTATGTAGTGAGCTAGTCTTTTGTGTTCTTGTTCCTGGTTGCGGCCCTCATTTGTACCAAAAAAAAAAGAAGAAGAAAAATTTAAATGATCATATTAATTATTTTGAAGTGATTTTTGTAAGCATTATATGGCGCTCATGCACGGCATAAAAAATAAGTTTTTAAAATATTTTTAATTTAAATTGATTAATATTTTTATAATTCATCAAAAAAATATTTTATTTATAATATATTCAATTAAATTTGATAAATTATATATATATATATACTTTTAACTTTTGAGTAAAAGCTTATACTAATAGTTTCTATGTAAATTAGTTATTTTTAATTGAAAAAAATCACTTAATTATATGTTTTATTTGTGATTTGCACCAACTAAATCATGATAATTTTTTTTAGTATTTAATTTATATATAATGTCAATATTAAAAATTCATATAAATATTCAACCACGTATTACCATGTCAACAAAATAATTTGATTTAATTATTTACTAACTATATTCAAAATCTTATAAATATGAAGCATATAAATATTTTATTCAACATCCTAAAAATGCAATGAGATTTTTCTTTATATTCACCTAAATTTGAGTTCGTAGATTAAAAATAGAATTTATTTTATATGCATCATCATAAAAAAAAATTACACATACATCTAATCATGCATAATTATATCAACTTTTAAAAATAAAAAACGTAATTAAATGACAATCTATGTAGAATTCGTTTACATTATGTTCTTACCTAGAAGAAAAGGTCCTGGTGCAAGTAGCTACAACATCTGCAAGCCAGGTGGAACTGCAAAAGCACTCAACGCTTAAGTTAGTGAATGAGCATAGAGTGGTAAAAGAATAGCATGTTATCATCTTGTGATACATGGGGGCATTGAGCCCCTTATATAGTGTGAGATGACCAGATGATAAGTTAGGATAATCTTCTGTATAGGGGAGATATTAGGATTAAGTAGATATTAGATATGTTTCGTATTTGGAAGAGATATAATATAATATATGAGAAATGATGTAATAATAATAGAAGATAATGAGAGATATAGAGAGATCTTGTATAGGATTTAGAATATATCATCAACTAGATCTGGGATAAATCTCAGGAAGACCTAGGCGTCACGTGGCTGATCTTTGGGACTCGTGTTCGAGCTCTTGTGACTCTGGGAGGTGTTTGGCCCATATTTCTATTCTAGTACATAGCCCTGACCTTGGTTGTAGGCTGAGTAACTGATGCCAAGGTGTCATGACCGAGGTGTGTTTGCTGAGGACAATGTGCCAAGCTTGAACAAGTTGACTTCTTATGAGTCTTGGTGCACCTTTCATTGCTGGTGAAGAGTTGGATTTAAAGTGACTAGCCCCCAGGATTCGATGAGGTAGGTAGGTCGGGCGATAAGTGCAAGAGGATTTGGGTGAGTTTGAATTGCCTGATTATGCAAGTCCAGTTATGGTATGTCTTCTCAACTCCTGAGCCCTTAGATCAAAGTGGTGAGCCCCAGTCCTTGATTAGGTATGGTGTTTGTTTTTCAGTAGTGTTCATGTTGCTCTTCTTGCTAGGAGTGATATTTTGGTCTATTTCGGATGGTCTTGGTTGTTGAGGGCGACTTGATTGAGTGAAGCTCAAGCTTGTCCTGATTGGCCGAAGTTGTTGTACTTTGGCTCAGGATGGTATTGGTCATGAATGTTCACAAGGTGTAAGTGGCACTTTTTTGCCTGTGTCAATGGCCGATTAAATGTAATACCCTAGTTTTAAATAAAAAGGTTAGAGTTTTTTTTTTAAACTAGGAAGGTGCTAGTTACACTTATCTATCGCTCTAGGTTCTGACTTTCACTAAGTTTGGATCCTATACGTCCTTATGGTACTATATGATTGAACCACATTCTTGGTATAAGCTAAAAAATGATTTTTAGTGAATTTTATGAAACATTTAAACATTTCATTTTTAGCCCACAAGTTTATAAAATCTTAAAGTTCCGAATTTGAACTAAAACCCAAAATTTGGATTTTGATTTGTTGGGATTTTAATTTTTATGATTTTTTTAATCCAAATTGTGGTGCTTTCTTATTTACATTTATGTTTTAAAGTTAATGGAGAGTAAATAAGTAAGTTAACCCTACTTCCTTATTTACACCCCTTAATACCTTGCAACTTTTGGTTTAAACGGCTTGTTTTCCAGCAAGCCAAAGTCACTACAGCATGTCCTTAAATTTCTATGACACGTTGTAGGCATTTTAATGAGTTTTTTGGGTCTTTAAATAATCCTTAAACCCTTAGAATAGAAACACATGACCCTTTTGCTCAAATTAGGTTAGGTTAGGCTTAGTTTTAGAATTTTTCCTCTCTTCCTCTCCTCCTTCTTCCTCACCTCTTTCTTCTCTTTCTCCTTCACCCATTCTCTTCTCTTATCATCTCTTCTTTCTTAGGTTTAGGTTATTTTTCTATTTCAGTTAGTTGTAACCTGCATTAATAGAGGAGTAGTCTTGTAACTATACCAAGGATTTTCTATGGCTCAAAGGTTTGTCTTGAGACATTGCCTAACTCAATCAATATATGGTTTGGTTTCTTTTTTTCCTTATTCTTTTTACATTTCTTTCATTACTTGTGTATTTTGTAATACCTGGTGCATATGTGTTAGTAGATAAGTTCTCTGCGCCTTATGGTCCATCGTACCCGTCGCTAGGTCCTAAAGTTCACTAAGTTCTGAACCCTACACCTCCTTGGAGGGCTATATGTTAGAGTGGCATTCTTAGGATCAAAAGTCCTGGTAATTGTTCCTAGAGGGAAAAGGAGTTGAAGATTGTTTTTTAATGAATTTTATGATACCTTTAAATGTTTCGTTTTGAGCCCTAAGTTTAGAAAATATTGAAAACTTTCGAATTTGAACTAAAACCCAAAATTTGGATTTTGAATGGTTGGAATTTTAATTTTTTTGATATTTTCCTTATTCACATTTATGTTTTAAAGTTAATGGATTAACTTAAAAGTAAGAAATGTAAATAAGTGAGTATTGAGGCAACCTGAATACCAGATGATAGAAACCCGATATGGGGGTTGCTGCATCGCCATAGCGGTCCGGTCAGCTGCTGGCAAGTCGCAGGATGGGTTTTCACGTGTTCAGTGGTCTGGAGCTGCTATGCGGTCATAAGTGCACAGTATGGGGGCGCGGCGCGGCTTACCGCTATAGCGGTCCACCTGGAGCTCGCACAATGCGAAACGGCGTCGTTTTCACTTCCTGAGAGCCCTACCATTTTAAACATTCCCCACTCTCTTCTTTCCCCATTTTTGCTTGAACCAGAAACCCTCCCTCTCCATTTTCATCTTTTTTCTCTCATTCTCTCCAATCTAGCTCCTCTAAATCATCAAGGTATGTATATGTTGTTAGATTTTGTCTCCATTTTCTTCTTCCACGTTCTTGGTATGGGCGTCGTTATTTCTCTCATTGTTGTTAAGTGGGGGCTGCCAAAGTTGTTGGTGTATGTTTAGAGTAATCTAGAGCTTTCCATAGGTTGTTTATAAGTTTTGTTATTTCAATGGCAGACATTGGTGTCATTCCTTCTCCCTGGAGTCTTCGCGGTGTTAGTGCTTCACCGTTCTTCTCTCCAGGTGAGTGGGCTCAAATCATGTAGCCTCTAGGTAGATTACTATAGCTATTTTATTGAATTGTGACATTATTGCATGATTTGGAAATGATTTTAAATAAATTATGAATTATAATGGGTTATGCCAAGTTTATGAAATTGTGGTTCCAACTATCATGAATTATATAACTTGAGGCTATTTTAAAAGATTTGAGAGTTGTTATGATTTTGTTAAGCTTATAAGATTATGATTTCAAGAGTGTTGGAAGTATGCATATATGATATGGTTTAAAATTAGAGAAGAATTTAGCACAGAGTATGTAGAGAAAGGAATATATATAGAGCAAGGTATGACTAGATTTTGAACAAATATGATATATGATTTTCAAGTGTTATGATTATAAACCAATGTTTTAAACTATGATTTTAGATTTATTAAATATATGAAAAGATATGTTAGTTTAAGTTTTGAATTTAGAACTTTAGCATATGGTATAGAGAAGTATAGAATTTAGAATGACTCATAGCAACTACACTACATGTACTGTGGGCTTGAATTGGATGCCTGTAAGCGGGTGATCCCTTGGCCACAATTTTCACGGCCAGTTATGTTAAAGTCAGATTGTTAGAATTGTTTGAGTCCAGAACTCTTGGTGTACTAAGAATTTAGTGGTTCGCTTCGTAGGGACAAAGTATCCACCTTTCAGCATTGTTATTTTTGAATTATTTTAGTTAGTTATGTATAATGATTAGTATTTAGACGTCATGGAGGCAACGGATAAATGATCATGGAGGCAAATATTATTGAAACGGCCATGGAGGCAATAGCAGTAAATAGCCATGGTGGCAATTTCAAAAATGGGACTAGTTAGGTTCCCAGCTTGTCCACGAGGGACCATAGGAACAAGAAAACTTAGTGACAACTATTATTATTATTAATATCCGTATTTTTGTTTATCGGTTTAGCATTATTGATTATGACTTAGAGGAGTTTAGAGCTTTGTTTTATATGTTACATATGGGATTGTTAGTAAGAGTTTTAGAATTTAATTAATAAGTGTTGTCATTTTTGTTATTATTATTGCCATTAGTATTATTATGACTTTTATGCATCTTGGTTGTTGTCCTATGAAAGGGGTTAGGGGCTAGAGTTCACTCACTGATTTTGTAACAAAACTCACCCTCTTCTTCCTTTCTAGAGATACATGTATAGCTTAAGATCCTCCTCTTCTTCCTCCTCAATAGCCTATTCTAGTTAGTGAGCTTCATGTTGCGGTGAAAGTATTTTGGGTCCTTTTTGGTAGAGTACCCAGATGATATGAGGAAGGATCCTGGACCACATGCATTCATAGATTTTTATTTTGCATTTTGTTATACCGTGAATTAGATTATGTTATGATTGCGTGATCATAGGTTTCATGGTTTTGAAATTTGTATAGAGAGTAATTCGGTTTATGTTATATTATGGTTGTATGTATACTAAGACGTACACATGTCAGTAGACAAGTTCTGTTAGCCTCAGTCTTTGGTTATCGTCGGTAAACTTTGCTAAGTGGACACGCCTCTTGGAGGGCTATATGTTAGAGTGACATTATTGGGATCAAAAGTCTCGGTAATTGTTCTTAGAAGGAAAATGAGTTGAAGAGTGATTTTTTACGAATTTTATGATACCTTTGAATGTTTCGTTTGAGCCTTCAAGTTTAGAAAATCTCAAAAACTTTCGGATTTGAATTAAAACTCAATTTGGATTTTTGAATGGTTGGGATTTTGATTTTTTGATATTTTATTTGAATCCTAATGGGGGGTATTTCCTTATTTACATTTATATTTTAAAGTTAATCGATTAACTCAAACGTAAGAAATGTAAATAAATGAGTGTTGAGACAACCTGAATGCCAATGCAGAAACCTTTGATATGGAGGTTGCCTGTCACGCCTACGCTAGGATCACGGTCAGGGATGGGTTTTCACGTGTTCGTGGTCAGAGACCGCTATAGCGGTCACCAAAGAACGTTTCATGTGATGCGGTGGTCGAGGACCACTAGTGGTCATAAGTGCACGCGGCCTGGCTTGGCCCCCTTGGAGCGTGAATAGCAAAACGTGTCGTTTCACTCGGAAACCTTCCCTTTCTATAAAACCCTTCCCCACTCTCTTCCTCCCCCATTTTCACGATCTTGAAACCCTCCCTCTCCATTTTCATCCTTTTCTCTCATTATCTCTAATCTAACTCCCTAAATCATCAAGGTATGTATATGTTAGATTTTGTCTCTATTTTCTCTATTCTTCCACGTTCTGGTATAGGTGCTGTTCTTCCTCTCATTGTTGTCAAGTGTGGATGCTCCCCCAAATTTGTTGGTATATGTTTAGAGTAATCTAGAGCTTCCCATAGGTTGTTTATAAGTTTTGTTGTTCAATAGACATTGGCAACATTCCTCCTTTCCAGAGTCTTTGTGGTGTTAGTGTTTCACCGTTCTCCTTTAAGGTGAGTGGGTTCAAATCTTATAGCCTCTAGGTAGATTATTATAGCTATTTTATTAGATTGTGCCATTATTACATAAATTGGAAATGATTTTAAATAAATTATGAATTATTATGTGTTATGCCAAGTTTATGAAATTGTGATTCCAACTATCATGAATTATATGACTTGAGACTATTTTAGAAAAGATTTGAGAGTTATGATGATTTTGTTAAGCTTATGATATTATGATTTTGAGAGTGCCAGGAATATGCATATATGATATGGTTTAAATTAGAGAAGAACTTAGCATAGAGTATTTAGAGAAAGGAATATATATAGAGCAAGGTATGATTTAGATTTTGAATAAATATGTTATATGATTTTCAAGTGTTATGATTACAACCCCAATATTTTCTTGAACTATGATTTTATATTTATTAAGTATATGAAAACATATGTTAGTTTAAGTTTTGAACTTAGAACTTTAGCATATGGTCCAGAGAAGTGTGGAATTAGAATGATTCATACAACTAGTACACATATTTCTCTGGACTTAAATCGAAATGCTTACAAGCGGGATCCCTTGGACAGTTTCACAACCAGTTATGCTAAAGTTAGATTGTTAAAATTGTTTGAGTCTAGAACTCTAAGTGTACTAAGAATTTTGATGGCTATGCTTTGCAGGGACAGAGTATCCACCTTTCATTGTTGTTTTATTTTATTTATTTTTAGTTAAGTTCTGTATGATGAATATATTATTAGATAGCCATGAAGGCGGTCTAAATGGTCATGGAGGCAATTCTTATGAAACGCCCATGGAGGCAATATAGTAAACGCCATGGAGGCAATATTCAGTAAACAACCATGGTGGCAATTTCAAAAAAATGGGACCTAGTTAGGTGCCCGGCTTGTCCATGAGGGACCACAAAAATAAGAAAATTTAGTGACAGCTATTATTATTATTATTATTATTATTATTATTATTATTATTATTACTATTATTATTATTATTATTATTATTATTATCCTATGTTTATTGATTACGACTTAGCGAGTTTAGAGCTTTGTTTTATATGTTATATATGAGATTGTTAGTAAGAGTTTTAGAATTTATTTAGTAAGTGTTGTTATTATTGTTATTCTTATTGCCATTAGTATTATTATGACTTTAATGCATCTTGGTTGTTGTTCTATGAAAAGGGTTAAGGTAGAATTCACTTACAAATTTTGTAAACTCACCCTCTCCTTTTCCTTTTCCCTAGAATACTTGTAGCAAAGGATCTCCTCTCCTCTCAGTCCTCTAGCATTAAATCCATCAGCTTAGGTGAGCTTCACCTTGTAGTGAACACTTTTGGGTCTTGAGAGAGTGCTAGATGTGACAATTAAGATTAAAACCATAGATTCATGTTTTGCATTTTGTTTTTTTTATGATTGGTTTGTATTTAAATTTTGATATAGCTTCCATGGATGTAGTTGTAAATAAGCAACTCAATTGAATTATATATCCCAACTGAGTTTTTGATGTTATTTAAGGAAAAGGGGTTATTCAGAAGTATTATAGTTGAATTATGATTTAATTGGATTTCTTTATGATTAAAGTATGCATATATACCGACAAGCAATCATGAGGCTTACATGGGGATTCCTCACTTGCGTCACGATCCAAATCGGGTCGTAACATGTAGATTTCAGAACATCGTTATGGAACTATTTATGATGTTTTAGACTTCAAAGAGAAAATGATTGTGTTAGATATGAATTCTTGTTTGAAAATGGATTTTATGATTTAAGTTTTCTACATATAGAGTGACAGCAATACGAGGCTTCAATGGATGAGATTTCTTCACGTCCGATCACGATACAGTTAAGTCGTGACATATTTACATTGATTGATTGATAAATTATGATTTATGGGTGTATGAGTGTGCTAATCTTAGTTTTGGAACTTGGTTGTATGATTATGAGCTAGGTTCCTTAATTGAGTGAGCTTGATTATATCTCATTGAGCGTGATTGTGGGATGGGTTTTATGATTAGGCATATGGTTCAAATGAACCTTGATTATGTGTGTTAATTCATGATCATGGATTGAACGCATAATGAGGGAAGTTAATTGAGCATAAATTAGTTAATTGATTGATAAATGCTTATTGACATAGGAAATTAAGATTAATTCTTAATTGAGAATTAGACTTGCAAGTGATGTTTGTGTTAGCATGCATGTTTTGGATTTTTAAGATCTCAATAATTCAAGTGTGTATGTTAGCTAATACTTAGTTAATTGCATAATGTTGTGATTTGCTAAGTTAATCTGGTAAGTTAGTTGATTGATTAAATAATTAATATGAAAAGTCACCCACCATGTGCTTGATAAATTGTGTGTGTCAATGATAGATAAATTATAGGCCTTCAATTTGGAATCTTATGCTAGTGCCTTTATTATATTTAGATTCTTACTCATTTAATTTATGTTGAATGCTATTTTCAACCCCATTTCACATAGTCTGTTAGTCACCAATATCATTGGGAGATGACTAAGTTGGACACCGATATACTATGTTTTTAATGCAATTCAATTTTAAATAAATTTATTAATTTGTTAGAGCTAGAGCTACAACACTCTAGTCTTTACCAAATTTTGTTGTTGTTATTGGGGATATTGGTGCTAATAGGCTTGTATATATCTATATAATTGAGCATCCTTGTATTCATCATATTTTTCACTTTTTCAATCATTTAGGGTGTTTTTGGTGCTAAAAATAGGTGTTGTCCTATTTTGAGCCATCATTAATGAGCCCGACCTTTTTTTGGGCCAAATTCTACCATTGACCACTTTTTTAATTTACTTTAATTTTTCTTGCATTTCTTCTATTTTCATGCTTGCTTTTTGATTTGTTGTTGGATCGGGTTATTGTTTTGTCCCAATGCCTTGGTTTGCTTTTTCAAATTTGCTATTGTGTCTTGTATGCCAAATTCCAACCGAGGACACTTTTTGAGTTATGTCATTTTGGGGTTTTATATATATATTTTTCTTTTATTAATATCTAGAATAAAAAAATATTAATAGGCATTATGAAAAAAACTACTTTTAGAATTTAAAACTTTGTATTGATCAATCAAAATAATCTTTTCTCATGAAATAAAAATATAAATAAAAGATTTCACTAATCATTAGTGCAGTGAAATTTATGTTTTCAAAAAATAATTAACATAATATAATGTCTAAGATAATTTTTAATTATAGTTTACATATATTTATTTTATATTTTTATATATTTATATAAATTTACTTTTATTATATGCGATTATATTCAGTTGATTTAACCTCTAAATCAATACCTTGTCAATTTTATTCAGTTAAATTTTAGAACCTTGCTATCAATGGGATTATTCTCTACATTCTTCTTTATTATTCTTTGTATTATTATTGTGTTATAACCGTAAATTCTTTAATATTTAATATTTAATGTTAATGAATTTACAAACAGCGATTAATAGATATTTTCAGTCTTGATGAATCTGTTCATTAATAACAAAATCCTTAAATCGGTGTTGGGAATTAATCTCACATCCTTGTGTAAAACGATAGATCCCCTCTATCAATTGTGCTAACCTTTGCTGGCACAATAAACTTATTTTGGAATAAATTTAAAAACATGTTTTATTTAAAAAAAATAACAAGAAAATAACAAACAAAATGATAAGAACGTCAAAATAAAGCCGTAAAATTGCAGACACACACCGCATGATCGAATATTATTCAATTAAACAAAAACATAAGAGCATGCATGACAACTTAATTGGCTGACGTGACTTAGGACGGGTTACAGGAATTAATCTCCTAAACTTTGATTTAAAAGAAAAACAACAACATGTACACCAGCACATGGAGCAGCAGCACTTGTTCAAAGTAATCAAATAGGATTAGGCCCATTATTTACTCACCCGCTTCAACTGAATTTGAGTTGGTATTTAGCTGATTTATCTGGTCTGAAAAGACCAAAATGCTTCTCAGTTTCCGCACCGCTTTTCTGGTTTTCATCAAACATGGCAAACAAGTAAGTCTCTATAGGGCCACCGGTCCTCTTTGGAGTTCCACCGTTGGCGTGGCTAATCAGATTACTGTAATAGGTGGCTGCATTTTCCGCTGTGGCCCCGTCTCCACCTTCAGATGGCCACCCACTCTCAGATACAACTACCTCCAAATTGGGTGCTCCTACTTTCTCAAGAGCAGCATACACAGAATCCAGCATAGCATCAAAGAGGTTCTGGTACCCAACATCGTTGTTTCCTTGTTGAGTGAAAAGGGCATAGGCAAGAGTAATGCTCTGTTGATTGTTAATGTAAGCGAAGTAGGGATACACATTGGCAAGAAGTGGCGCACCATTATTCACTAGGAAGCTAACAATTGGTTGTATATATGGGCTTGCCTCTTCACTGAAAGCCCCATCATTGGGTGGGTATGATTTTCCCAGCAAAGTCATGTCTATTGCTGTGGAAACCTTGATCTGGCCTTGTAGATTGGCAGATGAAATTGCGTCCTGAATGTTCTGCATGGCAGGTAGGACGTATTGGGCTTCATTGTCACTTGGGTGAATTTCATTTCCAACGGCAATGTACTTGATTTTGACGTCCTGGGAGTAGGGTATCACGTAGTTATTGACCCATTCTGTGGCACCCCCTGACTCAGTAAGGGATTGAAGGTTTCCGTGGCCACACCGAGGATCAACTCTATGTTTGAACCTCTGAGGGCTTGAAGGGCTCCTTCGTCTTCGTAATATGTGCGCATTTTGTTGATTCCTTGGGCTTTATATAAGTCAATAACTTCTTGCCTCGAGGGTAGATTATCACCTTTCACTCCATAACACACTCCTATGGGCTGTGCAACTGCATTATGTGGAATTGAAAGTAGGTGACACTCTGAGGATAAATACAAATGCAATTTGTAAAATATAGGAGACTAGTGGTTGAGATGTCCTTGGCCCTAGCAATTATTAGGGGCGTTTGTTTCAAATGTTTGAAATTATTTTTGTAGGAATTGCATCTTTCGAAATGATTTCTGGCATCTTTAAAAATTATTTATTTAGTATTAAATATTTATGGAATTATTTGTTAAGATTTTCAAATAAATTTAAAATTTGTTTGCTTTATAATATATATTTATAATAATATATGTCATAATTTTTAAAATATCCTTAAATCAAATAATTGTGATGAAAAAGTCAAATAATTTAAGGATGATTTAGTACTTGTGCTTAATAATTACGATCCCAAGTCATGGGAATTTTTTTTTCATCCTTCAACTTGAAAATGAAATCTTACTAGATCATAGGAAAATATTTTTCCATGGAATAATTAATACCTAATTTTTTTTTTGGTAAACTTGTAACAAACATAAGAACATATCATTCCAACTATGTAGTTCTTGGAATAATTAAATATACCCCGAAACAAACGTCATTAGTTAATATGGAGAAGAAATTGAAATAAAAAAGTGCATGCTAAAATTTAAAGAAAATTTTAAAATTTTCACATTTCTTTTGCGTAATATCCCTTGTAGAAAAATGATTAGTGTACAACAAAATTTTACAACAATACTACTCCACTATGTATACATGCCTTCTTTATTTATTTCTCTCCTTTCTACCCCACATCTCCATTTTGTTATTTTGTGCAATTTACACTATGATGTAGAATTGTTGTCATATTTTTGTTGTATACTATTCATATATCTCCCTTGTAAGCTTAAGGGCTTGTTTGGTTTGAGTTTTCAGTTTCAATTTTCTAGTTTTGAAATTTTGAAGGAAAATGAAAACTAGAAATGAAAACTAAAAACTAAATTTTGTAGTTTTAAATTTTTAGGATTTCCTTCATAAAATCTGAAAACTAAAACTGAAAATGAAAATTAAAAATGAAAACCAAACCAAATAACCCTTAGTATGTTATTAATGGAGTAGTGATTGTGACAAAATTATTTTGTGCTCTGGGATAATAGAAGAAATTAAATCATCCTATTGGTATAGAAGACAACATGATATAATAATAATAATAATAATAATAATAATGAAAACTTAGTGCACCTACATATTCTATAACATTTTATATAGAAAATAATTTTTCTCAATTTAACCAATAAATTATAATTACCTATCATCTCAATTATATATGCAAAATTTTAAAATAATTAAACACTTATGAAGACGCTAAAATAATTTTAATTTTCATATGTTTGAGGGATCATTTTTATTTGAATAATTAATATCATAAATCTTCTCTTAGCGGTTTGTTTATTGCACATAGATTTAGAATTTTAAATAATCTACCAAATATAAGTTTTTTTTTTCAAAAGTTAATGAAATGCTCGGCAAAGTTCTCATGCAAGAGAGCAGCAAATACATGAAAGAATCTAAAGCAATTCACATATGTAATGAAAATACATCATAGACAGAATCACAAAACAAAAAGCTTTCTGATCTCAAGGAGAAAAACTTGTAAGTTCAGTCGGGTAGTCTTTTAGCAATACAAAGAAAAGGAACAGAAAAGATAAAAATAATAAATTTAAAAAAAAAAAAAACAGATCTATTAATGAGAAAGAGAGAGTTTTATAGACCTGTAAACTCCAGTCCAATGGACGACAGAATTCCAACAAGCAGCAATATGGCAGACATTGCGATTTTGATTTCAGAATTTTACCAAGATGTAATCCAAACTCTTAACACCGATATCTTTTGCACCACAGGCTAACACATATTTATATAAAAAAAAAAAATTCTAGATGATCAGACTAATTTTTGTCATAAAATAAATATAATAATGATGCAGATTGATAATATTTCGCTTAATAAGTAAGACTTATTATTACGTTTAATTTAATTACACTTATGTATTCGGTAAAAAAGTCTAGCTCCATATGCATAAAAATTTAAATATTTTGCATGATATGGTACCTGCAATACAAGACTTCTTGCCCCGTCAATCTTTCAATCGAAGTTCAAGAATTATATTAAAGTCAAATATTTTTGGTATTATTTTTCTATAATTTGCTCAATAATATTATAATTGAAATTAAAACTTAAATTATTTGTATTAGTATTTTACCATATTTGGATATTAATTTTTTATAATTGTTCAATAATATCATCATTGCAACTAAAACATTAACTAATTTATAAAAAATAAATTACTAGTATTCCATTATATATTGGTATAATTTCTTTTGCTAAAATTGCTTGATAATACTATGATTGCAATTAAAATATTAGCTGCTTAATAATATAGCAATTAATTATATTCACCATATTTAAATATATATTTTTATTATAATAACTTCTCAATAATTTTATCAATATAATTAAAACACCTAAAAAGAAAAATCAATACAAATAAAACATCAATCATTTAGGATAATAATTGGCAGCAGTGCACGATATTTGAGAATTGAATTCTGACGTAATTGCTCGATCACATTATCATTTTAATTAAAACATTAATTGTATATAAAATAATAAATTATTAGTTGTCACAATGTGTATCATAGATATCATGACAAGGGGCAACTAAATACTCCATCCATTTCAAAATAATTTTTTCACTTTTTTAGTTTATTCATATATATATATATATATATATATATATATAATTATAATTTATGTCCAGACATATCATTTTATAAATAAATCTAAAAAATAAAAAAAATTATTTTAAACAGATATAGTAATTTATTGACAACTTTGTGCAAAATTAACACCAATAGTTTTTGGGTAACTCTATAAAACCCAAGGTAAATCTTGGGATTTAAACCCTTGCCTACATAGATCAATAATAAATCTACATATATATAAATTTTTTTTTTGTCAAAATTTGAATTTGTGAAGTAGTACTTAAAGAAATATAATTTATAAAATGAATCTTTATTTTTCATAAAATACAACTATTTCCTTGAAATATGATATTATTACACGTTTATGCTCTCTATTTCTAAAATATATATTTCTATCCCCTAAACAATTAAGATAAGCTACACATTACTTTATTTTAATTTTTTAATTCTATATTTTCTCATATTTATAATTTTATTTTTTATCAAAATAAATTTTATTAAAACTTATATATTTTAATTCTTAACAAAATAAAACATACATGGCTTATAATATATAAAATATTTAACATTTTAATATTACTATATCAAGAGAGAAAATTATTGATAGTAACAATAATTTATAATAATTATCTTAAAAAATAAAAATCACATATTTTCTCAACTATTAATTTTAGGATACTAGTGTATATTTTTTATATTGAAATAACAATATTCTTCTTATTACCTTCTTCATTATTCATTATTATATACCATACTAAAAAAAATATTTTTAGTTTTATATGAATTTCTAATATTAATAATTAAAAAAATATTTAAAATTTATTTTTAGAAAAATAATTATTACAAATTATTAATAATATTGTTTTCCCAATATAGTAAAATTTTTAAATTACATTATACGTATAAAGTATATATAATCCTTGTGCATTGCACAAATTTATTTACTTTTTACTATAACTTATTTTAATAAAACAAGTTTTAGAAAAATTGCGATAGTTATTTATAATACCAAAACTAAAAGTAGAATAATAAAATTTTTCTATTAACATAACTGTCATAATCGACCTGGATCATGACCGCACATGAGAAATCCATCCTCATGTAAGCCTCGTGATTGCTACGCCGTTCTATATGCATACTTTATTCATAACTATAAATGCTAAACTATTTTAATACAAAAGAATCATGGTAAACAAAATGCTATATATATATATATATGGTCTGGGATCCTGCTATCATATCACTAGAGCACTCTACAAAAAGAATCAAAACACTTCACGACACGTGAAGCTCACCAAGCTAAAATAAGCTATTGCGAGGAGGACGAAAAGGAGGATCCTAGCTACACCTATCTATAAGAAAAGGAAGAAAAGAAGGGGTGAGTTTTGTTACAAAACTTAGTAGGTGGATCCTCATTCATAACCGTTATAACACCCTAATATTTAACTCAACATACCTATGACGTATTTAAGTTAATTATTAGTTATTACTTTTTTATTCCAGTTCTTTAAATTAAACTCTTGAAAAATACTTTAATGAAATTATAGGTAATTTTTTTTTTGAACTTTGAAAATAAAATGTGAGTCACGCATATTAAGTAAAACCCATCGTCGTCTCACACATAGAGAGGAGAAATAAAAACTAGTCACATACGTACACAACTATCACATGAACATAATCACATTATCACATATAGTTATAGCATAAGTATTAACCGTTCTATATCAAGCACCAAAACACACTACCTACCAATTGAGCTTAAGTTAAGTATAGTAATCCAAGACGAACAATAGCAATCTAATACAAAATAAACTAGCATAATATTCCTTTCCTCACTACTCCTCTAAAACGTTTGGAGTGAAAACCACGATCAACTCGTCTCGTGTGGCATAAAGTCTCGTGGTTCGGACATAGGCGCCTGAGCGAGGACGGGTGCGCCTCTACGTAGGGTCGCTCTCTCATTGGCTGCATGATCGTGGTCTCTTCATCATTATCACCCCCCACCTCCATAGGGACAATAGGGACGAGACCTACCTGAGGGGTGACAGAAGGGTAGATCCTTTAGGGGTTCGACCATGACCCCAACAGAACGAGGTGGTGACCGGGTGTGTAATTTGGGAAGTCCCAAATAGATGATGCAGCGAGTAGTATATGGAAACTGAGCTCACGGACGCGAACGCTCGAAGGCAAAATCATCTGGGAATGGAGTGGGGAGAACCAGTTACTAGAAACGGGTGCGAAAGGGACAATCCATAAAGACATACAAACAAACTGTACAATGACCCACAAAATGATAGGACCGGTTGATTGGGTCATAATGTATTTCCCACATAGGGCATCAAAGATCACGAATGTCGTCATTAGCATCTGAAGACGAGATGGAAAGAAAAGAAGAGGGAATGAGAAACTTATAAAGAATCTTAGAGGGCTTTCACTTCCTAATGCGTTGTGTCATCATCATCGTCCTCAGGAATCTGAGATTCATTATGAAAATGTGAGCATGCATAAGGTTCATTTATTAATTTCCAAATACCTTTAGCCGAGGTCCGTGTTTTTTGGCATGAGTCTTAATGTCATGGATGCATCATATTATGTCATGGATGCATGTCAATGCCATATGCCAATTATCATAAAAATATCACAATCAATGACAATGAACAAAAACCTTTCTAACATGATTTCTACTCAATATTCTTTTAGGTGACTTAAATTTCTTATTCACTTTTCCTTTGGGGCCGCCCTATATCTTCTCTCCTCTTGAGAGTTTCTAGGTTATGAGCTCATACCTAACTAGTCGTCACTAGTTTACACTTATCCTTTTGATAAGCTAAATTCTTGACTCCCAAGAGTGCTGGTTAGGGGGCATAGGAACACCTTTCATAACCATTAATTCCTGGAGTCTAAAGGGTTCTTTTTGGATTACCTCTCATAATCTTTAATTCTGGAGTCTAGAGGATCATTTCCATGTGTCTTATGTCACCTTTATTTTAGCATGTTAATTAAAGTGCAAACTTGAATATTATATCATAATAACTTATGAATTCATATTTCATACTCATAGAACACATCAATTGTGCATCTTTAAAATCTCAATCACAATTGCAATTCAGCATAACATGATTTGTATGGGTATGCTATTATCAACATCTTATTGAAAGGTAAACATGCTCCTATCCAGGATGTTGAATTAAGGACTGGGCTTAGCTAATGCACATGCTATGCTTTATCAAGATATACACAATGCACCAATGGTTATCACAAACACAATTCTCATTTTCAACCTCAAGTTATCGGTAATTACTCGTTAACCTTTAAACGAGTCAAAACTACAAATTGGTTTAATCTAACACTTGTAATTATTCTTTTATGCAACAAAGAGATCAATAGTGGTTATTACAATAATTTTCACTAACTTTTAACTTTATAAATAGTACCAAACAACATTAAACAATATTACATTTTAAGTGTTCTAGAAATTGTGTTTTTGACCCTTTTTAATTACCGCTTTTCCTAAGATGCTAAAATTAATTATTACACTAATTATTAGCAATTCTTACACAATTAGAAAATCCCAAAACATCACTATATATAAACTAATAATCCAAATTAGTAGCCATAATTCACATCTCTAGAAGCTTTCAAAAATTGCACTTTTGTACATTTTTAGTTACTAGATTTTCTTAAAATTATCTCAAAGCATTGAAAACACATGAACCCTTAACATAAAGTAAACCTCAACTCTAGGCCTATTATCATTATAAGGCCGAAAGTATATGTTAGAAGTATGTCAATGGTTAAAATTTTCATTTAAGATAAAAGGAGCAAGTCTTGAGCTTTAGAGATTTAGGTGATAACTAGAATCATAAACATACCATGCAATCTCATTTTTAATCTTGGTCATTATAAGGTGATAACTGTGGAATATAAATATGATATGCAAGGCTTGAAATATAAACATAATGTGCAAGTCCATTTCCTTATCTTTAATATTTAAAGTGATGATTTGAAATTTAAACATGTTGTGCAAGACTTGGAAATTTAAACATGATGTGCAAGTCCATTTACTTATCTTTAAGAATTAAAGTGATGACTTGAAATATAAATATGATTATGCAAAGCTTAAAAATTAAACATGATATGCAAATCCATTTACTTATCTTTAAGAATTAAGGTGATGACTTGAAATATAAACATGATTATGCAAAGTTTGAAATAAGAATTAAGGGGATAACTTGAAATATAAATATAATTATGCAAAGCTTGAAAATTAAACATGATATACAAATCCATTTACTTATCTTTAAGAATTAAGGTGATAGCTTGAAATATAAATATGGATGCAAGTACATTTCTATATCTTGTTTAGCTCAAAGCTCAAGACCTTTAAAGAATAAAACTTTTTGACTCCAAATATTCTTAGTACAAAGAAAGTGAGCTTTAGAGTTCTTAATACCATGGTTGCAAGAACCTTATTCTTGAACTCATTATCAAGCTAAAAAAGAATCAACGTAAAGGAAACTAACAATTTTTCTATAAATCTTTTACAACAAAAACTAAACCTTGAGCTTTAGAGGTCCATCATATGATGGATTCACAACTACCACCATGGTTCCTCATCATCAAGCCATGGTCATTAACAAGCCATAGGAACCAAATTTTAGAGGAAAGAACAAGAGAAAGAATCATAGAATAAACTCCCTACCAAGTTGTTTCTTGTTTACAAGAGATTAAGTTTGATCTTTTATGAAGTAAGAAGAAGAAAATTTGATGCTAATGGTGATGATGAATTTGGCCAAGGCTAGTTAGAATGGAGGAAGAATTTTTTTTGTGTTTTTGTGTTTGGAAATGGAAAGGTTATGTGTTTAGGAGTTGATTTATGGTTGGAATGTGTATGCTTGAGGTTTAGAGCTTGATTAGAGGTTAAGAATGGAGTCTCTTGAATGTGAATGAGGAAGAAGAAGAAAGCTTGAAGTCTTAAGAGAATTAGAGAACTTTGAGCAACTTTGAGTAAGGAAACTATCAAGTAAGCAAGTGCTAAGGCTAAGAGTGTTTGTGTGCACATTTTGGCAATGGAAGAGCATCTATTTATAGGCTCATGGGGCTGTTGGCTGCTGCAAACATGGATGGAAATGGAGGGTTTATTTCATTTTTTAATTAAAGAAAACTTTAGAAAAAGAAAGCTTATATGGTTGTAATAATTTTGTTCATGTATAATGGATTAAAATACTAAAATATGGTGCTAATGGGAGACATTGTGGTTGATCACTACATGGTTGAAATGGGTGGGTTTTCTTTTAATTACACATAACCATAAATAATGAAAAAGAAAGCTAAAGAAATGGTGATAAGGTTGAATATGTTTCTTTGTTGGAAAAACCATTAAAATATGATGATATGGAGCAAAAAGGGACCTGGTTTCTGATTGCATTGTGATCAGATTGCTCATTATTTGTAAGTGGTAAAACATGTATTAGATGTCTAATTACTTAGGTAAAAGATTAGGAATTGATAGATTAGTGAAAAATGATAAAAGGTTAAGTGTTTAGGACAATTCAAGACAAGGTAAAAAGAAAAATCATACACTAGTAAATGAAGTTAATTTCAAATGAGTTAAAATCAATTTGTAACATAAGTTCTAAACTTAGGATAAGAAAATGTAATTGTACTAGATTTTACCTAAATCGAAATCTTAACCTTAAGCTTAAAATAGTTAATTTTATGAGTTCTTGTGATTAAGGAAAGGAAAATTTAATTTTACCTTAAGCAATCTTAGGCTCTAATTACCTCAAGTAATTATTTTTAGCCTTAGGTAATTAATTTTTAACTCAAGGTTAATGAATGAAATCAATTTGAAAAGGATTAGAGCATAATATCGCCTCAATTACTTAAGTAAACTCATTAAACATTAACTAGGGGTAAAAAGGTAATTTCATGTAAAACTTTTCTGAATTACCTGAACTTTCCAAATATTACTTAGTACAACCATTTTAGGCTTCCTAAGTGATGACCGGGTTCAAACATTGCTCAATCTAGGTTAAATTACCGTATAAATTGGTAATTTCACGTACGGAAAAAATGAAAGTTGAGATTTTTACCTCAACATCAACATATCACAAATCATTCCTTTCAAACATAAATCTAACCCTTGAGGATAGCCAGGATTGGCTATTTTTGATTTCTGAAAACCTTAAGGGCATTTTGGTCATTTTGCGCATTAAAATCGAGATTTGCAATTTTCGCACAAATTGTTATCCAAGACTCGTATAATGTTACCCTAATGTTAAAATTCCTAATTAAGGTTTGTTCAACCTCAATCTCGTGCGAAAATTACCTAAGGGCATTTTGGTAGTTTGTACGACGCAAAAATCGAGGCGTTACAACCTGCATGCAACAAGAAAACATTATACATAAATGATAATACTGCAATGTTCATAAAACATTTCTATTTACTTTACATAATAAATATCATCTTTATCTTCTCAAGAATTACAAAAGAGAATAAACTATCTATCAACTGTAGAGATGTGTCTCAGTCCTTGGCAAACAAGAGCCCCTAGCTATATGAGATCTTAATGGTCCCTGAGCGAATCGCGTCTCAGTGGACCGATCTAAATCAAGGACATCTTGCCCAGCGGGCCTTGGTATACCAAGGTTAATAGAATAATTGTTGTTAACTCACATTTATGTTCATCTAGGAATTCCCTAATCTAAAATCAACTAAAGTCATAAAAGGGAGATTCTATGTTTCTAAGTTCAATATTTCTCAATTTTTACAATAAACATGAAGCTTTAAGTCTCATATCGTCAATCATAGCTAATACCAATTTGTCATAACCAAATCGAATCATATAAAATTTACGTAGAGTAAATGTAGTCTTATGCTTCCGCAAAAATATAAATTTTCATGCATATATTTAAATGGAATGTTTCTAAATAGAGCACATTTTTCATATAATTCTATATCATGTGAAAACCAATTTTTCTAATTCCCTACATATTCGTAACACTAGAAAATAATAATATAATGACCAAAATAAGGCTATGAGATTAGACCCACTCACCTGGAGGGGTGGAATGTGAGGGAACAACTTTAGAGAGCTCCAAGGAGAAGGATGACATCATGTCTGTCATTACAACTATAAAACTCATAAGAAATCTATGGGTACCCGTAGATTACTTCTAGATTAATACTAACAATATTGGGGAGCACCCCCACTTGACAATAATGAAAGAAACCACAAAGCCCAACCTAAGATCATGAAGGAATGGAGATGAGAACAAAATCTAACAACATTTACATACCTTTAAAGCTTGGAGGATGAAAATTGATGTAGGATTGGAAGAAGAAAAGAGAAAAAGGAGAGAAAGGGGAAGGGTTTCGTTCTGGCATGGGTGAAGGGAACCTTGAAAATGGGGTTTTATAATAGGGGTTGGTCACTTAACAAAACTACATTGTTTCGGATCCGTTCTAACACAGGTGCTCGATGCAGCGAGCATATGCCACCAAACGGGCATAGAAAGGCTCGCTTGTCGCGGGTGAGTGAGGCTCGCTGGAACGACCTACCTGCATAATTCTCTAGAATTTCAACCCAAACATGATTTTTGCATCTGGATCGATTCGGCAACTTGGATGGGTTCTAGACCCTAGGGCCATACGAAACTTATCTATAGACACGTGTACGTAGGTTATCACAATAACATTATATTAATAAAATTTATAATGTAATTCAATATAAAATAGAGTTGAATATAATAATAAAAATATTTTTCATTAGTATTATATCAATTAAAGTTAATATCATTTGCATCAAATAATTTATTTTATATTTTATAATTTATAATTAAATATTATTTTTATTTGAGAACTTGAGTAGTCAAACAATTTTTACTACTAAAGAAGCAAACATATCTGTAGAGAAAATAAATAATATTATTGATGATAGTTCCACTTTTTGTTTTGGATATCTTAGATAGTAGTTTAAGTTACAATTTTTTAGGTTTTATATATATATATATATATATATATTCTATTTTAATTATAATAGATGTCACTCATTAGAATTTTTCATTATTATAAGTACATCTGATTTATGTATATTTAAACTCTATTGCGTCATCTATTTTTACTTATACATTACAATGATGAAGTATCATTCACTAAAATCTATTAATAATAAAATATTCTAATTGAAAAAGAAATTGGGCGCGTACTTATTTATGTAACCTTTCAAAGTTGTCATAAGTTTATCTTACTCAAAAAGAGAAGGTTGAAACACAAATAAAATATACAAAATGTACAAAAAAGTTGATTATACGTATAGAGATAATACCCATGCAATGCACGGGTTTAATTAAAAAATTTTATAGTTGTTTTCAATTATTATAATTTTATAACAAAATTGTGATAATAACTAAAAGTTAGATATAATATGATAATAGAGTCTTTTGAAATTATTCTATACTAATAGCATTGAGGGATGATGATAAACTTTCATTTCTGACAACATCTTTAGCATAATTATATATTTTTAATATAATGATGTAGATTGAAAAAAAATTATATATTTAATAGTTAATATATAGTAATACAATATTTTTTATTCTCAAGTGTAATTTAATAATAAATATATAATGTTGTGTTAGTTGTATGTATCATAAAAAACATATATAATTAATCACCAAAAGAGCACATATAAATCTTTTTTTTACCTTTGGTTAATAACTGTTTACTCAATTTTATATTTTGACAATTAGTCTCTTAATATTCACACTAAACCTATTTAAAACAAATTGGCATAACTAAACTTGATTGGATTTGATATATTATGAGGCTCATTACAAAATAGGTTTAAGAGTAAATTCCAAATTGGTCCTTGCCAATTTCAACATTAGCCAGTTGGTCAATAACAATTAGAAGTGTTAACTTGGAACAATGTCAATTTTCAGGCAACAAGTGGTCCCTAAATAGAACTGTCACTGTTCTGGTGACATGATAAGCTGACCCACCTTAAATTACTTCCTTGTCCCCACCCACCCCATCACACTTTTTCATCCTCCCTATAAACACCCCACCATTACACTCCTCATCCTCACCATGAAAACCCCACCATCACTCACTCTCTTCCTTTATTTCATTGAATTACCTCTTCTTCTATGAGCCGCTATGAAATAAGGACCCACCACCACCATCCATTACCTAAACCACACCTTCAGCGGTGATGGTCAACGACATGGCAGCAACTTCACGCACAGAGGAGGAAGATGTCGAGTTTGTGTTCGTGTTATGGCGGAGGGCGGTTGTTAGATTTGGGATGTGACGACAACGTGTGATGGCAGAGGTCGCGATGAGGCTAGAGAGGGCGTGATGGTTCATGGTGGTCACGGTAGGTTATGGTGGCGAACGACGCGGTGGAGGTGGAAAGTATGTGATCCTCTTCCCATTTTTTCTTTATTCTATTCTAATTCATTTTTATCTTTCCTCTTCTTTTTTTTTCTCTTTTATTTTACTCTTAAGCTAAAGGCTTGTTGTGATGTTATAAGGGGTTTGGGTTAATTGATTTGTGGTTTATGTTATGGTTTGATTTTTCTTTTGATGGTTGTTGTTGTGGTTTTTTGATTTTAGGGTTTTTGTTTGTGATGTGGTGGTGTTGCTGATTTTTGTAATTTCTGATTTGGGTGGTTTTATTTATGGTGGTGGTTGCAATAGTATTGTACTTGGCCTGTAGGTTGAGGAGGGGTTGGTGGTGAAGCCATGGAAAGGTTGTTGTTGTTGGACCAAATCCAACTTAGTTGAATTTTGATTGGGGTCATTTTTGAAATTTAACCAAATCAAATGAATGTTGGCAATCTTTTCAACAATCTATAAAAATTTTGACATTATACATAATAAAGTTATAAAATTTTACAAAAAAAATAAAATTTAAGAGATATTTTGAGATATTATTTGGTGAGATTTGTATTCCAAAAACCAACCCAATTTAAAAATCAAATTAAGTTTAGATTTGATTCAACTTAACCCAACTCGTTTCATGGTAATATGACTCTTTTTATAATCGGGGTCAAGGGGCGACGGGTAATTTTGGGAATACGAGAATTAGTAAGGGTGAAAATTGATTTTCCAATATAATGTAATATTTGAGACTATGCCAACGAGATTCTTGATACCCTTATGGTTGTCGCCGTTGTTTCAGAAAAAGAAAAAAACTCGTATCATCGGAAATGTCGGTGAGTTTCAAGCTTTCGATCCCCTTTTGCTCAGATCTGCTTCGTTCATGTCGTTCCATTCTATGTGTCAATGTCGTTTGACATTGCTTCATGAAATTTTTTCCCTGTTTTTTTTTGGTTTCAGATCCCATATGGGTTTCTTCTCTTCTTCGTTTGTTTGTGGTGCATTGTGTTGTTTGTGCTTGGACGCTGAGAAGTTCCACATTGGAATCTAGGAAAGTGAAAGAATGAAAAGAAAATAAATCAGAAAAAGCTATTGTTTGGATTTACAAAATTTGGATGGAATGGAGCGGAGATGGATGGAATGTGCGGAATGGGATGGAATGAAAAATCCAAACGATGAATTGGAATAATCGCTTCAATCCATTTTATTCAATTCACTCGCTCACCTAACTACAACAATCCAAACATATATCTTTGTTGTATGGGAAGTCAGAATTAGGAGCTATATGCTGCAACTTGCAATGCCTTTGGTAATTGTCTTTGACATATTTTCTTTCCAAAAAAAAAAATTATGATATATAAACTATAAATGGTTGTTATGCATAAATGCTCTGCTGTAAGTAATCGTTTGGATCTTCAATTTTCACCAATGACCTTTTGGATCTAATGAAATCTGCAAAGAAGATAGAACAGTGAGTGTTGCTATGCAGATAGTACTCATCAGGCTTGTGTGTGTTCCTGCTCTTTCATTTTCAGACTCTCAATTTTCATCATTGTCTTGATGCTTAAAATACGGGCTTCTATTTTCATTGTAACATTTTAACTCTTTTTAAGGTGTTTGACTAGCTTGTCTTACTTTTCCTCCTTTCTTCACATGTCATTGCCTCTTTGGCTTCCTGATTTACAGAATATCATCCTAGAAATACATTGATTTAAAATTTCATGCAGGCCCCACTTGACCAAACTGATCAAAGAGTTGACATGATTCCCCCCTCTACAGCTACACAAAATTGGAGTATTAATGTTTCGGATGTGAGTAAGAAATTTTTACATACTAACATTGGATATGATTACAATTGTAGAATACACAGTCCAGGTTTAATAATATTTTTAGTGTGGATTCGTGATCACAGCAATATATTGCGCAGCTTCAACAATAGACCTGTAACAGCAATAGTCTTACCATTGGAGAACTAGTATAGATATTACACATAATGTTTTGCCAACGAATGTTCTTATGGCACTAGTTAAGGAATTAAAATTGAAACTACCAATGAAGAGTAGAAGCATTTAATATCTTGAAAATCCCAAAAATATTCAATTAGGGTATATATTGACAAAACCCTCAAGATTATTAGAGATTCTGAATGCCTACATGTATAAGGGACTCTAAATGACTCGAAACATTTTCAGCTATGTTTTGTTTGGCAAACTGTATTTTCTGGCTCACTACATTCATGGTTTCATTTTGGTTAATCCTCCAAAATGTTTCTTATCTGTGCCCTACTGTCCTTTATATTTTGGTTGTGCCCATTCTTCTAAGCAGTTTACCAGATTCAGTTGTCCGTTGGTGGAGAATTTTCCCAAGTTCATTCCGTTTTGACATGTTACAGATAAGAACAGTTAAGGTTAGCAACATATCACTGGCTACCTCCAAGAAGGATATCGGAGAATTCTTCTCATTTTCAGGTGATATTCAATATATTGAGATGCAAAGGTTAGAGCACTTGTAACGTACTCATCTTTCTTCGTTTCTTATGATTGTCTTTTGTCATTGTTTTATCTTTTGCACTAAATGCCACCCTCGCCTTTGGTGGGCATTCTGCAGAGAAAGTGATCACACCCAGGTTGCTTATGTTACCTTTAAGGATATACCGGGAGCAGAAACAGCAGTTCTCCTGACGGTATATTTATAAGCAAAACAGTATTTTTCATGATAATGAGATGTGTTGCACCATTTATTCTATTGGTACTTTTTCCATTTAATCACTAAAGCTGATAGAAGATAAGATAAAATGAAACAGATACTTCTAGTTGATCTTCCTTTTTTTTTTTTTTTTAAAATGATGTACTTATTCTTCAATTTTTAGTGTAGGGTTCCAAGATAGCTGATCTATATGTTACCATTACTCCGGTGGAGAACTACCAGCTGCCCCCTGAAGCTCTTCCATTTAGTCCAGTAAGTAACTTAATTGTTAGTTGTG
Source organism: Dalbergia oliveri (assembly GCA_030441495.1). NCBI lineage: Eukaryota > Viridiplantae > Streptophyta > Magnoliopsida > Fabales > Fabaceae > Dalbergia > Dalbergia oliveri. The sequence continues at coordinate 6,390,220 of JAMLFY010000017.1, forward strand.
TCACTTATTGCATGTAATTGAGTTCATCAAGCACCATTGTGTTGCTACTAATACATTTTATGTAGTCCTATGCTCTAAAATGTGAACACTTTTGCTGAATATGTTTGTGATATGTTCCAAAAATTATCAGTGTCAAAGTAACATAGGATTTTAATGTGTTTTACGGATCTAATTAAATTATTTTTCTTGACTGACTCTTCATGTCATGTCAGATTTCAAAATATATTGCTTACTTATTGCTGCCTAACTTATATAGTTCTAAATATCTGTATCTTGATGTGATAATAAGATTTTAGATTTACTTTGTATTGCTGATAATATCAGCAACTTTGGGCACCAATGAAAGCTAACTCTGGTCTGAAGATGCTGGTTGAAAATCTTAGATACACACCAGATTACAACTTGTATCCTAACAGATCTAGCTATGTGTTGTTCAAACATTTTTCCTTGAAGTTAGATTAATAACTAAATAGCTACAATGTGGGTGTCGTACCCTGTGCTCTAGTCAAATATACTGTAAACTTTGACATCAGGCCTATTTGAAGGAGACTTTTGGATCTTCAGCTAGATCTAGGTGCACAGTCTCTGACGTGTACTCAAGTTCTTCCCTTACTGTCAAATTCTAAGTATCTGTGAGGTTTCTAATTTACAATGCTCTTCTCAATAGACAAACCAAACTGCTACTGCAGTTACAAAGGCTGAAGATGTAATGAGCACCATGCTAGCCAAGGGCTTCATTTTAGGGAAGGATGCAATCAACAAGGCAAAAACCTTTGATGAACGTCATCACTTGACCTCAAATGCTTCTTCCACAGTTGCTTCCATTGATCGTAAGATTGGCTTAAGTGATAAACTAAGCATTGGAACCGCTATTGTCAATGAAAAGGTGAGAGAGATGGATGAAAAGTTTCAGGTTTCTGAAAAGACAAGGTCTGCTATTGCTGTTGCTGAGCAAAAGGCAAGTAGTGCTGGATCTGCAATCATGAGCAATCCTTATGTATTAACTGGAGCTTCATGGGTGTCAAGTGCCTTTACTGCTCTAGCAAAGGCAGCGGGGACGTCAGCACAATGACCAAGGAGAAGGTTGAACAAGCTGAGGTGGAAAGGAAGGAGATAATTTACAATGAAAGGAAAGGAACTGTTGATGAATTCGCGCAGATTCACTTCGAGGAGTCTTCAGATGTTGGCCCTGCAGTAGTTCCTGTTAATTCTGGTGACGACAGTAAGCTGGGAGTCGTATAACTTGAGCTGATTCGCAATCCCTTGCATCCGAGCAAGCACAATTCGATTGATTTAGTTAGCATATCCGTTGTCAGTCTTCAGTTGCTGCAAGTTTGTTGTACTATTGATGAGTCTTGTTGATTGTTATAGTGATGTAAACTGTAAAGGTCTGTCTGATAGCTGTGATTGTTAAATATGGTCATCATTCATGAAAAATGTTAATTGTTATTCAATATCATGTTACTATTCCTGTTTTTTGGTCATTCATTTATCCCCTTTGATCATATGTTTTTGGAGGGGTTTAATGTGTACATTATTATCAGTATAATACTTCTGCAGAACCTTGTGTCATCAGGAACATGCATTAAGACAGTTTTTATCACCGTTTACATTGAGAGAAAGAACAGGTGATAATGTATAACTCTGCTTTTCAGTTCTACATATGTCTGTCCTGGATACTTTAGTTCTTGAACTCTTCCTGGTGTTGCCAGCTCAGTTGATGTCTTCAAAATTGAAAGAAATTCATTTTTTCACCTCTCTTAATTTGTTATTTTGGCAAATCTCCATAGTCCATTTTTCACTTCACAGGCAAGAATGCATTTTCACTTTAACGTTTTTCTATTCTTCCATATTTTTGTGAATGATCCTAATACAAATATTTTGGGATAATGTTGCTAACTTTGTAATATATATAACCGTTGAACCCATTATCTGTCATATAGATTATTTATACCAAAGTTCATAAAAATTGAATATTAATAAAATTGTAATCATACGGTTCTTATTCTTGCTAATTTTTTGTCAAAAGCAATAACTTCTTACCCTGCACAAACTCATAAATATGCCGTGTCTTGAGATATCATACGATGGAAATAAAAGCAGCTTTATATCTGATGATAAAAATCAAAGAGAGAAACTGCAATTTGTTTTCTTGTGGTGTATAGCTCACCTTCAGTGTCTGCTCTAAGATTATGCACATGTAATGCTGAAGATTTGATCCCATATCTGAATGCCAGTCTCCTACAGCAACAACCACTACAATTTTTCTTTTTTTTTTTTGTTTTTTTGGTAAAAACCACTACAAATTTTCAAAAAAAAAAAAACTATTCTTATCATAGAATGTGGAAAATTGTTAGGATCCCTTCTCATGGGGCTACAGAAGACACACATGAGATAACACTCTGCTTGCATGAACAAACATTAAAGAGCGCATATGATGAGCTCACTCAGGTGACGGATAATTTGGTCCCAGCACAAGTTCTGGACCATCTGATGCTTTCCACTTACACACCGTTAAATTAAATTTCATTAAAATCTAATGGTTAAAAATGTACTCGATTTATTTTGTTGTGAATTTTTATCAGAGCATCACAAATGTTTATCCACTCTTACAATTACCACAATGACTATTTTCAGTCCCGATTCACCCTTCCAACCACTTGACGTATGCTGCACCATCACCATCATTTCATCGAAGTTGTTGCTGCCGGTGGCACTTTCGTTTTCTTGCCTTCATGATTGGCCTTTGAAGGTTCATGCTTCGGTGCCACCTTCAGTCCGCACGCACATGCGCCCGTCGTTCAACTGCGCCCCGCCTCTCCAGAGCCTTCTCTTTCAAGAATATTATTTTCTAGTAAATTAATGTAATTCTCGTATGTATGAAGTGGGTACCTCATGGGTTTTGGATTTTCATTTGTTATTGAATCCTTACATTCACCATTTGCTTGGCTTAGATTCAGATGAAATTTCACTTTCAGATTACATCCCCAAATGGAATGGCTTTTGTTTTTATCTATTTTTATTTCTAAATAGATAGAGCACCTCTTTGTGGTATGGGCGCTGCTTCGGTTGAGAGCATTATTTGATGCACTTCTAGAGACACAGTTGGAGGCGTACGTCAGAGCTGTGGTGTGGGGTGAGCCGACAAAGGTTCTATGGATATCTAAAGTGAATGAGGGACAAATATGTCATTTAAAACTGATATTAATTTTGATTTTGTATTTATTTTTTGAAAACTTATCCTGTACTTTATAAAATTCAATATATTGATACTTTGAATAACTTATAGTTACAAATCTGTCATATGTTTTACTAAATAAATTTATTAACGTTTTATATATTTATGATCAAATCACAACCCTTAAAAGTATGTTTGTGAGTTTAAATTTTAAAGAAGAAAGAAAAATAGAGAACTTATAGTATAAAATTATATTATAAGTCATTTCCTTCTCTCCTTTTCCTCTAAAATCCAAACTTACAAACATACCCTAAATTTAAAAGGTATCAATACCTCAATGTATCATAAGAAAAACCTTATTTTATAAGATCTCTATCGTTAAAATTTTACCGTTAACTCCAAAGGTGCAAATAAGAGCACCTTTAGGTAGCATTTGGTAATTGTTTCAGGATAGTAGAGAAGACAATTAAAGATGAAGACATAAAAAAATTCTTTTTTTGTATTGTATTTGGTTATGAAGATTGCTACCTAAGGGATATTATTGAAAAAAAAATTAAATTTTTATCTTCGTATCATGTTCAATTCCCACTTTTTTTGGATAAAATATAAAAAAATTTTATCTCAGAAACAAAATATTTTTGTCCTTATACTCTATCTCTATCAACAAATATTTTTCCATCCTTATTGTCCCTATATTTCCGTCCCAAACCGTAAATAAACGCCACATCAGAGATTACAAAACATGGGCTGGACCTAATTGTCGGTCACCAACAATGAGTTGCTTCGGCCTCAACGTGGGATTTTTTTTGCGTTAGTGACCTCAACGTGGGCTTGGGTAAGTGGGATGAAAAACTGTCCTGAACAAAACTTTCTAGTGAGCTGCGTTCCAGAAGATGGGAGTTTCGGCGTGTGCGGTGTTTTTGTGAGTGAGTGAAAGAAGCTTCTGTTATCGTGGCGGTGGTGCTTTTGTGTATGCAGGGGAAGAAAAGAAATGCTTATGAAGCTTCACCTTTTCACTTCCACCAACTTACTTCCTCCTACTTCAACTTCAACCTCAACCCCAACCCCGCTTGAAAACTGGGTGCCCATTCCTAACAAAACCGCACCGCCTCCTCGTACCCCCAACGGCAGAAAACATGCCACAGACCAAGACCCGCCCCCACTGCCAACAAAGAAACTGAATTCGGATCATAAAACACCCGATTCCAGGCTCGTAAAGAAAAACGGTTGGCGGCAGAGCAAGGCGCGTTCCACGTGTTCGACGAAACGGGTTTGTTACGGCGGGCGCATTCCTGCTATTCTGCAGGCTCTAAGCGCCATTCAGGATCTGGACGTGGCTCTCAGGCCGTGGGAGGAGGGCCTCAGCAGCAAGGAAATGAGCATTGTCTTGAAGGAACAGCTTTCTTGGGAGAGGGCCCTGCAAATCTTTGAGTGGTTCCAGAAAAGGAGGGTGGTGGTAGTACTAGTAGTTGTTGTTGTTGTTGCGAGCTGAACGCAATTCATTACAACATAATGCTTCGTGCCCTTGGCGAGGCGCGGGAGTGGAGCCTCGTGGAGAGTCTGTGGAGTGAAATGAACGCGAGAGGGGTTGCGCCCGTGAACTCCACGTATGGGACCTTGATTGATGTTTACGGCAAAGGTGGGCTCAGAGAAGAAGCGCTTGCTTGGCTTGCCAGGATGCAGAGTCATGGGATGGAACCGGATGAGGCCACAATGGGGATTGTTGTTCAGCTGCACAAGAGGAATAGAGAGTTTCATAAAGCCCAAGAATTCTTCAGGAAATGGTCAAAGTGTGAGCCTTTGAGACATAGCAATGTTTGTTTGTTGAGCTCAAGGACTTGTAATAACTTGATTGACGTGTATGGGAAGGCTGGCCAACTCAGGGCAGCATTTGAAATCTTAGCTAAGATGATCAAAGGAGGTATAGCCCCAACTACAGTGACACTCAATACGATGATTCGCTTGTATGGAAGCCACGGGCGCCTTGAGCGAGTTAGTTTGCTGCTGCGAAAAATGGCAGAGCTTGGATGCCCGCCCGACACAAGGACATATAACATTCTCATTTCTCTTTGTATCAAGCATAATGATATCGGGCTGGCAGTGAAATATTTTGCGGAGATGAAGAGGGGTGTCTTGAGCCGGACCTTGTGAGTTACCGGACGCTTGTGTGTGCATACTCGATAAGGAAAATGGTCCGAGAAGCCGAAGAGCTCATATGGGAGATGGATGTAAGGGGTATTGAGATTGATGAATTCACCCAGTCTGCTGTGACCAGGATGTATGTAGAATTGGGTATGGTTAAGCAGTCATGGTTATGGTTCAGGAGGTTTCATCTAGCTGGGCGTATCACTTCGGAATGTTATGCTGCCATTGTTGATGCATATGGCCGGCGAGGGTATACATTAGAAGCTGAGAAAGTCTTTAACTGCTGCAAAGAAAGGAAGAAGCTTGGTGTCCTCGGGTTTAATGTGATGATAAAAGCTTATGGGATAGGAAGGTGCCATGATAAAGCATGTAAGTTGTTTGACTGTATGGCAGAATATGGGGTTGTTGCGGACAAGTGTAGCTACAGTTCTCTCATACATATTTTGGCCAGTGCTGACAAGCCACACACTGCAAAATTTTATCTGAAGAAAATGCAGAAGGCAGGATTAGTGAGTGATTGCATTCCATATTGTGCGGTGATATCAAGCTTTGCAAAGTTAGGCCAATTGGAAATGGCTGAAGGATTATACAAGGAGATGATTGGATATGATGTGCAGCCTGATGTCATTATTTATGGGGTATTGATCAACGCTTTTGCTGATGCTGGAAGTGTTAAAGAAGCCATGAGTTATGTCAATGAAATGAGAGCGGCAGGCTTTCCAGGGAATCCAACTATATATAACTCTCTGATAAAGTTGTATACCAAAGTAGGCTACCTGAAAGAAGCACAAGAAACATACAAGTTGCTTCAATCATCTGATCAGGGTCCTTCATTATTTTCCTCTAATTGTATGCTTGATCTTTATACTGAGCGACTCATGGTTAAACAAGCAAAAGAGATATTTGAGAGCATAAAGGAGAAAGAAGTTGCAAACGAATTCTCATATGCAATGATGTTATGCATGTATAAGAAAATTGGGAGATTGGATGAAGCCACTCAAATTGCAAAACAAATGAGAAACCTAGGACTCGCAACTGATTTATGGAGTTACAATAACATACTTGGCTTGTACTCAATAGATAGGAGGCCATGGGAAGCTACAGAGACTTTCAAGGAAATGATAAAATCCGGCATTCAACCAGATGATTTTACATTCAGAGCTCTTGGAAAATGTTTGCTGAATTGTGGAGTTTCAAAGCAAGCTATTGGCAGGCTAGAAGTAATGGTTAAGAAGGATGCTCCAGGTGGTTTGAAAGCATGGATGTTGACGCTCTCATGTGTGCTTGAAGGAGATGATTATACAAATGAATAGATGTGGTTAATCATGGATGGACTTTGCATTAGGTAGAAAAGCATGATTGGCAACTTATCTGGACTGCCTTTCGTGTGGAGCTGGTTGTTTGCTTCTTCACTTGCTACATGGCTTAGTTTATAATTGGAGCATTTCAATCATGGCGTCTGGAATCACTTGGGTAATATCTATAATAATTTATTAATTTGTTATCTTCTGGCTTGGTAGTTTGAATAGTTGTCCATAAAACTAGGCAAAATAGTAGGATATCCTAATTATGATGGTGGGATAAATTGATATTATTTTTCAGTTGTTTCATAGTAGCTGAGTATTGCCAATTTTCTGCGGCCTTGTTGCTTAATATATTTAGCATTTTCTTAGGATTATCATGGGTGAACAATTGAGGTACTAAAAGTCATAGTTGTGCGCAAGGGAAAAGATCAGTGATCTGGGATTTCATGAGCAGTGTGATCCTCATGCTGTTGTCAAGATGGACAATCAGGTAACTCGGATTTACATTTAGTTTTTGCCTTGTATGTTTCTAAATGAACAATGTGTAGCATAGTCTAACCACACAACGTTCAAATGATTCATTAAACTGTATCAGATAGCAAAGACCTGGGTTATTAATAACTGCTTGAATCCTGTTTGAAATGAAGAGCTGAATTTCACTGACAGAACCTTTGGGATTTCTGAATTTGGAGATTTTCTTGATATTTGTTTGCCTTAGTTAATATCATCCTTGATTGACAGTTCAAATCAATACATATAATATAATAGAACCATAAACTGTAACTTTTGGCATGTGTCATTCAACCAGAGATTTCTACCATTTTTTTTAAAACTTACTAATAAATCTAATCCATCAAATGTCTCCTCATTTTTACTCCCAAACCAAACTGACCATTAGAAGTATAGTCTATAGCCTGTATTTTGGGATGTGAGACACACTTCTATCACTAGGTTCATAGTACGTTTGATTGTAATTATGAGTTCATAGCATTGTTCAATACCTTCGTATTTCTATTTCGTAAAAAAATCATTTAAGATGAAAACATGCAATTTATAACCAAATTTAACCTAGTTTCATATATGTCAAGGAACAACAATAGCTGTTCTGTCAGTTACAAAACCTTTGGATCCAGATTACCAGCTTCCAACTGCTGCCTTGGTTTCATCTGTGTGCCTTGCACAAGAGACTGTCTACTATTTTGTTATACTTAAAGTAACTAGGCTGTTTGACCTACCAGCCTTTTAATGTTTTGCAGGTAAAAGAAAGTAAAGCTTCTGGTGGTGCTGATTGCTGAATCTGCTTTATGGAAGGCAGAGGATGTGGTCTCCAGCATGCTAGCCGAGGGCTTTATCTTAGGGAAGGATGTTGTCAACAAAGCAAAGAGATTTGTTCAGAAGCACCAGTTATCCCCAGCTTCCTCACCAAAAGTTGCATCTTTTGACGAGGAAATTGGGCTTAGTGAGAAAATAAGTGTTGGAGCTTAAGCTGCGAGTGATGAAGTTCGAGAAGTTGATCAAAAGTTTCAGGTTTCAGAGAAGACCAAATCAGCATTTGCAACTGACGAACAGGAAGTCAGTACTGCTGGTTCTGCCTTAATGAAGAATCACTACACTCACTGGGGCCTCCTGAGTGACTGGTGCCTTTAATAAGGTTCGTAAGGCAGCTGGGGAAGCAGGACAGAAGACTAAAGAGAAAGTGGAGAACCCAGAAGAGCAACAGAAGCTAAAAGTGAAGATCAGAATGCACAGGTCCTTTCTTCAGAATCCTTTGACAAACTTTTGCACTAGTACATTTGTTGATGCACAACTTTTGGAGTATATTTTCATCATGTTGTTAATTTAAGCATTGGGTAATTACAGCAATTCATTTAACTGGTGATGCTGTCCCAATTTCTATGTTTATTCTTCTTCTAATTATACTGTGTTATTGGCGCTATGCTTGCTACAGTTTTACATGCTTCTCCAACTTGAAAGTTTCTTCCTGTCCCTCAAAGAAAAGGCAATAGATTTCTTTAAGTGTTTTTCAAAGAGGAATACATGTTTTAACTAGATTTTTGTTTCTTCTGTTATCCGAATATGCTGGTTTTTCTGTGTGATTGATATGTGATTTCTATGCCTTCCTTGAGTTTTGCCCTGTTTTTGAGGACTGAGAACTATGGGGCTGACTTATTTATTAAAATGACAGCATGAAACAGTCTGTAATTCTTTTATATAGGTTTTTTCAGAATGAAAGCAAGCAGTCATTTTAAAATTTTGGTTTTACTAAAGGCAAACACAGTATATTTTAGGTTTTCCTTTTTGTTGCTGTAACTATATGTTTTAACTTTACAAATGCTCCCAAAGTCTATTCAGTTCTCTTCCATTATTCTCTTTTCTTTATTTATTTATTTTCTGCTTTCGAAGATTCTCTTATTCTTCCTCTGCAATGTACACAAAGAAAACATTGTTGTTGTCTCTCTCATATTCTCACTATAGCCATAAGACTTGGCCCAGTGCATGACTCCCACCTTGGGGTCTGATGAGGGATGTACGTAATCTTACTTTCGCTTGCGAAAAGATTGTCTTCAGGGTTTGAACTCTTGACTTCCAAGTTATAAGACAATAACCTTGTTGCGTTGGGCTCACTCTCTTTCTCACTATAGTCAAGATGATGTTTAAAAGGAATGTACATGTGAATTAAATTGCTAAAACATGATAACAAACTTTTAATTTGGGATGAATTTATATCATGTTTCAGCATAAATTCTCACTCACAGTTCATTAAATTTGATAGGCAGGTTGACCCCATGTTAATTTCGGGAAGCAATGGGGCAACAATCACCCAATATCTGCTTATAATAGCAGTGAATTTGATATTGGATTGATGGTTTGCTAGGTGAGCATTGTTTCTTAGAGAAACTCTGAAGTGAAGACTTAACTTTGGGTGAGCATTATTTCCGAAAACTTTTACTTTAGGGAAAATTTCTCTTCAAATTCAAGTATATTTGTTTTTACTGTTCTTTTTACAAGGGACTTGCCATGGACAATTGGTCCCTGCCAAGTAAACTGATGAACTTATAAATTGAATTATATTTTTCTTTCCCTTTTTGTTTATGGTTCTGGCTTAGTTGTGATTAGTTCATTTCATGATTTTATTGTTCGTGCATGCCTGTCTGCTTGCTTAATGAATCTGAACTTAACGCTAAGCTGATATCTTATGTGCATTTCTAACTTTTACTGAACTTTGGTCTATAAATTTGAAATTATTGTTTCCTACAATCTTGCCTGCTGGGTTTTTAATAGGATTAAGCTCGGATCACAACATTTCTCCACAACATTTGTACATAGCGTGTACAGTTGCAGAAAAAGACAAGAAATTGTGAGTGCACTATGAGACATGAAGTACGGTGTAACACTCTTTTATCATTTAAAATTTTATTTCACCGTCTCCCTCTATATTCCTTCTTCACTCCCTCTCTCTCTCTCTCTCTCTCTCTCTGAAACCACGCACAGCTCCTCTCAAGCTCAGTCTCCCTCTCATGCACTTGTGATGGATGTGGAAGAGAATGTGAAAAGGTATTTTCTCATTTGTTAATGTTTTATCATTTGTGATCTATTCCAAGTAAAGATATATGCACGATCTGAAACTGTCATCAACTAATCATTTTAGAGAGAGAGAGAGAGAGAGAGAGAGATTGGAAGAACAAGTGATTTAAAGAAGAAGGGTTGTTTGTGTGGTTGAGTTTCACTTTGTTTCTCTTGTTGCATAACAAACAAAAGTATTTAATGATCTTAATTACTTCCAATTAAGCAATACCATTGGATCAAGTTATCATGATAATTATAGTGAAGTCTATTGATTTCCTTTGACCACCATTAATGTTAATGAAGTCTTCAAATTGTATTTTTTTTTTTGTATTATAACTTGCAATGAAATTTTTAAATTGGATTTTACTTCTTGTAACTCTACTTCAAATTGGATTCCACTTGTAATGATTTGAAAATTCAAACCACACATCACAATTGTTACTTTTGTTGAAATATAGTGACTTTTATATATTAATAATTAATTAACAATAATTAGCTAGAAGGAATAAAAACAAGTAATTAAAAAGAAATATATATGAGCACAAAAAAAAAAGGCCTAAATTAAGGCTTGATGTGATATTTTAAGTTTTTTTGGGTTCTCCAAAAGCATCTCTTAGAAAGTAATGGTAATATCATTCGGATAAAAATATACCTCATTTTTTATTTTTATTTAAAAAAATTGCTTATGTCCCTTTAAAATACTCTACTAAACCTCAAACACTACAATATAATTAAGTTTTACTAACACTTGGAAAGTGTAACTAAAAATTTCAACAACAATTTTTATAGTTTTAGTAATACTTTGTAAATAATAACTCTTCCTAATAATAAATATTAATAACACTGTGTTTGTTTGAAAGGAAATAGAGAGAAAGGATTGGGAAAGGAAGGAAAGTGAGGGAAGAAGTTATTTTTCGTTGTTTGGTGCAAAGGAAATTGGGAGAAGAATGATTGAATAGTGTCAAAAAGTATGTTGGATCTATCCAAATTTTTTCCTCCCTTATGTGAGTATAAAAGTATAGGATGGGTGATATTTATATATTTCAAAAATACCCACTTATTATTTGAATCCATACTCTTAATTTTTTTAAATATTGGTGACTTTAATATTTTTATTTTAAATAAATTTGAATAATTTATTTTTATTAATATTTTTTATTTATTAGCTTGATATTATTCTAAACTTGTTATATTAAAAAATTATTACATTTTCTATTTGATATTAATTAATAAAATTATTAAATATAAAATAAAGATATTGACTTGAATGCTTTTATATAAATAAGCATAAGGTCAATTTTTATTATATTTATTTATATTATTTTGATAGATAAATTTATGATAAAATTGTATCTAATTTTAATTTTTCAATAATTTTTTAGATAGTTCTATAAAAAAATAACATTTTTATTTTTTCATAATATAAGGATAAAAAAATTATTTGGCAACATTGTTCTTTCTTTCATTTCATTTTTCCATCCAAACAAACAAAACAAATTAATCTTTCTTCTATTTCCTTCCTTCCCATTTTCCTTTCATCTAAACATACCTATAGAAAATAATTTCCTTTCTATTTCTTTTCACTATTTCCTTCCTCTCTATTTCTTTTCCTTGCCAAACAAAGACAAAGTTGAATATGGTCTGGTAAAAGTGTTGAAGGAAAAAGCTAAGTGCTTGCCAAGCAATTCAAAATCCAGAGTTTCATTCCAGAGAGTGGTGTCATCAAAACTACACTCACTCATTTTATCAAATACTCTAGTTGTGATCATAATGTCTCTAAACATTCTAACAAGTTTGATTGTTGAAAAGGTCACAAAAAGGATTTCTAAGTATTGGAGAAAATGTCAATTGTGTAAGTGGAATTTGGACTAGATCGTAGGAGAGTAGGGTCACATATATGCCTCAATCAATTTCTTTGTATACAAGTCATATTATTCTTATTTTTATCATACTTGATATCAACTTGATTTAAAATAATTTTAATTTTATATTCTAAATTTCCAAATTTGATTGAATCTACTTAATTAACATTATCTTAATTGGCATTACACTCATTGCCATTTTTTTTTATTGCCAACGTTAAACTAACTTTTTATTTGATCTTTGTGAATTAAACTGCATGAAAATAAACATAATCGAATATTGTATTATGAATTTAAATAATAGTGTTTATATATTTGGTATGTACTATTAATTTAAACATATTATTTGTCTAAGTCATCTATGAGGGCAAGTAGAATATAATCGTATGTATCACTTATGAAAATTATTAATGGTGCGAATGTTGATTCACAAAATCTCGTACAAATTGTATTATATAGCTTTAACTTAGAGAATGTAAGGACGTGGATTTTACTAGAAGCTTTTGATAACGTGATTGGTTAATATGTATAAATAAATTGAATATATTCAAAATATCTCAAATTCAAATAAATTTCATAATTATGAGAAAATGTTTCCAATCATAAATCCTGAACATAAAACTGTGTAAAATTCATGACTTGGCCAAAGCCAAACATAATTAAACAAATGTCTAAAATTTTAAAAGCAATCAAAACAACAAAATGCATATCAGGACTGCTACAATTATTGGAGGACTACTAACTGACATAACCAATAGTAAGTCTACTCTAAAACGAAACTCACCAAAGAAGTTGTAGCACTACTAGAGGATCTTGTGCTGAACCTTTAACTATTTCTGGATGGTGAGGAGAAGAGAGGGGTGAGTTCATCAAAACTCAATGAATGAGCCTTACTCACAACCTATATGGAACAATAACAAATATACATAACATATACATGCAACTTGGAAATATTTTGTATATAATTACATCTAACTGTCCTGAAACAATAATTTAACTAAATCTATGGCAATAATTAGTGGAGAAATAAGAGATATTCTATACATAAATAATCTAACTTAAAGTGAATTGAGTCAATGACTAATAATGGGCATAACTTGTCCCTTAAATGGACGTCACAGGTTCCCACGAACGAATAATGCAGAAGCTTCGTTGATGGCGAAAAAGAGTTAAAAAAAAAACCTTAATGCAAGATGGAAGCTGAGGTAGCGCCACAATGTGGAGGTGGAAGTCGAGATCTTCACGAAGGAGAAAGAAAAGTTATTAGGTTTGTGTAAATATATTGGAAGGGAAAATGTAAATATAAAATTATTTTGAGGGTAAAGTTGGGAAAAAAGTTGTCCTGTCTCGCGCCTACTTTGTAACGCTGTTGAATGGACAAAAACACATCGAGACAGAGATATTTCTTTTAATTTTTGTCCATGTTTCCCTCCAAACACAATTTTGTCTCCTTGTCTATGTATTTGTGTCTTGCCCCCTTAACCAAATGCTGCATTAGTGAAAATGTGAAGACAAAAAGTAAATATAGAATTAGGAACTAATTAATTTAATTCACATTTTGTAACTTTAAAGACAAAAATAAAAAATAAAAAAAATTCAAAGATAAAAACGACTCGGGATTAAAAAAAACGTCAATATATTTTTATTTTAAAAATTTTCCGAAACGAGGCATTACTTGCGAGGAAAAAAAAAACAGAAAGACGGGCTCAGTTTCAGCACCGTCCTTCTCGATAGAGAGAGAAGAGCAATGTAGTGAAGAGCACCACACCACCATCATTAAGTCCGAGTCACAGAGAGAGAGAGAGAAAGAGAGAGAGGAGGACCAAAGAGACCCTCGACCACAGCTGAGGATACTCTGTAAGCTTTGTTTCTATTTGTTATCTCATCTCAGATTGATTCATTTCTCCGCAATGGATTGGATGCTATCAATGATGGATATTGGCTAGTTTTGATGTTACAATTTATTTCCCACTTTCGTTTCTGATTTCTATTCCATCCACCACTAGACAATGAATGACATCTGTATTTGTGATACATTCTTCTAGAAAAATTTGCACCGAAAAAGCCGATAAGTTAGTAAAGTCTTTTCAGGTTACAAGTTCTCTAGCTATTCCCATAACCTTTAGGGTATGTTTGGTTAGGTGGTAAAAATAGGGGATAAATTTTCATGGTTAAGTTCTATGTATAAAATTACACATAAATCTCATTCATGAAAAATTTACTCCCATTTTCACTCCCCAATCAAACATACTCTTATGGGTTTTGAATTGAGTTGATACTTGATAGGGGTGCTACTTGCGCATGATGAAAATGAAATGCGAATTATGTGTTTGACTAATGTCCTGATCCTTAGATAGGTTGCAATTTAATTTATCCTTTTTTCTTTTTTTTGGGTCTGTCTACTCCTAAATGGTACTCTGAAAATAACATTTGAAAGTGTAAGTAGCTTGAAGTGAAGAAGCATAACTAAAGAATTAAACCTATGTGGGGAGTTAACATGCATTCGGCCAATCCTTTTCTCAAATGTTTAGTTTCAATCTGAACATTTGTCACAACAAGGTTGCGCATACTTCTGGGAGACTGGAAAATTAGTTATCCTCATGACATGCAATTTCACTGCCAAATCTCTGTCTTTATCTGCTTTTTTTTATTTTTTATTGTTTAATCGGTTTGGAAGTAGGGAATTGTGGATTCATGAAATCAAAGGTTGAACTAAATATGTTGTGTGATAGTGAGTCAATTACTAGAATCCACGTAAACTATGTGATATGGCCTTATGTGAAAGTTTTTACTAATTTAAATGATTGATGGGCAGTTGAGGAGAGTATTTCAGATAAAACTTCTTCATTTCTATATGAACTGTTGCTTGAGTTGAAATCAGAAAAATTTGATGACTTGTTGATGTGCTTGAAGTTGCTAAACTCTAGTAGCTGTTCACATCTGTATTCTAGTGAATTGGTTTTCTTAGCTTACTAGATCTTCCCACTTCAATGCACTATCAACCGAATTTTATTTGCTAATCATATTCAAATAAAGTTATAACCGTATAAGCTGATTTGATGAAATAGCTTCTGTCATAGCTTTGTTTTATGTGCTTATTTGAAATCTCTGCCAAAACCAGCCCATTGAAAAGGAGGGCTGAGTCGTCTTGCATTAACGGATCTAGTTTTGACCTATTCTTCCAATTTTGTCATAGGATGTTCTGCAGAAATGTCATCTCTGGGCACTTCCAAGTGGATTCTCAAGATTGCCAAGTTTGGGGTGTATGTGACTGTCCCCATCGTTCTTATGTACACTTTCGCCAACAATACCAAGAACCTTCAGAAGTTCATGGGAAATGTAATCTCCTTCTCCCTTACTATGCCTTTTCTTTTTTTTCAAAAATATAATTAGGACACAAAATTTTTGCTTTTCTTGTTTCAGTGGATATTCAAGTGATTTAACTGCTTGATTAGTGGAATCAATGGCTGCAATACTGTGCTAATGGCTTATGTTAAACTAGACCCGCGGCAAAAGTCTTGTGAGTTGAACTTGGGTGTGGTTGTGGTATTGGGGAGCAAGTTTTCTTTTTTCTTTGTTTTGTTTTAGTAGAGGTTGAGAGTGAGCATTAACGCAACAATAATGTTGCCGCTTAGAGACATGGAGGCTATAGATTCAAATCTTGGAAATAATCTCTCCATTTGTGGGAGTTAAGACAGCATACAGCTACCCTCCCAGATTCCAGCAAATAGGAGCCTTGTGTGCTAGGCCGCCTCTGTTTGTAGAAGTTCTGATATGCATTGTAATGAAGGTATAGTTAGATTTGAGAAGCGACTTGGGATTAGCCATTTAGATATGGACTTATGTGAGGATCAAAGTGATGTTAATTGTGTATGGCCCAAAATGGGGCTTTGGTCAGAGAGAAAATAAATGGTACATGAATGGCATAAAAATTCTGGATGCTTTCTTGGGTTAATTTATCATAGTTACAATAGTAATCTCCATATTTCATAATTTAGAGTAAATCTGTAGCATGAATCGAGATTATTCTATTTCAAGAATTGTTGAGCACGTGGATTCAGATGTTCGTTTAGCATTTTCTCTTATATTACACTATTAAAGACACAGCAGTGTTACTAGTGGAACTTTTATTTGCCATTACTCTCCGTTTTCCTAATTACTTATCTTTGCTTTGCGTGATAGCTTTGAATTCTTATCATTGTGAGCATGAATGCACTGATTTAGAAAATATTCACTTGTTTTTCTATTATGTATCTACTAAATTATGTTTTCTTCTTATTGTGTTACAGACATCATACATTGAATACCCTCCAGAGGCACCAAGGCCGCCATCACTGGAGGAACTTTGGGAGATGGCTCGGAGCTGGCCAGTAAAAGGAACAATCCATGATGCTCCATTTGGATGGTTGTGCTGTAGTTGTTACATACTAGTCTCTCATTATACAGTTACATATGTCGTGTAATGATGAATTCATAATTTGTGTAAAGAAAAAGAAATGCTTTTGGCGATGGTCTTATATTTTGTGTTTGGAAATGGATTCTTTGTATTTTCTCTTCTGAAAGGCTTATTTGATTATTTTAAATCTTTTAGTATATCTTTTGATCAAAATATTGCTTTATTATAGAAAAAAGATACATGTAAACGAGCCCATTATTGATCTACTTTCACCTATTAGACGAAGGAGTGCTCCCTCTGTAGCTTGAAAAGAAAATAATGGAGAAAATATTAATTCCTTCTGTTCTATTCATATTTTTTGGTTGAGTGGTAGATGTTATTTGTTGGGAAAAGTCAACGGTACTTGAATATATTAATCAGCGGAATATTTTAAAAATTTGTGACTATGATTTATGAGGTTTATGTTTATCTTCATCTTTACATATAAAAGGATTTTTATAACCAAAAGTACAACTTCCGAGGGCAAAAATGTAGCCTTCGAACCACAAACAAGATACAATATTCCTGTTAGGATTTAATTTTAATGTATTGATACTGTAAAATTATTTTAGTCATTCAATCATTCAATTATATGTATTATTTGGAGTAATAGGGTAAGAGTCAATTATATTTTGCTCATGTGGTAAAATATAATTAAATGGTTGTATAAAAAGGTTATACACTGATAATGTATCAATAATAAATTGAGTTATGTCAAGGGTTGTTGGGGTGATGCAATGCAAACAACTTATATTCTAAATCAATTTCCAAATAAAAAAGAATAAAATAACCCCATATGAACTTTGGAAGAAAAGAAAACCCAATCTAAACTATTATAAACTTTGGGGTTGTAGAGCAATAGTAAAGGTTCCTAAACCCAAAAGAAAGAAACTAGGTGAAAGAGGATTAGAGTGTGTTTTCTTAGGATACTTTGAAAATAGTAAAACGTATAGATTATTAGTTATTGAAATTAATGACTCATCCTGTGAATACAGTAATTGAGTCAACATGTTGATAGAAGAATATTAAAGTATCTATAGGGAACAATGGATTATAGTTTGAACTATAATGGTTATCATTCAGTTATAGAAGGATATAGGGATGCTAGTTGGGTAAATTATATAGAAGATAACTCAACAAGAAGTTGAATCTTCACTCTTGGTGGGGGTGTTGCTTCTTGAGGATCAAGAAATAAACCTATATTGCAAATTCCACCATGGCAGAGGAATTTGTTGCTTTGGCAGCAGCAAGCAAGGAAGTAGAATGACTTGGAAATTCACTGCCTCTGCCTGAGATTACAGTATGGCCAAAAGCAATGGCACCAATCTCTACACATTGTGATAGCCGAGCAACACTGTAAAAAGCATGTAGCCAAGTTTACAATGAAAAGTCCAGGCACATTGGACTAAGACATGGTTATGTGAAAGACTTGATTGGCAATGAAGTGATCTCAATTAATTTTAAAGGATTAAAACAAAATCTAGCAGATCCTTTGACGAAAGGATTGACAAGGGATTTGATGTCGAAAACATCAAAAGGGATGAACTCAAGCCCATATCTTAAATGGTCACCTATATGGTGAAACCCCAACTCACACTTGACTTGAGTAATACGGTCTTGAGTTCAATCGGCAAAAGGACATCATTAAAGTGACTGCAAGTTCTTACTAATTTTATCCGTTCCAAGGTCGTAATAAGTACTTGGTATACCATAAAGAAATAAATGGCAAGATTGAGTTTTTCTCTTAATAGACCCATAGCATGTATATTTGCTGAAATGTTTATTATGGGATACTTCTACGTGAGTGTGAAGTGCGAGGCTGGTTCTAAGAGTTAAGGGCTAACTCTGAACGCTCTCATGAAAAGGATATATATGAGACGCAAGGCCACATCAAATGCATCACATTAAGGTAGTGTTTGTTTATCCTAAAGGAAAGTGAGAAATAGAAATACAAGAATAATGGAGACAATGGAATGAAGATATAAATAATAAATATTATAGGATTATTGGAAGAAAAAACATTAAATGTTCATTTTTACATTTTATAGAAATTGTATTTTCTCATTTTCCGTCTACCACTAAAATTTTGTAGGATCTCTGGATTTTTGTCTTGAGATAAACAAACACACCTGAATATGACATTCAAACATGTATCCAATGCACACTTGTTCGTATGGGTTAAATGGTTCAAAGCTTGTGTGTCTTTATAATCTAGATGAGGGAAGCATATGTATTGCTAAGTAAAGATTCAAATCATGAGATACCTTTACCTAAAGTATAAAATTTCTAGAATGATAAGGATTTGGATTAAATGGTGGGGGGTTGTGGAATATTTCCAAAATTGTAGCGGAAGCATCCATATGACCAAACGGGTGCAAGACCAATGGTGGCTATTCAATCAAAGTGTAGTTGGTGGCTATTATTAGTTGTTAATGGTGAAAAGTTTCATGGAAACTCTTCAAAGAGTTATGATTCTTTATGGAAACTCTTCATTCACCACAAGATTGTCTATAAATATGACAACCCAATTACAAGTCCACGCATAATTTTAGATTACATTTAAACCCATCTCCATTCTTCTTTATGTGCATAAAGAACAATAGAGAATATCATTCTTGTGAATTATAATTGTTGTTGCTTGATTGTGGGTGTAAAACATGTTAGGTACTAGAGTTATAAAAAGAACAATACAACTAAAATAGAGTTGAAAGAATTGGAATTGATACAAAATATTTACGTAAAACCTCTAATGAAAAGGGAAAACTACAAGAGAGAGAAAGATTTTCATTATGTGGAAGATAAAATTACACCTCCTCTCTAAATATAAGGTGAGAACAATAACACCATCTCTTATATTAGGAGATACACCTTTCTATAAAAATAGGAGAAACTCTTAGCAGACACTATGTATATATTTACTCACTCTGAATGGATGATAAACTGAAGGAGGCCTCTATTTATAGGCGAGAACCTCCCTCATTTCCTTCCTCCTCTCGCATTCTCGCGCTTTGCATTATTTTATATTTTTCCCATTCAGTTGTTTGTATTGGTGCTGCCTTCCTGTTTCTCCTTTTTTGATAGTATCTTGGAACCATAAAAGTAGCTTTACTCATGCCTCATGAACCACGAGTTTACAATCTCCCACTTAAAGTCAACTTTTGGTGAGCTTTTAAAACCTTTTCTCATCTTGTCATTTCCGTGTTCCTTACGTTTTTGATAGGCCATAGGATGATCTACACCATTTACATTTGTCATGTTATCGGCTTTGTCATGACATCTACTAGGTTGTCTTTAGTGTGAATCTTCTGCATATCCATATTCTCTTCTTCTACTACTTCTCAAACAAAATGATATTGGATTCCTATGTGCTTTGTCTTGAATAAAGCTGGATTCCTTGTAATGTGCAAGACACTCCGACTATGACAACACATAGTAATCTTTGAATGTTGTGCCCAGTTCTTCCATTAACCTTTGAATCCAAATAGCTTTTTTGCAAGCTTTTGTAGTTGCCATATATTCCACTTCTGGAGTAGATAGAGCTACAATAGTTTATAGCTTGGATAACCAACTCACAGCGCCCTGCAAGTGTGAACACGTAGCTAGTAGTAGATTTCCTTTTATCAAGATCACCTGCAAAATCTAAATCAACATATCCTCTGACAATGAACTCTGATCCTCCAAAACATAGTGCAGCACTTAATGTATCTAGGATTCTCTTTACAACATTGTAATGCTCGTTTCCTGAGATCTCCATAACCGAATAACCATTCCAACTACTTGAGCAATATCTGGCCTAGTACAAATCATGGTGTACATAAGGCTTCCCACCATTGATGCATACGGTACTTGAGACATCTCCATCCTCTCGCTTCACTGCAGGACACATACTTGAGGATAATTTATAATTCAAAGGGAGTGGGTTGAAATGGTTTATCATCTTGCATGTTGAAGCACCATAGGGTTTTCATCAAGTAATTCTTCTGTGAAAGCCAGATCTTCCTGTCCTTTCTCTTTCAGTGAATTTGCATCCCTAAAATCTTATTTGCGGTTAAGTCCTTCATATCAAATTACCTAGCCAACTGTGCCTTCAATTCTTGGATTTGATCTTTGTTTGAGCCTACCACCATGTCATCCACGTACAACAACAGAATGATGAAAACATTGTTACCAAACCTCTTGTAGTATGTACAATGGTCGAACTGAATTGTTATATCAGAGGCAAATTATGAAGGAATCAAATCTCTTGTACTAACACCTTGGCACCTCCTTTAGACAGAGAGATTTGGTTAACCTAAAACCAAGCCTTCTTTTCCTTGTTTCTCAAAGCCTTCTAGTTGGAGCATATATATCTCTTCTTCAAGTTCTCCATGAAGAAAAGAAGTTTTCATATCTAGCTATTCAAGATGTATATCAAATGCAACACACATAGCCAACACGCTTCTGATAGTGATAAGTTTGACAACTAGAGAAAATATCTCATTGAAATCGATATCTTCCTTCTGAGCAAATCCTTTTATCACCGTCTTGCACGATATCGTTCCACTTGATCATTGTCATCTCGTTTGATCTTATAGACCCATTTGTTTCCAATGGTTTTCTGATCTTTTGGAAGTGCAACAAGTTCCCATGTCTTGTTCCTATGCAAGGCTTCCATTTCTTCCTGCATTGTTGTCATCCACAAAGAAGCATCTGAACTACTCAAAGCCTCTTTAAAAGTTGATAGTTCTCCTTCTTCTATCAGAAGACAATGCATCGTGGCTTGCCATAATATAGTCTGAATGCCATGATGGTGGTGTCTTGCGTGTTGATCGCCTAACTTCTATCATTGGCTACTTCTGTACTTATTCATTATGCTCTAACTTTACTTTAGAATCTTCTCTAGTTTTCTCATCTATCTGGACCATAGTTGTCTCTTTAATAGTGTTGTCATTTCTTTCTTCACTTTGCAGTTCATTTTCTACAAATATAACATCACTGCTGAAAATAACCTTGCAAAAGTGGGATTCCACAAACGATATCCCTTTACATCGAGCATAACCTAAGAATATACATTTTATGGACTTTGGGTCCAACTTTGTTTTTTCTTGGGAGTTGTACATCACATATGCAGGACATCTAAACACTTGTAGAGAAGAATAATCTACCAGCTTGCCATTCTATATCTCCATTGGTGACTTTAAACCAATCATGATTGATGGCGATTGATTAATCACGTAACAGGGTTTCCACCGCTTCCGCAAGACTTGGGTAGACCCGCCTCTAGCATTGCTCTTATTCTTTCTAGAAGAGTCCTGTCATCGCTCTACTACACCATTTTACTGAGGTGTATGTGTAATTGTGAATTAACTTTGAATTCCCTTATGCTTGCAAAATGATATAGAAATATTCATTTGAATATTCTCCTCCATTGTCTCTGTCCTTAAACACTTGATCTTCTTTCCAAATTCAAGTTCTACTCTTGCTTTGAAGCCTTTGAATATTGGATACACATCTGACTTCTTTTGGATTGGGTACATCCAGTCTCCTGGAGAAATTATCAATGAATAATACCAAATATTTTGCTCCTCCTAGGGACATTTCTGTGATTCCCACACATCAGAATGAATCAAGTCTATATGTGCTTACTCTTGAGCTTGATCTACTAAACTTTAATCTATGTTGCTTGCGTGTCACATCATCGTCTTTTCTTCTTGGCTTGCTAATTAACTGATGCATCTGCCTTTGTCCGTATCCTTGAAGCCTATAAAGATTTACCGTGGTTTTTTCTACTTTCATTATCACAAGAGCACCTTTAACAACTTTTAAGATCCTATATTCAGTATTGGTCTTGCATTGAGGTCATCCATTGCCCAATAGACAACATATTCTTCTTCAGGCCTTTTACGTATTCACTCTTTGAATTGTTTGAATGGAACCATCAAACATTTTTATTTTGACAATACCAACACCAGCAATTTCTAGGGCATGATCATCTCCCATGAACACAGATCCTTGCAAGAGAGTTTGTAGTTGTGAAATCAGTCATGGTATGGAGTCATGTGCCATGTTGCTCCTAAATCCATTATTCAAACATCAATGAGCTTCCTGCCTCTAGAACCAATCCGCCCTGCTCATAGAATTTCTCCATCCTCAGAGTTACTCACAACACAGCCTTGAGAGGTTGATACTTCTGGAGCTTTATCTGCATCTTTTTATTATTCCAACAATCTTCTTTAGTGCCCTCTCATGCTACAACGGTAGCATTTGAAGTTCTTCCTTCTTTTTGACTTTGATATACTTGACCATGACTCCCACTGGAGTCACGCTCTATTAATTTTTCTCTCATCACCAACAACACCTCTAATTGCTTTAAGCTATCCAATCTATTTTCCTTATTTTTACGCTTGGACTCTTCTTTAAGAATAGCATTGGTGACATCATCAAAGGATAGATAGTTGCCAATATTATTATTTATGATGTTGATGATGAGTTGATCATATGAGTCAGGTAGACTTTGAAGTAGAAGCTCGGATTCTCTGCTATTTATAATCTGAATCCTGTAAGTTAGGAGAATAAGGTGTTCAGACTGTTGATGTGGTTCGCCACTAATGCAGACTCACTCATTCGAAGGGTATATAGTTTCCTTTTTAGAAATTTTCTATTGTGAAGTGACTTGGCCTCCTATAGTTTGATAAGAGTATCCCAGATCTCCTTTGTTGTCTTCTTTCCAATCCTTGACAATACTGAATCTACCATTGCAAGATGCAGATTGGAAAGCATTATCATCCATCTCCTTCAACTTATCATTATTTCTTAGGTCTACCTTCAATTGCTGGTAAGCAATTGTCCTTCTTCAAAATTGCCTTAGCAATTGTCCTTCTTCAAAATTGCCTTCATTATCAATTTCCACAGGAAAAATTATTCCCATAGAACTTCTCAATCTCAAATTTTGTTGTCATGGTATGTAGGATCTGTTTCTTTACGAGATCAGTTCTCACTTTTTCACCATCAATAGTACTGAATATTTATATCGTATATGGAACAAATCCAATATACGATAATAATACTATAAAAGTATACAACTACACGTATGAAGAGTGACTGTGAATAGTAACCCATAGCGTGGACTATAACCAATGGCTCTGATATCACTGCATGACTAGAGTTATGGAAACAAAACAACATAACTAAAATAGAGTTGAGAGAATTGGAATTGGCACAAAATATTTACGTAAAAATCCCCCTAATAAAGAGGAAAAATCACATGCAAGATCGAGAAAGATTTTTACTATGTGGAAGATAAAATTACACCCCTTCTCTAAATATAAAGAGAGAACAAGAACACGATCTTTTATACTAGGAGAATACATCATTCTATAAAAATAGGAGAAACTCTCACAATACACTATGTATATATTTACTCATTCTGGAATGGGATGATAGAACTAATGGAGGAGGCCTCTATTTACATGCGAAACCTCTCCGTTTCCTTCCACCTCTCGCCTTCCTTGTGCTCGTGTTTTGTATTATTTTATATTTTTCCCACCGAAAGTCATTTGTATTGGTGTTGTCTTCCTGTTTTCCTTTTTTAATATTATCTTGGAGCCACAAAATGGCTTTACTCATGCCTCGTGAACCATGAGTTCACAAAACAATTGTATCTTATAGGAAATTTGCTACTAGACCATTTACTCTCATAAGTTTGGAATTGGTGGGATGAATTAAGTCTAAAGGAAAATGTGTTTACACACGCCTCAAAGGTTTTGCACATTTTCTTCTTCTTGTTTCTCTTTAGATTTTGGAACCATCATTCATCTCCTACAAAGATTTGTCATCATTCTTTCCAACAAAGACTTGGATTTTTATCTGAAAGGTCCAAGAAATATAATTTCTCTTCTTTAATTACTTGAGTTATGCCATCATTTCCAAGTCTATGTAATTGTTTTTTTCCCAATTTATGTGGCTTGCAATATGAACACCATTGTCCTCTGCATGGTAAATCATTCTTGCAGTTCACTGAACCTTTTGGTTTGTTTCTTGGGGTTCTCAACTTTTATTTTTATTGTTGATTTTTGTTATTGTATGTCCTGCTTAGTGTTAAGCACCCAACCGAGATAAAGATTAGAGCAAATAGCGCATGTAATCTCTTAAAAAATTTCACAAGACAATTAGTCTTTCAAAAACCAAAACTAAACTCGTGGCCATTCAAGATTTTAATAATAGGTCACATTAGTCCCTATGTATGTATTTAATCCTTGAAACACTAGCGAATACCTGACCCATTAAAAGGACGTTAAGAGATGTGTGTGTCATCGAAAGTAGAATGAAGTTTAGTTAAGAGATGCGTGTGTCATCGAAAGTAGAATGAAGTTTAAAATAACTCATTTTGGTGGTTGAAATTATACAAAATGAGTTATTTAAATATTCATTATAAGCAATAAAATGACTCTTTTTGTGTAAATTTTAAACACTAAAAGTACAATATGTTCTAAAACAACCTCATTTTACTTACATCTAACATTTTAATGGCACGTCATAATTGTACTATGCCACATGTGTAAGTCCACTAATGAAGAACTAATAGAGAGACTAATGTGTCCATCATTTGCAATCTTGAGAAACCATGAAATTAATATTGAGAGACCAAATAGTCGAACGCAAAATAGAGTGTTCACTCTAAAGATTAAAGGGTTGTTTGGTTGTTGTTTTTAGAAATTGTTTTTAAGTTTTAAAATAAAAAACCAAAAGAATTTGTTTTGTAAAAATTATTTTTAAAAATCAAAAAACACCATTTGAATATTAAAAACCAAAACACAAAAATAGTTTCAACCAGTTTTATTGTTTTAGAGATGTTGAAAACACGTGGCAATTTTGCAATTATGATAAACTTCCTTTTTGCTTTCCTTCGATACTTGTGAGGGAGTTTCTCCACATTGTTATCAATTTATCAACATTCAGACATCCAAACACCATCATCACAACAAGAGCTCCTTCTCAAAGCACCCGCCACCCTAGATCGAGGGAGCCAGGCCGCATCATCGCCCAACCTCCTTCGCGAACTCACCCCCAACCTACTCTGCGAGAAGCTCCACCCAGCCGCCCTCCGTCGCCCAAAACCCAGACCCAGCGGCGACCCCTACCTAGGCCGTGACACCGCGACCTTGTGAGCTAGCCCGCGACTTGCGCCATGCGACCCGCACCCCGCAACCCAGCCCACGGCCCAGCCCTGCGACCTCGTGGACATGCCCAGGTTCGCCTGACCTGGGCTCCTCCCAAGATCCACCTTGACTTGCCAATACATGACCCATCCGCCGTTCTCCATTCCTCCACCGCCGTAGTCCCTCCCTCTTTCTCTTCCTCTACTTCTCTCTTTTTACTCTAGCCTTTGCTTTGTTGTTGTTGTTGACAATCGTCATAATTCTTCAATGCGTTCATGGTTTACATTGTGGCATTGTTTGGTTTATTTTGCTATTCAAACATGGCCTAATTTCTATCTTTGTTTGGTTGATATTGTTGTTCAAACATAAAAGAGTGTTAAACTAGCAAGCCTCACATTTATAGATTGCTTGGTTAGGCCTTCACATTTATAGATTGCTTGGTTAGGTACTGGAAATGTGTTTCTGAGAGATGTTTTTGTTGTTTGATGTTGGAGGCTTGGATAATAACTGTTTTATGGTGAATCTATGTTATTGCTAAGTTTGCTGTTTGCTAGAATGTTATTGCTAGTTTATCATGCTACTTTTCTAATCGGATTGCAGTTTTTTCAAATAGGGTCATGAGGTTGATGCCTATGGAATTGGGACATGCCTGGTTACTTGTTTTGCTCAAGTTGCTTTAGGAGTTGTTTTCAAGCTGGTTGAGATAAATAATTAGCCTCGTATCAAACTTTCTGAAGATGTCTCAAAGGTTTGAACACTACAAACAGAACATTTAGTGGGATCATCTATTTACATTTAATTATTATCATTATCTCTTTGTTCCTTTTCCTGTTTAGGTCTCCATTCCTTGTAAGAAGCAAATTTATAGATTGCATGGGAAAGAAGGATATCTGCTTGTAGACATAATGACAGGAGAAAATGAAACCCCTCTAAAAAGGTATTTTTTTCACTTGTGCTCGACACTATTTCATCATCTTTCTTTCTTTTTTCAATGTTTGCATTGGCTAGCACTCCAGCTTATATGGTTACTAGCATGCTTTGTTTGGCATTGAGGCTGACAAGTTTTTAGGACAGGTAGGCACCTTGGAGTAGTATTACATCGGGAAGAAGAAAAAAAAATCAAATCTTGGTTAAAACATGTGAGGTTTTATTTGTATAGTATTGACTAAGCATTGAAATAATTTATCAGGCAGAAGGTGCCTTTCTTTCATCATGTGGGTTTCCTTGAGCAGGATTAAGAAAATCATACTTCAACTGAGTGATGTAATGCAATTATTGATGGAGGAACGAAATATTTGAATCTTTATCAAGTTCCCAATGTCTTGGTTGGTTCCTCTTGCCTCCATAAAAGAACCAATTCCAAATGGTATACAAATGTAGGCATAAATATTATGTTAACAATCTTTTGTGATAGGTAGGACAAAGAATCCTATGTCGTCATCCCTTTCAAGAACCCAAGAGAGCATATGTGGTGCCAGGCAGTTGAGGAGCTTTTAAGGTGTTACTATGCTGGAGTTAGGTGAGAACTGAATATACAATTGACAAACATGGTGATAAATAGCAGCTTATTAATAAATTTGGGCACTTTACCTACCTATGTTCGTTTTTGGGGAAAAGATTACTTTTGTTTGCTTAAGGAAAAGGAAACTTATCTGTCATTTTTAAGGGCATCCCACGACATATCAATATTATCCAGCTTTATCCTATTATAATCAACTTTATCAAGGCTAAGTGCCTTTTTTTTCCTCTTCTCTTCTTGTAGGTCTATGCTAGTGAAATACTTCTACAAAAGAAGTATGATGTTCCAGTTTGTCATTTTGCCAAAAGGGCCCGTTGCCCTTAAGGGAGATGGTGAAGGGATTTTGATTTGGGAGCAACAAAGTCATTAGTTTGAAGACATTAGTATTAGTATTGTAGTTTTTTTTTTTTTTAGTGGCTTTCCACCTTCTCAATAATTTTTTTTTATTAAAAGAAACAAGGTTGAGAGGTTTAAAGCTTCCGTAAATGAAATAGAATTAGAAGAGGTTAATAGCATTTTTTTTTGGTTCAATTGTATTTATGTCCAAATTAATGTTGTGTCATAGAGGAATGTGAAATAATGGATTGATTTTGAGTTTTGCTTCAATCGCGATGACGTTGAAGCTTATAAATGACAATGTAAAGTATTGATGTTGAAGCTATGAATAACAATGTAAATTTATATGTGAATTTCAATAGGAACAACACAATAAGATTGACTGATGAAGCTGAAAGGGAAATTGTAAGACATTATGATCAAATTGTAAATTAGATATGACTACAAGAAAATCATGCATAGCTTATAAATGAATTTATAAATGTAAATTGATATCAAGTTGTATTAAAACTATTTTTAAAATGGAAAGTTGTATTAAGACTTTATTTATTAAGTATGTATGAAAAATATTATTTATAAAACATAATAGTTAAAATTTGTCATTTATAGTAATGCAATTTACCAAACATTTTTTTATTTTATTAGTTTTAAAAGTTATTTTTTAAAAAAATTATCCAAACAGGTTTTCTATTTTTTATTATTATAAAACTATTTTTGAAGTTAAACTACCAAACAAATTTTCTATTTTTTTGTTTTTAAAAATTGAACTGAAACTTGTCTTTAAAAATAGTTTAAAAAAATTTAAAAATAAAAACACTTCCAAACATCCCCTGTTTGAAAGGGTAGAAACATTTATAGAAAATCGATGCTCACTGTCTTTGTAAGCATTAACTGCAACTTTCAATCTACCTCACACCATGAAGTTACTATTGCAGTTGATTTTGGTATTTTCAAGATGAGTGTTGTGATAGCCAACCATGACCATATTGCTTCAAGCTAAAATGTTCATATATGTGCCTCAGATATCCATATATCAAAACATATACAAATATTTATATTATATCTTGCATTATGTTTATTGCATATAGACTTATCCAGTTAGTTTAATTGGTTTTATTTTATCAGAACATATACAAATATTCCTAATATAGATCCTAATAATAGAACCAAGCCAAAATAATACAAGTGAGTCATCCCCTGTTAGCTTGTTTCATACTTTGCTTCTCCTACTGATGAATAGTTCTCCTCATATCCGTTAATTTGGTCAAAACTGCAAAAGGAAATCCCTATTCCCATTTTTTGTTCTTACATAGCTTATATTCATTCATTTATGTAAATCTATAGGAATAAATTTGATACAACATCAAGAGATTTCGGACAATGTTGCTTTAGTGCGTTGTAATTAAAATTCAAGTGCCAAATACGTTAAAAGAACGGAATGAGGTGAAAAAAGCCAATGTCTGCTTATAAGGAAAGAAATGTTCATATATAATGCAAGTAAAGTAATATAAACTTTTTTGTAACCGTATAATATCTTTTAAGTCATGAACAGTTAGCAGCAGGGTATTCTCTCCCTTTGTTGCGTTTTTACTGCTTCAACAAAATTTTAAAAATGTGTATGTTTTGTCTTTATACCTATTACCTGTATTGAACAATCAATATGGTTACATGGGAAAAAGAATAGAAATTCATTCGTCTCAGATGGGGAAACAAAAAATTTATTCTGTATTAATGAAGAATCAACTAGGCATAAGAAAGCCAATGTCTGCAGATGGGTAGGAACAATAGCAACCAATCTGAACTGTGTAGCAGATGTGCTCCTTGCCAGCCAGTATGTTGTCATAGATAGCGTAATAGCCACTCTAGGCTCTGTTGAAGTGAAGATAATGCTAAGTTTCTAGTTAAATATATCAAGAATACCAATAATAGGAAAAATCAAATTATATAGTAAATGAAAATTATATATTGCAACTAATTGTTGTGCGGGGCTTTTCTCAGCATACGTAATTAAGTGATTTGATTAATTTTGTAATACTTGTTGTATGGTGCTTTTTCCTCTGGCATTTCAGGAGGTATGACTAACATAATATAACAAATCGGGCTATCATACCTCCATGCATTCAT
Organism: Dalbergia oliveri; assembly: GCA_030441495.1. Classification (NCBI taxonomy): domain Eukaryota; kingdom Viridiplantae; phylum Streptophyta; class Magnoliopsida; order Fabales; family Fabaceae; genus Dalbergia; species Dalbergia oliveri. The sequence continues at coordinate 6,419,827 of JAMLFY010000017.1, forward strand.
GCAAATTCTCATCTTTTGATCTTACGTGGATCTGCAAAATCATAAGATCAATTACCTACTTGTCATTCTATTCACAATCTTCTCTACTGGAAGGCTTCTACGGAGAATATATAATCCAGTCAAAAGAAAAGGTGAGACATTTAACATTCACGAAAAGTCACAGAACTGTACAGACCATATACTTCCCATTTCTTTCTTTTCTATTTTCTCAAAAACCCTCCATCCAAACATATTAGAAGTGTTTTAAAAAAAATTAAATACAGTGTAAAACAAGGCCATGTAAACGTTGTCGTGCTTAGTTTTGAATAATTTTATATATAAATTGTAAGGAGCCATACTAAAAATATGATAAGGAAACTGGAATCCATGAAGCATATCTGCCCTTTAGCCCAAAGAATACTAAACATACCGTGTGTGACATTATGTTCATCCCCTTGACTAGGTTGATGCATTTAAGATTCAAATACAGCAAAGAGCCTTTAGTTTTAATTACCCCTATGACTTTGTGGGATGCATTGTGATCGACTTCTAAGCAAGCCAGGATTACAAGTGCTGCAGCAACTGTTGAGGGCCAGTAACAGAGCTGCTCATGGGCCGACAGTGCCAGCATCGCCAGGTACTTGACCCTCTTCTCCAGAGCTGCATCAGCTTTAGCAGCTTTTAAGTAGAACCTGAAATTTTTTTAGCTGAAATAAGTACAATAAACGGGCGAGAAGTAGAACTCTATTTCCTTCTGATGCTTGAGTTACAAGCTTTTAAGAAGGCGGTATAAGTTTTTCTTAATTACTGCTACGTGAAGTTACAATTACACATATTTTATCTTTAATTTTTGAATTATGGACAATTGATAAGATAAAAAATTCCTTATTTGAAAATAATTTAAAAAATGCGACTTTGTTTAAACGCTTTATTTTAAATGGTCTCCGAGAAAAACTGTATTCTCGAAAGAGACCTGAAACTATAGAATATTAGCTGGTTTTAACTTTTATCCAAAATTTTAGATTATACTGTTGCTGTAAGAATGCAGAAGAAGTTATACCACAAGAAATTGTATATGGTAGGCAGGAAACACTGGAACTTGAGCACCTCCTGCACCACCCATTCCATAGCGACCACCTCGCATCTACTGTACACACTGTTTCCAATGTAAAAACTCTTTTGCCCCAATCTGTAGTATCCACAAAAAACTTCAGTTATTCATTAAAGGAAGGGAACTAAACGCTACCTAAGTGACTTCAGTGTACAGGTGTATTTAAATGTACTCTAAGAACAGGTGAACAAAATAAAAAGAAAAAGAAGTTTGAGCTGGTGGAGAAAACCGGTTAGCAACTGCTTGATGAGGCGAAAGAGAAAGTCACATTATTACATATATTGCATAAATCATGACTAACCTTGCGAATTTAGCGGAGACAAGATAAATCATAAATTGACGCAGTCATAATGTCATATTACAAAAAATTATTAGATTGGCGCAAAGCAAAGTATATGATCCAACATTTGATAGGAGACATCAACAAGATAATTGAAAAAAATCGACTTTCAGATAATTATTATCATAGCTAAATTATTTCAAATTATGAGACAATACATGATTAATGATAGCATAAACACGTACACTTTACACTGAAAGTTAAATCTTAATCTATTCTATTGTCCTTAATCTAAAGGCCCTCAATAGCCAATCATTTCCCCTGTGGGCAACCCTAAACCAGTGACAAAGGCATATGAACATGACTTATTTTCCCAATACAACTAGAACGATGGAAAGAGATGAAAAAAATTAAATGATGAACCTGCCATATTGCTGGTTTTCTTCGATCCTCGTGGCTAACGTCAGGCAGGATATTCCAACAATTTGAAGGTTTCTCTTAGCTTTGAAGTATCCTTTGCTTAAGAAACGGTCAAGGAGGCTGACTCCAAGAAACATTGTCTCTTGGCGAAGCTGTTTTCGATAAGATTGCTGTCCATTTAAAGCAAATTGCTAAGTTAAAGCATTCTAAGCAAAATCAACTAGCAATTCGAAGCTGACCAACTTCCATAAAGACAGCATTTCAAATGCCAGTCTTCAATATCTGAAGCCAACTTCAATATCTGAAGCTAAAAGAATTGTGATCTAAATATAAATGGTTTCGCGTACATTTAAACACTTAAGAGTTATTGAGTGAACGAGTGTTAGCACTTATCAACACTTTATAGGTCCGTTTAGTTTAAATTTTAGTAGAATTAATGTTGAAATAATTAATGTTGAATGAATTGATTTTGAAATAATTGATTTATGTTTGGAAAAGATGTTTAAAAATTAATTTAGAAGAATTGATGTGAGATGAAAAAGTAAAAATGAATATTTTTCACTTGTACTAGAATCAATTTTTATGAAAATAAATCACTTTTATCAAAAATAAAAATGCAAAACAAACATATTCACATTTTCGGACAATAGGACCTTCTCGGATCGAATGCGTCTCCTATATACATGGTCGTTCTTTCTACGCCCACAGCCTGGAAGGAAAACGCGTAATTGTCTCTTGAAAGAAGTTAATAACCCAAACCACCCACATGCACCGATACGAGAAAAGTGCGTTGCATGCACGAACATGGCTCTACAATCTTAGTGGAAAAAATACCAGAGTACGCGGCCAAAACAAAAAAATATGACGTGTCACGATACGATTGGTAGCTACTTGACTATTCTCCACGACTCATTGTACCGAATGTTACACTCTCTTAACTGAATCAAGTTTAGTTTTCACTCTTGCAACGTGCTCTCTCTTAGATAACCGCAATTATAGCTTGGCAAAATAACTAACGACAAGCCAATATTTAAAGCATGAGCACTGCGCAACTCTATTTCAACTTTCAAGAGCAATTTATCTTAAAAAACGAAAAATAACAATCCAAATCACAAGAGAGAAAAAAGCATAATAATGATTTTAATAATTTTATTTTAATAATAATAATAATAATAATGGATTTAGAGCTTTCAATTTTAAGACCAACCTCAACGATCCAGTGAACCATTTTCGAGCGCTGCTGAATCACAAGGTCACCGAATTCCGTGGTGGAAAAATATCTCTCACCATAATTCCATTGAAGAACTTGCCTCCTTTCTCTCTCTCTCAGCCTCTGGTAGCTCTCTTCGTCATCCAAATCATCGAACCTCACAAACTAAAATCACAAAATGCACCGAAGATAACAAAACATTTAAAATTGTTATATTAATAATTAAAAAAGAAGCTAAAAACAAATTTTATTTCTAACAGAAATAGTAACTAATTATTTCGAGCTCTGAAGCTGAAGCAAGCAAATTAACTTTTACTTTGGCCTGAAGAGGAAACTCATCATCTTCAACGCCGGAAGCATTATTATCAAATGGAGAAGTTATTAGAGTCGAGAACTCGTTGCGGAACTGAAGGAATAGCGAGTGAGTTGGGGAAGGAGTTTCTCCGACGGATCCCTGCGAGAACTGGCTTCCGGAATCGATGAACAGCGACGGAGTGTAATCCGAAAGCTCAAGCTCCGAGCACTCGGGGAAGCTGAAGATCTCCGAACGAAGATCAGAAAACGAAGTTCCCTGGCTCGAATAGTACTCAGATTCCTCATCTTCTTCGTCGTCGTAGTAGGAGAATTGCAATTGCTCGGTGCAAGCGAGATCGGAGTTATTCGTCCACTCGTTGATCGTCGATTGCGCTACCAGATCAACGCAGTTCTCATGGTCGTGGCGGTTTCTGCTCGAGCCTTGAGAGAATTCGAATTCCGATGCTCTGTTTTCCTTGCCTATGGTTACGGTCTTCTCCTCCTCAAACGACGTCGCGCGAGCACCAGAGGAGCTAACCGAAACGACGTCGTTTTTCAAATTTCCGTTACCGGACTTCGAGTTCCCGCCGTGTAACCGCTCCTCGCAAGAAGTGATCTCCGATTTCGAGCAAGCTTCGGAGATTTCCTCTTTTTCTTTCGGATTTTCGTTCTCTTTTCCGCTCCTGAACTTCAGAATCAAGCTCCTGCTGCTGCGTTCGTGAACTCCGGCATTGGAGTCCACGCACGAAGACTCGGAGACTTCACTTTCGTTTTGCTTCTCGAATCTTCCATTTTTCGAGAGCTCGCATGGTAATCTCTTGCTCGCTTTGGAGCTGATGCTTCCGTTTCCGGCGAAAACGGCGGAAGCTCTGCTCGAATTGCACGAAGCTTCTTCGCCGCCGGCGAAGTAAGAGCAAGAGCCGGAATCCCATGAATTTCGTGAGAAACGAGGATTTTCGCCGGAAACGTTGAGTCTAGTCGAACCGAGAAGCACCGGTGAGATCTGGCGCCGTCGCCGGCGAGGGAGATCGACCGGAGCTTCTTGCCGGTGATCTGTGGTGGTGACGGTTCCAGGTGAAGCTTGCGCTTCGATTTTCTCGATGTGATTGTTGTCATTGGTGTTTGGTTACCGAGAAACGCAGAGAAAATGAATTTTATGTATTGGATCTTAGTTGTTGAACAGTGAATAGGGCGAGTGAGGGAAGGGTGCTCGAACGGTTATGGGAGTTCGTGGGGAATGAAAATGAGGAAGTAGAGGAGAGTGAGTATTTATATGGTGCGGTCCTACGCAATGCATTTTCCGTGCTCCACGTCCACACATGACTGATGACGCCAGAATTAGCACTTTATTTATTTAGTTTGAAGAATTAACACTTGAATAATTTGTAGTCTTGTACTAATTTATTTATCGAATTGATATAAGAATAAGATAAGATAACAAGAACGAAAAATGATACTCCCTCTAAATCAAGACATATACTTTTTCCATTTTACTTAGGAGGAATGATATATAACTATTAGAATACTTACACCAAACTAAATAACAAATAAATGTATGATAATTGTATAATTACAGAAAGGCAAAATGGGAAGAGGAAAGAAGAAAGAAAAGTTCCTTCTTTTACAACATGTTTGCTCTCTTTTTGTTTTTTTCTTTCATCCAAAAACTTTAATTTTCTCTCTTTTCACGTTTTCTTTTTGTTTTTCATCATTTCATGAGAAAAAGAAGAAGAAGAATCAAAATCTATTGGTAACACATAAAACTAATCCCCATGGATGAAAGTTAGCTCATCTATTTGATTTTTCATGTGCTTGTAGTTTATGTCTTAAGACATTAATGATTATTTTTTTTAAGGTTTTTGAGCAACAAAATGAATTAAGAATAGCTACTCAAAGTTAAGATTTGCTATTATTGTTGAAATTAAGTTAAAAAATTATAAATACGTGTTATGAAAAGTTATAAACCAGTATGAAAAAGTTGTAAACCATTGCACAAAAAGTTGTAAACCAGTAGCAAAATATTGCAAACCAATTGAGAACACATACTAAATAGGTTGAAAACTAGAGTTGAAAAATTGTAAAAGCGTGTTCAAAAGTTGTAAACTAGTATGCAAAAAGTTGTAAATCATTGCAAAAAGTTGTAAATCATTGCACAAAAAGTTGTTAATGCATGTTACCAATTGACGATACATCTAACCAGGTTGTTGAAACTGAAGTTGAAAAATTATAAATGCATGTTACGAAATGTTATAAATCAGGATGCAAAAAGTTGTAAACTATTGTACAAAAAGTTGTAAACCAGGTAACAAAATGTTGTAAACCAATTGAGGACTCTATGTTTTCACCTATTCAAACTCTTAAATAGTATTTAGGGTTAAATGCATTTTACCTCATGAATTTTAGATTATATGCAATTTAAACCCCGACTTTTCAAAACGTGCATTATGACACCATAAATTTTCTAATCTAAAAAATCCCCTAATTTTCAAAAGTATATTACGACATCTTGAACTTTTCAAATCTTGCAAACCCCCCTCAAACATTTAAGCCAAGGAAAGTGTTAGGTTACACACAATAAAAAAAATTAGGGTAATTGCAAATAGTATTCACGAACAAGGTGTTGGCCGCACAAATTAGAAACTTCAAGGGGTTAAGTGCACATAATCTTACTTTTATTAGTTGCCAAAATTATACTAGGTGATGTTTTGCAATTTGAAAAATTCATGGTGTCGCGATGCACATTTTGAAAAGGAAGGAATAAATTGCACATGACTTAAAATTTAGGGGAAAATGCATTTATCCCTAGTATTTATATTAAACTATAAAACTTTTAAAAAAATATTTGATTATGTAAACCAAACAAAATTTAGTAAATACAACAATCTCACTACTAAATAAATAAACATAATTGTCATTATTAGACCAATTAACATAACACTATCGATTAAAATTAAATTTTACAAATAAATAAAAATTAAATTTTATTCGTATATTATTTAGTTCTATTTTATATTCATACAATTATGAATTTTATTAATACAATATTATTAGTATAGTTTTAAAATTTTTAAATTTCCTATTTGATCTAATTTTAAAATCTTTAAACTTAGATTATGTCTGATAATACTTGGTGTACATGTGTCAGGAAACAAGTTCCTACGGTTAAGGTCCCTAGGATCCACCCATGTTGTTCTTAAATTTCACTAAGTATAATCCTACATGTCCTTGGAGGACTATATGATAGAACCATATTCTTAGGATCAAAGTCCCGATAATTGTTTCCAAATGAAAATAAGTTAAAGAGCGATTTTAATGAATATTATGAAACTTTTAAACGTTTCGTTTTTTGCTCACAAGTTTAGAAAATCATGAAGATTTAAATTTGAACTAAAACCTAAAATTTGAATTTCGATTGGTTGGGATTTTGATTTTTATGATATTTTATTTGAATCCAAATGAGGGGTATTTCTGTATTTACATTTATGTTTTAAAGTTAATGGACATTAACTTTAAATGAAGAAATGTAAATAAGTGATGTTGAAACGGTCAATCAGTTGGGTGCTGTTGCGGTAAAATTTCAGAATAGCATCACTATGGCGAGCAGGAGACCAGGAGGCTACTGAAGCAAGCTTTATTCGCCAAGCAAGTGGTTGTTTCCCAGGTTCGCTGGAGTAAGTAATGACATGTGAAATGACAATTTTTGGGTTAATGACCTAATACCTCTATACAAACCCTTCTCTCGGTTTCCTTGGCAAAAACCAAAGCTTTCCACCCCCAAACCCCCATTTTGTCACGACCAACTAGAGAACGTGACCACACGCGAGGAATCTCATTCCCACGTAGCCTCATGACCTCTAGTCTATATACATAAAATAACATATTTTTCATTTTGAAATCATAACTTCATCTAAATCTTTATTTAAACTTCATATCTGGATTCATAAAACTAAAATACTTGATATATGAAGCTCTGAAAGCATCTTAATCATACTCTAAAATCAATATAACATGTGAACTGAATCATAAATTCATCTCTAACTTGTAAGTAATTTTAATCGAACTCTACACTTTCAAATCTACTTATGAACTGAAAACATATACATGACTGTTCAAATATTGAAATTAAATACATAATTTGGAAAAAACAATGCATGGCTCCAATCCTACCTGACATGTCCTGGAGCACTCTACTTTAACAAGACTCTAAATTAAGCCTTACTCCAAGGTAAAACTCACCACTGAGAATTAATTGACAAACAGGAGGTGAGCAACATCTATACCTATAACTATGAGGAGGAAAGAGAGGGTTAGTCAATAGACTAATGAGCGAGCTCTCACCTATCACCCGCATGGGACAACCAAGGAATATATCATGTGTAATGTACATGCAACAATATAAACCATTTGATATTTATATACATAATCATATAGAAAAGATATCTCTATATTTATAAATCCATAGAAAGCATTTCTAAGTTCTTACTCCAATGAGAAATCCTTTTTCATATACATAATGGCTCTTAAATCAAATTTCTAAAAACATTAATGGTACTCTAATATAGAAACATGGATCTCTAGTTATGCATTGCATAACAACATAAATTTCTTATTCATGTCAACCATCACATAACAATTCTCTACTCTATGATCCCTCAAGGATCTAAGTCAAACATCTAACTAGGTTCCATTTCCACTCTAAAATTGTCTCTAAGGACAACTTGGTACCAAGGTTAACAATCATTTTTCCTAGCTTTAACCCATTTGTTTCACTATAGCTACCGTCGTCCCTAAATCATAAATTAATCATTTATCTAAAACTCTGTTCTAGGCAATTTTTCTAGGTTTAAAGCTCTTATCATATAGTTACTCTATTCTTGAAATAATAAAATCTCTAACATATATAAAATCATTTAAATATGAACACTCTTGAAACTCTGAAGCTCTAGATTTATATAACTCTAATAACCTGATTTTAGCATAACTTACTGTGAAATCATACCCAAGAATCACCCACTTGTAGGCAATCTGATTTCAAGCCCAAGTATATATATGGCAGTTGCTATGAATCATACTGAATTCTATACTTTTCAGTATCACAAAAACTGAATTTCTAAAATTTCATTTCTCAAGATAACATCTTTTCATATCTTAATAGTTCTAATATCATACTTTGAAATGGAAAGGTTCATAGATATAAAACTTTGCTATTTTAATAACATCTCTATTCATGAAACTTAAGTCATACTCTGTTTGATATTCTTGCCAAAATATCTTAACTTGTACTTTAAAATCATACTTGAAATCTCAAGTCTTGAAGCATAAAAATATCATAAACTCTTGAAGCACATTTGATAAAATAACAACTTATTAAATCATATATTCTTATAGTAAATCTATTAGGCTTACACATTAAATGTTTCCATAACATACAATATATCAATCATGGTCCCATGGTTTTGTAAAACTCATTTTTCATGCTATTGTCAAAATCATGCTCTTTGTCTAGCTTGCCATGCTTGCAAAAATCATATATTTAATCATTTCTCTACTTGTAAATTCATTTCCATACATATCTTCATCTCTAATTTCATGCTTAACAATCATCATCCATAAAACATACTTATAATGACTGGAAAATAAGGTCATGAGTTTGAACCCACTCACCGTTTAGAGTTGGGAGTGTGGGCACCACCAACTTGACCTTGAGAGCTTGGAATGGCACTAACAACTACCATAGAGCAACATAGACTCTAGATTAAACTTTAAAAACCTCTAGAGAGCTCTAATCTAACTCTAACAATATTGAAGGAGTACCCTCACTTGATAATAATAGGAACAACAAGGCCAAACCAAACCATGGAACATGTAAAGGAAAGGAAGGAGATGGCAAAACCAACATAAACCCTTACCTTTGATTCTTGGAAGATGAAGATTAATGATATATGGGAGAAAGAGAGATGTGGGAGGAAGAAGGGTTTTTGTTTCTGAAGAAAGGAACCCTTTGGGTTTTAAAGGGGGGGGTTTGACTTATCAAAACTGCGTCGTTTTGCACTCGCTAATAGTAACACGTTTGCCAAGTGAGTAAAGCCGCAACGCAACCTGAGAAACAACAACTCGTTGCAACAAGATATGTTCGCTGCAGAGCCTCCTGGCTTGCCTACTTACCTGCGCGAGGGTCCTGAAATTTGCAGCAATAGCACCCAAATGAATCTGGTTTCAACATTCACTTAATGTCCTCATTTATTTTGCTCTCATTAACTTTAAAATATAAAAGTAAATAAGGAAATACCCCCCATTTGGATTCAAATAAAATATCATAAAAATCAAAATCTCAACCAATCAAAATCCAAATTTTGTGTTTTAGTTCAAATTTAGAAATCTTCAAGATTTTCTAAACTTATGGGCCAAAATGAAACGTTTAAAGGTTTCATAAAATTCAATAAAAATCACTTTTTAACTTGTTTTTCTTCAGGAAACAATTATCGAGACTTTTAATCCCAAGAATGTAGCTCTAACATATAGCCATCCAAGGAGGTATAGGGTTCAAACTTAGTGAAATTTAGGAGCTAACAACATGGGTGGGTCCTGGAACCTAGGGCTTACAAACTTGTTTTCCTGACACATGCACACCGGGTATCACACATTTTCTATCCTTTTCTCAAATCTACTCCATTTCATCATCCCCAATCATCAAGGTATGTATATGTTGCTAGACTATATCTCCATTCTCCCCATTCCTTTCATATTCTATGGTTTTGGTTGTCTTTTTCTCCCATTGTTGTCAAGTGGGGATGCTCCTCTAATATTGTTAGAGTTGTTTTAGAGTTATCTAGAGGTGATTAGAGTTTAATCTTGAGTCTATATTGTTCTATGGACTTGTTGGTGCCAAGCTCTCAAGGTCAAATTGGTAGTGCTCACATACTCCTCCAAAGTGAGTGTGTTTGATCTCATAGCCTTAGTTTCACCATTATGAATATGTTTCTTGCATGATGTTTGTCAAACATGAAGATTTGAGACGAAAATATGATATAGATATGTATTTTTTTTTTATGACATGTTAGCAAAGGGCGTGATATTTGACTATAGCATGAAAAATGTGTTTTAGAAAACCATGGGACCATGATTACTATATTGTATGTGATGAAAATGTTTTATGTTCTCAAGAAGCAATTTGTTGGAAGATCATATAATTTATCAAGTTGCTATTTTAACAAATATGTTTTAGGAGTTATGATATCATTATATATAGTCCAACTTTGGATTTTAGAAAACTTTCAAAATGCTAAGTTGAGTTATGTTGAATAAAGTATGATTTAGCTCTGAAGAAATATGTTATTATGGTTTTAGAGTTTTCATGATTTAGAATCCTAGTGTTATGATTTTAGAGATATCACATATATGAAAAATATGTTAGCTTAACATATGGATTTAGAACTTCAGTTTTATGGTACCAAGAGATACATAATTCGGTATAAATCGTAGCAATTGCCATACACATTCTGGAGGCTTGAAATTGGAATGCCTACAAGAGGGTGATCCCTTAGGCATGATTTTCACAGCCACAGTTATGCTAAAGTTAGGTTATTAGAGTTATATGAATCCAAAACTCTCAAAGTACTAAGATTTTAAGGGTTCTTATTTGCCAGGATTTAGCGCCACCTTTCAGTTTTGATTTTTCACAAACTAGTTTAACGGTAGCTATAGAGAAATAGATAGTGAGTTAACACCTATAAAATGATCGTGAACCTTGGTACCAAGTTGTCCTTAGAGGCAATAGAAGGAGAGATGGAACCTAGTTAGGCGTCCATTTAGATCCTAGAGGGATCAGCAAGTCCGATTTAGATCCTAGAGGGATCATAGAGTTGAATTGATTATGTCATGGTTGACATGCATAATTGGAGGATATATTATCATACAATTAGTAAATAGGTATCCATGTTTCTCTATTTGGGTACTGTTATTTATGTTTTCTGGATTATTGATGCTTTTTAAAAGAATATTTAACTTAAGAGTTATGGTGTATGTAATCAGGATTTTCCCATGTACAAATGACCGAAATGCCCTGAGGTCATTTTACCTAAAATGAGGATCGCTGGTCCTATCCTCAAAGGGATGTTTTAATATTAATAGGGGATTATATGTGTTATGTGTGGTAATAGAGTAGAAGAATCTCATTTTTGAGTTCGACGTGAAATTACCAAAACGCCCATGTGGCGTTTGCCATTCATGTGCCAGTTGGGCCGGACTTTACCAAAAGGTCTTAAATGATGTTTTTAAGTGAAGTTTAACAATAGGTTAAGCCCGGGTAGTCTCGAGCAGTTTTAGTGCAAAATTACCATTTTGCCCCTATAATAGTGTACAGTGAGCCTAATGACGTAATTAAGCAAAACTAAGCAATATTAGGCTCTATCGAAGATTAATTTATTTCGATAATTAATCTCAAATCAAAATAATTTATTAAGGTTAATTAGAACCTAATATTACTTAGTTAAACTCTAATTACATTCTTTATTCAAGATTCCTAGTCATGGAATCTTGAATAATGTTTTCTCTCTCTAATTCCTTAAATTAAGGAATTGTGCCCATATCTCATTTGACTAAAAGAATAATTTTAAATTGTTAATCTAGCAAGATCACTCTCCTAATCAAGTCTTGACAACCTTAATTAGCCATTACCTCACCTAAACACTTTCTTACAAACTCCTAATCAAAACCTTAATCAAATAAACAACTTAACACATCATTAAACCACAATTACATAGACAAATCATCCTCCCCCCTTGGCTGGAAATTCTGCTAATCATCCTCCCTAAATTCATCACATGTTGATTTTGTTTCACTCAAAGACCATACCTCAAGCCATACTTTGAACCATACCTAGCCATGCTTTTAACCATGCCTTTGAATGACTAAAGTTTGAAGATATTTTCTCCCCAAAGGCCATGAATACCTTCGGCCATCCTCCTCCCTTTCAGCCTCATTGTTGAAATTTTTCTATAAATACCAAGCATTAGAGAACTTGGTTACACTTTAGAAGTTTTGCCAAGTTTAAGCTTTCTTGCATTTTCTCTTTTTCTTCTAACTTTCTCTTCATCTTGTTCTCCTTCCTCCACCATCAAAGAAACCTTTCCATCACCACAAACCACCACAAACAAAACCACCACTCCCTCACCTTAAACCACCTCTTAAACACTTAATCTTTCCATCTCCAAGCTTGCTTTCTCAAGGAAAAATCATCTTCCTTGAGAAACCTTGTTGGCTGAATCCTCCTCCTCCTCCAAGAGAAGATTTTGTCTTCTCAATCCTTCAAGAACACAAGCTCCTCTCATTTTTTTCAAGATTTCTTTAGGTAGGGGTTTTATTCTAAAGTTTTTACTTGTTTTCTTTAAGAAAAGTTCTAGTTTTCTCTTGGTTTTCTAAACTTTCCTTTTTCTTTTCTTCTTTTCAGCCAAGAGGCCTTTTCATGAGAAAGACTTTAGCTTGATGATGAGGTTTCAAGATTAATGACTTGTTGATGTCATGTGAGAAATCTCTAAAGCTTGAAAAACTTGGTCTTGGACCATATATGCTTGTGGTTTCTTTTTTTTCTTGATTTTCAGTTCTTCCTTCCTTTTCTCCCAAGTTTTCAGTTTTCTCTTCCTTTCCTCTCATGATTTTGGTTTCCTTTTCCTTTGTTTGAGCAAAGTTTGTTAAAAATGTTAAGTAGATCACAAATGTTTTGTTAAGAAAAATTAATCATATGTTTTCAAAGAGCTCTAAGCTTACCCTTGCCAACCTTAAAGTTGGTCGGCCGTTCTAAGAGTTCTACTCTAGATTGAAGCCCATGAGTAATAAAATAAAGAATATGACTTAGTTTTAGTATGTTTGTTTAGACAAAGTGTTGAGCTTTGTGTACATTTTCTTGAGCTTGATGATGAAGTTCAAAACCAAAGGCTTCTTTGAAGACTTGGTGCTAAGAACTCTAAAGCTCACTTTATGTTGTTAAGATGCATATTGGGTTAAGGTTATATTATTCCTCTAAAGTCTTGTAAGAGCTCTAGTTAAGATAAAATGAGTTGCATACATGTTTATGTTTATGCCTTGCATAGCATGTTTATTTTGATGCCATCACTAAACTCTCAAGAATAACTAAATGAACTTGCATTATCATGTTTAAATTTCCAAGCTTGCATTTCATGTTTATGTTTCAAATCAATAAAGTTGCATCTCATATTTATTTTATGCTCTCACTTTATTTTATAATGAAGAGTAAAACAAGTGCATATCATGTTTAAGTTTATGCCATCACTTAAATATCCTAGAGCTCAAAGACTTGCCCAAGTATCTTACATAATGTTTTAGAAAATGGAGGCATTTCAAGAATGTCATTTCAGCCTTGTGATGATGATGATGGACTTGAGATGAGTTCATCTAATCATAAGTGCCCATAGTCTAAGTCTTGGAATTTTTTAAGCTTAGGTGTATTTAAAGAACATTATGAACAAAGTTTTATGTTTTAAATCTATTTCTTAAGCTAAATAATTTAGCTACTGACCTAGCACATTTATGTGATTTCAATGAGATTAATTGTCTTCTAAAAGAGTTTTGAGTTCCTAAAATTATTCCAAGAAAACTAGCAACTTATATACTTTTAAATCATGAAATTATGTGATTACATGAGCTTTGCATTTCGGTTCTCCTAGGTGTTTGGACACTATATAAATTCTGTTTTGTGGTGTTAAGATGTGTAAAATTATGTTTGAGTGAAATAAGGAACGATTTGGGAAGTTAGGAAAGAATAAGTAACTAGAAAAGACTTAAAATGAGAATTCTAGAACACTTAGATGCAAAATTGTAATTCTGTTTCAGCATAATTAAACTTGAGGAAAATGGTTTATAATTAGTGGTGTGTAGGAATCCCTCATAATTAGTTTAGGAGTTGAATATAGAGCCTTAAGCGAAGACGGAACTTAGAAAAAGTCAAAGACGGAGATTCTAAGGCCCCGTAAGCGTATGATAATTTTCTGCCCTAAGTGATGCAAAGCTATTTGGTATATTAGTGAACATAAATCTTAGTGGGAATTGTAAGTAATGATCCCTTAGGTGTTATAAAAAATTACAACGGGTATTAGAATGATAGAACACGAGTTTGAAGCTCCGAGGGCCAAAGCATAAAATATCTTAAGGTAAGGAAATGTGATGTGAGAATGAGATCGAATGAGTATGGTTTTGATGTATGTGAATGATTTAAATACCATGAGTATGAAAATGTATGGATGTGTGGCATGTTGCTATTAGGGATGGACAGTGCCAGGCGGCCTTCAGGCCCTGACCTGGCCTGGGCGGCCTATGCCTGGCCTTTTTATTATTTAAGCTAGGTTAAGGCTTTTCAAAAAGCCGTTAGTTAAGAGGTAAGGCCTAGGCCGGGAGGAAGCCTGGAAGCCTGGAGGCCGGCTGCGGGGAGAATACTTAATAATTTGTAAAATCATATATTGGGGGTGTGGAGGATTGAACCCAAGTCCAACATTTTTCAAAGAGTATAAACCATTACACTACCTTGTTTGTTTGATAATATTTTACCTATCTAATATATTTATATTAATTTTCAAAACTAAAATAATAAAATAATTTTAAAATCATTGTGTTTCTAAATTAAAATTTCCCTTTTACAACTCACATTCACATTCACACATCTTCCATTCGGAACTATTACAATTTAAGAAACAAACCTACACGCCTTTAGTCCTCTCCTTCTAAGGTTCACAGAGTCAGAGCCACACTCCGCCTGCGTGAGGCAGAGCCTTCCGCGTCCATCGCGTCCCTCAGCCCCGGCGGCCACCGTGACAGCTGCGCGCAGCCTGCGCATCCTTCCGCCCGCCGCGCCTCCGCCGCGCCCGCAGCCCGCGGAGCCACCGGCGACAGCCTGCGTCTGCGCAGCGTGCGCATCCTTCCGCGTCCGTCCCGTCTCCTTCGCGTCCCGCAGCTGAGTGCAGCCATCGGCGATCGCGCGTCCGCGTAGCCTCGCATCCTTCCGGATCCGCCGCCCTCGCAGCCGCACCATCGCGACCGCTGCGTCCGCGCAGCGCCTGCGCATCCTTCCGAGCAGCCTTCGCAGCCACGCATCCCGTAGTGCCGCCGCGTCCACCACCCCATCGAGCAGATCTACCCTTCGCCATCACCATTCATCCAGACTGACTTCCGCCCGTGACGCCGTGACACCCTAGACTGTGATTTGTGAAGCCTTGAAACTCAAGGAGTAAAAGGTACTACGCCATGAAACTATGCCGTTTTTGCTTCTGAGTTTCTTGATGATTTTGCTGGTTATTGTCTTATGCTTTTGGCATGATAGTGTTAGTGTGTTTGTGGCGTTGGGTGCATGCGATCGGGCCCTAATGCTTTACTCTCCATTGTAAATCTTAAGCTCATTTTTGTTTGAAGCTATAGATATGTAAATACTATATTTCTAGTGTTCTGTTCTTTGTGGCCAAGTTTATTGACTTGCAATTACTTACACCTATTGTTGCTTTGAGTTCATAACCATTCCTATTTCCTAGCTGATTTACATGATGAATCAGATGTTACGCATGATTTTTTTCACTTCTTCTAACCTTCTTAGTGCATCTTAGATCCGTGCGTCAGTTGTTCTTCCTTTTGCCATGTTCGCTGTCAATATTTGCAAATGCTTTACATTTTGTTCTTCCTTTTTTCACTAGTATTGTTTAGTCCAGATTTTTTTTTTTAATAACATACTTGTTTAATCTACTATATGACAGGTTTATTCAATGGCTTCTCCAATTGATGTTGATGAGACAATGTCATCTAGTACGCATCCCCCTGGCCCCGTTGAAAGCAGTGGACAAGGAGTCACACCAATGACACCAAGAATTCAAGCCAACCTCAAGATTCAAGTCAAGCTCAAGAAGATGATGCAAATTGTGTCATTAAGAAAAAAAGGGCAAAGACATCAATTGTTTGGAATGATTTCAAAGAGATTGAAGTTTGCAAAGGAGTGACAAAAGCTCTGGAATCACTAAGGGACAATTTGCTTACTCAGGGAAGGGGGCTAGCACTAGCCATTTGAAAAGACATACAGAAATTGTTTACAAAGGAGGCTATACATAGCATCACAAAGAAGCAGCCCTATTCCATTTCCACCTTCCAGCTTGGATCTTAATCCTTTTCTAACACCTGGAGTTAGGTATACAAATGAAAAGATGAGAGAAATACTTGCTAGTTCAATCATGGTGCATGAGTACCCTTTTAGCATCGTTGAGGATCAAATATTGATGGGGGCTTCCAATATGCCAATCCTAAGTTCAAGAAAGTTACTCGCAAAATAATTAGGAATGATTGTTTGGCAATCTATGAGGCAGAGAAGAAAAACTTGAAGGCCATGTTGAAAGGTGTGAGCAAAATAAGTTTGACTACAGATATGTGGAAATCTAGTCACCAAGTAGCTGAATATATGGTTTTAACCGGTCATTTCATTGATGCGAGGTGGAATCTTCAGAAGAGGGTCTTAAGCTTTGTGAAAGTGCCTGCACCTAGACGGGGAATTGATGTAGCTGATGCCATTTTCAAGTGTCTTAAAGCTTGGGCATTGAGAACAAGGTGTTTTCTGTGTCCGTTGATAATGCTTCATACAATGACTCATGCCTGAGGAATCTCAAGGACAACTTATCATTAAGTAATAAATTAGTGCTTGATGGTAAGTTGTTTCATGTCAGAATGCTGCACATATTTTGAATTTGTTGGTGCAAGATGGCCTTGGAAGAATTAAGGATATTATTCATAATATTCGTGAGAGTGTCAAGTATATTAATTATAATGATTCAAGGTTGAAGGCATTTTGTGATATAGTGGAGAGAAGCACTTGAAAGAAAGAAAGCTCGTCATTGATTGTCCAACAAGGTGGAATTCTACCTATAAGATGCTATCTATTGCCTTGAATTTTAAGACGGTATTTGAAGCTTATAAGGAAAGAGAGCCACATTATTCCTATGAGCCATCACAAGAGGACTTGGAGGAAGGTTGAGAAGGTCTGAAGTCTTGAGGGTATTCAATTTGGCTACTAATGTAATCTCAGGTAGTGACTATCCAACTAAATTATATCTGCCTGAAGTTTGGAGGGTGAAAGAAGTGATTGACAAAGCGGCAATGGATGAAGACCACTTCATGAGAGATATGGCAGCCTCAATGAAAGCTAAGTTTGACAAATATTGGGGGAGTGCAATCTGCTAATGTCCATTGCTCTTGTTTTGGATCCCAGGTTCAAATTTCTTGTTATTGAATATTGTTTTCCCTTGATATATCAACCTGATTATGTGGCTAGAGAGAATGTGGATATGGTTATGACGTCATTGAAAATATTATATGATGAGTATGTTAAATTGTGGAGGAAGAGGGAATTGCTAGTGGTAGTGGAGAAGTTGATGATGATGGCATTGACAATATCAATCCTTCAAATGAGATTAGTGGTGAAGCTACTAGTGAAATCAGTGGAGCTAATGAATTTATGAGTTTTGTTCGTGACAAGCAGGCAATTCCTCTAATGAAATCTGAGCTAGAGGTTTATATTGAGGAGAATGTTTATATTCCTACAAAAACACCAACTCTTTCATGCTTTAGAATGGTGGAAAAGCAAGCCTTGAAATATAAGATTTTGTCAAAGATGGCCGTTGACATTCTAGCCATCCCAATCTCAACAGTTGCATTGAATCAACATTTAGTGCTGGAGGAAGAGTAATTGATGAGTTTCGTTCAAGATTGAATGAAGCATCTATTACAGCCCTCATTTGTGGCGGGGATTGGCTACGAACAAATATAATCTGAAGAAGAAGCCAATGGTATGAATTTTATATACTACAATGTTATTTCTAGTAGTTGTTAATTTATGGCACAATCTAACTATAAATAATTTCCTATTTTCAAGGTACTTGAGTTTGAAGAAGAGGAGGAGATTATTTTGAAGATTTGATCTTTTGTTGGTTTGTTGGGTTTATTTGAAGATTGTGTTTTATTTAGTTATGTAATATTTAAGTTGCTCATGCTTTGTTCTTGAGACTTGGTGAACCTTGTTTCACTTGTGGTTGAATTTTCTTTTCAAACTTTGGTTTAGTTGTATGGTTTGAATTTGCTTGGACTTTTAGTTGAATGTTTAATTTTGATGTGTTTGAAATTGAACTTTGTTAGATTTAATTTGATTATATGAAATTGAATGGTGAGCTTCAAAGGCCTTTTTAGGCCTTTTAAAGGAGTATTAAAAGGCCTAGGCCTATTTAGGCTTACATGAAGGCCTAGGCTTTGAGGCCTATCTTTTAAATTGTAACAGGTTTCTAAAAATAGCTTTGCAAGTAGGCTTCAGGCAGGCCAGGCCTTTAACAGGCAAGCTAGGTTGAAATAAAGCCTACATAGGCATAGGCCAGGTTTAGGCCCAATGCTCTTGTTCACAAGCCTGGCCCTGCAGGCGTGGCCCTGCCCTGGCCTGGCGTTCCCACCCCTAGTTGCTATAATGATGTGGTATGCTATGTTTAAAATGCATGAGAATATGAGATAAAAATAAAGGACATGTTATATGACGTTCTATAGTTGTATGCTCATGTTGTATCCATATCAGATGATAATGTGGAAATGATTCCATTATGACTTCCCAAGTTAAAGGTTGTACGGGTGATCCAAGAAAGATACTATTCCCCCTCTTTATTTCCCCATATGAATCTAGCGACGGCTAGTTAGGATGAGCTCATTCCTAGGCGATGAGTGTATTTGGAGTTTCGTGGCTATGTGAAAATCGTTGGGCGGCATGTTGGGTGGATTTTGGTGGTTACGATGAGGGTGGAAAAAGAAAAAGTTAAGAAATGAACTCGAAGAGTTCAAATATGATAAAGTAAAAGACGCACATGCATATGTTTCGTGGTTGTTCCATTGGTACTTATGATTAAGTGATATATGTTGAGTACATGAATTGTATTGTCATGCATACATAAAATATCTGCTACATTCATACCATCAAGACTCATGCTAAAAGAAACCCACTTCAGATAGGATTTGAGAAATTAAAAATGAACCTATGCATGTACACCTTTTTCATAATGAAACCGAGTGGCTGGGCGATGACGATGACACTTGTGTTAAGTCGGGAGCCCTACCTAGAATCTTGTATATATATTCTCACCCCTTTTGTTCTCCCTCCCGTGTCGTCTCAAGACGGTATTGATGCGGATGTTCATGATCTTCCTTGAGGCTCGCACGTGTCGTCATCTAGGCGCAGTGGAAGCATGAAGACTAGTCTAGCTTTGTTAATATTCTGTTTGCGTTACTTAAAGCGTTTGGTGTATTTGATACCCTTAGGTGTCCTTATATTTATAAGGATATCGTTGTTATGTTATTATCATGATATATTACTATAATTCATGTTGTGATTATTCTATGGTTTATTCATGATTTTTATGATGACGTATATGTGGTTGTTATGTTTTACGTTTAATAATCAGGATCTATGCGCATGTGCGACTCGCATTTTAAGTCTTAAGTTCAAAAAGAAAAATTTAGTCGTATTTTTAATACTCGTATTTTAAAGAAAGTAAGTCAAGATCTGAGATAAAGGCGTAATAACTAATAACTAACCTAATGCGACTTTAGTGCGTATGAGGTTAAGAGTTAGGGTGTTACAGTGTATATGTATGGAAAATGATTTCTCATTAGAGTAAGAATTTATAAATGCTTTTCTATGAATCTATAAATAGAGAGATATCTTTTCCATATAATTATGCATATGAATATCAAATGCTTTATGTTTGTTGCATGTACATTACATATGGCATATTCCTTGGTTGTAGGTGATGGGCGAGAGCTCACTCACTGAGTCGTGACTCACCCCTCTCCCTTCCTCTCATAGTTGCAGTGTAGATGTTCAGCTTCAGCCTCTTGTTTGGCGGACGCAATTGTTCTTATGGAGTTTTACTTTGGTGTAAGGCTTAGTTTAGTCTTTTTAGAGTATACTGTTTCAGGAATGTGTAATGAGGATTGAAGCCATGCATTATTTTCATATTATGTATTAAATTTCTATATTTGGACAATTATGTATATGTTTTCAATTTACAAGTATGGATTTGAAGTTGTAGAGTTTGATTAAAATTTCTTACAAGCTAGAGATGAATTTATGATTCAATTCCCATGTTAAATTGATTTTTAGAGTAGAATTAAGATGTTTTTAGAGCTTCATACATCAAGTATTTTAGTTTTATGATTCTGGATATGAAGTTTAGAAAAGATTTAGATGCAGTTATGATTTCAAGGAAGAATGTTATTTTATGCATATAGAAAGTACAAAGAGGTCATAGGCTTATGCGTTACGAGATTTCTTACGTGGCCCACATTACCTAATCGGGTCGTGATAGTCTTTAAGAATGACATTATATGTACGTGTGAATATATATAAATGGTCTTACTTTTTCATAACAAATCAGATTAAGCACCAAATAAGACTAATAAATATATTGCTAATAAGTAAAATTAATTTTTTTTATTATATTTAGGTTATTTTATATTTATAAAATTATGAAAACATAGAGTCCTCAATTGGTTTAGATATTTTGCTATTGGTTTACAACTTTTTGTGCAATAGTTTACAACTTTTTGTATATCTATTTACAACTTTTTGCATATTAGTTTACAACTTTTTATAATACGAATTTATAATTTTTCAACTCTAGTTTTCAACAACGTGGTTAGTATGTGTTCTCAATTGGTTTACAATATTTTGCTACTCAATTTATAACTTTTTGCATACTAGTTTACAACATTTTGTAACAAGCATTTACAATTTTTAGCTAGTTTTCAATAACCCGGTTAGTATGTGTTCAATTAAAGTTTATAATATTTGCTAATGGTTATAATTTTTGCACAGCCTTGATTTACAACTTTTTGCATAGAGGTTTATAACTTTTCGTAACACGCATCTATAATTTTTCAACTTCAGTTTTCAACAACGTATTTAGTATATGTCCTCAATTGGTCTAATACATTTTGCTATTGGTTTACAACTTTTTGTGCAATGGTTTACAACTTTTTGCATACCTGAATTTATAACTTTTCATAACATGCATTTACAATTTTTTAACTCCACTTTTCTATAAGTAACAGGAAATCTCATCTTTTAGCAGAGTCAATCTCAATTTGTTTTGTTATTAAAAAACCTGAAAATAATAATAATAATCCATGTCTAAGACATAAACTACAAACAAATGAGAAATCAAATGGAATAAGCTAAGCTTCATCCGTGATGATTAGTTTTGTGCTACCAACATATTTTGATTCTCCTTCTTCTTCTTCCTCCTGAACGATAAAGCGAAGAGAAAAACATGAGAAAGATAGAGAAAATGAAAGCTTTTGGGTGAACAAGAAAGAGAAGAGAGGCTTGTGAAAGAAGGAACGATGCTCGTTTTTCTTTCTTCTTCCTTTCCGCTTTGCCCTTCCGTAGTTATACAATCTTCATATATTTAGGGCCTGTTGGTTTCAACTTCTAGTTTTTAGGTTTCATTTTCAAGTTTTAATTTTTCAGATTTTTAAAGGAAATAATAAAAATTCTGTAAAACTATAAATTCCAACTTTCAATTTTCATTTTGTTTCAGCTTTTTCCTTTACAAATTTAAAATCCTAAAAAAAAAATGAAGTGAAAACTGAAAATTGAAAACTCAAATCAACAGGCCTTTATTTTGTCATCTAGCTTGGTGTAAGTATTTGGTGTAGTATTCTATGGTCGTGATTATTTCTCTTTACGTAGTCTAAAACAAAATACACATATATTAAAAGAATAAATAAATAAATCTTAATAATAGTAGAGAGTTGTCCGAATAGATAAGTTTATCCTTAACGCACTTTAGCTATGAAGATTACTCACTTATGTAATTTGAAGTATGTCAACATGATACATCACACATTGTGAGTTCAAATAACATTATTCTTACAATTTCTATGTGTATGACGTGATTAATCATTCAATCCAATTTAGAAACATAAAAAAAATGGTTACCAAAAGAACTCTTTTCTTAATGGTAGACTAAAGAAAAATTACGTTAACTTCTTTAAGGTAACAAAAATTACACTAATCTTCTATGTAGACCTAATTCTAGTTTAAGTCACAAATATAACATGTGACATTTATATAATTATTAATAATAAAATTATAATATTTTGATAATAATTAACATATTGATTGAATAAAATACCTTTTTTATCACATGAAAATGAAATTTATAATTATAATTAATTTATGATTATAAAAAAAGTATTTGGCCAATATATATGTCAAATATTGTCAAAATGTTATAATTTTGTCACTAATCATATACATGTCACATGTTTTCACTTAAATTAATGAATTAACATGTAATACCTGGTGTACACGTCTCTATGGACAAGTCTAGTATGGCCATGGGCTTTTCGGGATCCACCCATGTAAGGGAAAGCCTCTTAATGTTGAAATCATGTTGCAACTGGAGGTTTTACAAAATCATGCAAAATAGGCTTCCTGGCTCGACTCTGCAGCGAGCACCATTTTCCCTAAACCTTGGGATCAATCAGTGCTTGCTGCAGTAAGGCTTGTTGTAGGTAGGAATCTGATGTATAGGATAGTTTCCAAATGAGATTGTTTTGGTTTAATGAACCTCCATTTTTAAAACCCTTTTTTAGGCTCCCACATTCAAGTATGAAACCACTCCCAACCCTCTTTCCACCTTCTTCCTCTCAATTTCATTGAAATCCTTCTCTTTTAAGATCAAAGGTAAGGGTTTGTTAGTTTTTGTTATCTTCTTTTTCTCTTTTTCATATTCTAAGGGGTTGTTGTTCTCTCCATTGTGGTCAAGCGGGTGTCTCCCCAATATTGTTCGAGTTTAGAGTTAACTAAGAGAGAGTAATAGAGATTAACTTGGGTCTATGTTGCTCTATGGTAGTTTTTGGTATCATTCTAGGCGTCAAGGTCAAGTTGGTG